>JAUMJL010000473.1:0-505456 GCA_033558185.1 Dromococcyx pavoninus | reverse complement strand
GGGGAGGACACCTACTTTGCGGATGCGGCGCTTGAGCAGGGCCTCGGCCGCGAAGACGCGCTCCCCGACGGCCGAGAGCTCCATGTTTACGCGGCCGCTCGCAGCACACAGGCAACCGCCAGCGCAGCCCAGACCATAATACTCCGCCCGCTGACGTCAGCGCCGCGGACGCCCCCCCCCCCCCCTCCCCGTCGCGTCGTTCGTTCGCCCGTCCCACCACCCCCCCGCACTTGTTGCTGGCGGAGCCGGGTGGAATATTCCGCCCGCGCCGCATTGGTCCGCGCCGCATTAGCCACGCCCCCTCGACGTGCGCCGCGTCTTAATGAGAGAGGGGCGGGAGCAGCATGACACGCCCACACTCCCTGAGACCACGCCCTCTCCACACGACACGCCCATCCCGGCGCGTCACGCCCCTTCCGAGGGCACGCCCCATGAGGGCACGCCCCGCCGCACCCACACCCCTTCGCCACGCCCTCTGTGCAACACGCCCACTTATAGACCACGCCCCCGTGTCACGGCCCATCAAACCACACCCACCCGCTTGCTATGCGTCTCAGGCCACGCCCCCTATTGCCACACCCCCCATCCCTAGAGTACCCGCCCCGCTGGAGGGTGGCACCCCGGGGAACGGGGGTAGAAAGAGGTCGCCGCCGCTGTCACCGCCTCCCTCACCTCTGGAGATGGAGCGGCCCGCCCGCCCCCGCCAGCATCTGGACGGGGCAGACTGGGGATACTGGTAGTATGGGTACTTGGACAAAAGGAACGGTGCTGGAGGCGGGAGTGCTCACGCACAAATTGCCCCGGCTGTGAATACCAGACACGCGTGGATGCGCGGGAGTACAGATCCTTCCCGGTGGTTTCCGAGCACCAGAGCTCAGCGGCCTCCGGTTTCCCTGTGCCAGCAGCCCCGGCATGATGAGGGGATGGAGGGGGAGCCCTGGTGCCAGTGGGCCGAACCCCCGCGGGATTTAGTCCCTCCACGCGTTACCTGTCAGCAAAGCGGCGTGGGTGGCATTGCGGGCATGCCAGCAGGTACCAGAACATATCCCGGGCTCTGCCGCTCGCCCCGCCGCCCCACATCTCGCCTGAGACCCATCGCCTTCTCCCCCGCTAGTCCGTTCCGAGGCGCCCACAGGAGACCGATACACGCGCGGTCCAGAGCGATTGGTGCCTGCCTGCACCAGTCAGGATCCCAAACCGCTCACCGTCACCCGGGGACGACACGGGGAGGCACCGGAGTGTCCCGGCAACGCTTCGGCCCCATCCCGCGGCGTGGAACCGCTCCCAAGCCCACGGGCAGCGGCACCACCCAGAGCTGCTCCGCGAGTGAGATCTGCAGCACCACTGTCCAGTGCTGAGTGGGTTTCTATAACCCCGTTCACGCGGGACGACGCAACTCGTGGACTTGCACACACACATACACACCCCGCCTTCAGTTCTTCTCGGCTGAGGAGCTCGAAGCCGAGGAGAGAGGGGTTCAGCGGCTTCGCGGTCACGCGTGGGAGCCCTCACAGTGGCCCCGAGGATGCGGCTGCGAATCCTTCCCGGTAAATAAGACCGCGGGAGCCTTACCCAGGGGCTCCGGTGTGGCAACCAGTTTGCCGCTGGGAAGGCGGGGGTGCAACGGGTCACGCGTGGGGGGACGGCGAGGTGGCTGCGACACCATCCTCCCTGTGTGCCTGCTCGGTGTGGGGTCTGCGGGGCACTTGCCTTCCCCTCGCCTTGAACGTGACCCGGGGGGAGCCATGGACCCCCGAGGAACTGGCGGCAGGGACTGTACAGCACCAGCGTTGTCTCCATTCCGGAGACCGTTTTCTCCCGGGGCTCCTGCCCGGGCAATAACCACCGGCGACGGTCACGGGGGCAACGGTTCCCCTGCGGTGGGGGAACACGAGTGGGTGTATCAAGCCCCACGGGGAATCCGCGGAACGTGTGGGTCGGGTCTCCGCGGGCAGATCCCTCCTTCCGCCGCGGCAGCCGAGGTGAAAACGAGCTCATGGGAGGGGGGGACATTCCCACCACGAGACACGCGTGGGCTCCAAGTCCCGCTCGTTCTGCGCGGTGCTGTTGCAGGGGGAGCGCACACCCCGCGCCCTCCCGGCCCCCGGCGAGCTGCGTCCCGTCCCGAGGAGTTTTTCGTTAACATCGAATTAATTATGGTTAATTAAGACAGATCGCGCGGTGGCTCGTGAATTGGCATGGATGCCGCTGCCCGGATCCCCTCCCGGGAAAGCGCTGGGGAGACCGGAGGTGGGAGGTTGGGACCGGAGGCAACGCCCAGCCGGGGAGCACGGGGTTCGGTGGGAGTGGTGGTAGTGCAGAATTGTCCTCCCTGGCCCCATGGCACCGCCCCCCCCCCCCCCCGCCTCGGGGCTTCCGGGGCAGGGCCCGTCACCGTGGCCTCGTGGACGCTGCAGCCCGGGGAAACGGGTGCTCTCCCCGCAGCTCCGCTCCCGTCACTCCCGGTGCAGGTGTATAGCATCGTCCCGGGCGCGGAGCATCCCCGCACCGGAGCCCTATGGGGCCGCGGAGCTCCCGGCTAAGCAGCCTGTTCTCCACAGCATGTGGCTTCGTGGTGCCACACAGCCACTCGTGGGAGCTGAGAGAGGAGAGGATGTGGTTGCCTCGGGTGGGAATGAGCGGGAAGAACGGGTCCATCCCCCGGCGGGACCCACGCGGGACCCACGCAGGACCCGCACGGGGACAGGAATGGGTCCCCGGTTGCGGTGCGAGGGGGGGGGGGGGGGATAGGGGGAAGGCAAACGAGAACGGCGCGGGGGAAGCAGCGACGGGCCACAGCCGCTGCGGGGGGTCCGGCCGGAGCCCCCGGGCTAACGCGAGCCCGAGCCGGGGTTGTGGCCGCTCGTGGGGGTCTCGGTCCAGAGGGAGAAGCGGGACGGATTCGTCCCGGGACAAGCCAGCGGCGCCGGGACCGTGCCCGGCTCTCCCGGGCGGCTTCTCCCGCTGTCGGGGGGACCCGGGTACCCCCTCTCCCGGGGCTGGCGATGCTGCGGGGCTCCCTCCCGCCCCCACCCACCCTCGGTCTACCGGGAGCCGCAGCGGGGCCCGGGCCGCCCTCCACGCTCCTCAGGTCAACGGCAGAAGATGTTTCGTCGTCCCACGGGCTCTTGGCTAGGGCGGGGCTGCTCACCCCGCGACCCTTCCTCCCCCACCGGCCCCGGGGTCCCGATCTCGGTGAAGGTTCCGTCCCGGCAAGGGCGTGTGCCACCGCGGCAAACCCCATTTGCACCCATTTCACCCCAAATCTCCCCCTCGGCTGCCGACTCCGCGCTCCCCCAGGCCGCACGGGTACAATGAGCATCTCGGGGCTCACCGGGGCACACTGCCCGGATCCCCCCTCGTTTCTCGCTCTGTGGGGTCTCCCACAGCTGCGAGTTTTGCAACGAAATGAAGGGGCTGGTGACTCGTCCCGGGCCGCGCGTGGAGGCGGCAGCGAAGGCACGCGTGTCCGAGCGTGGCTGAGTCGGGAGGGGCGGAGGGGACGGACGGAGCTGGTTCCAGTCCAACCCCCGGCACGATCCATCCCCGGCATCTTCCCCGCGGCTTCCCGTGCTGCTCCGCCCCACGGATTCCGACGACCGGGACCGCGAAAATCAAGCCCAGCTCCCATTCCAGCTCGGTTCCCCGGGCGGCCGAGCATGCTGGTGCTGGTTAGAGACCCGGTTACACTATGGTCGCGCTCCCCCGTGTCCGTGGGTATCGCCCGGCAGGGCAGAACTCGCCCCGGTGACCAATTCCACGCGAGTTCTCTGCCTTAGTGGACACCCCCAGACCCACAAACTCGGAGCTTCCGGCCCTAGTTTCGCGCCCCGCCGCCCGGTTCGGCTCTTCGCTTCTCCCGGTCCGGTCCATTCCCGAATCCGGTGGGAAAACGATTCTTTCCACCGGCGGCTGAAGGGAATCGGGACGAGCCTCAGGGAGAATTAACGCCTCTCCGGACTGGTGTCGGGCTGTCCCGGCGGGTAGGAGCAGGGGCCCTCGGTTGCCCTCGGTTGTGCCTGGGGCTGCGGGACAGCCCGCACATTGGCTTTTCGTTTCCGAGGAGCTCGGGGCGAAGTGGGAAGCAGCGACCGGCCCCGAGGTGCGCGACCCACATCCCATGCGGGAAAGGGCGGCTGGGCCCCCCCGGAACAAATAGCGGGGTCATACACGGAGCCGCGGTCACGCGCGGGTTCGTTACAGGGCGGGCTGAGCCACCCACTTTTCCTACCTCTTTCCCCCATGCACCCGGCATCTCCAACGTTGCTGTCTGGAGCGCGGGGATCCCCGGTCCGGCGAGGCGAGAGCTCAGATAGTGCCCCCATCGGGCCCTTCCTTCCCCCTCCTTGCAGCCTAGGCATTCCCGTGCAAGAAGTTTTTCTGGTCAAGGTGTTTGACATCGAACTCCGGCCAGGGCAGGGCTCCCCCGGCGGCTGCGGAGGCGGGAGCAGGCAGCACCCGGTGGGCACGTCTCCGGCTCGGTGAACACTGGGAAGGCACCGGGCACAGCTCTTGCCCCATGCCCTGGCAGCGGGCATGAGGTGCGGCCAGGGGTTGCGAGGCGGGCAGGATCGGAGGGGGAACACCTAGGACACATAGCTCTGCTCGTGACGACGCCAGGGGCTGCGGAACGGTTCACACGCCCCAGGTGCCTTCCCCAGTCTTTCTGTGGCCGAAGTTCCTCCCGTCCAGGTGCCCTGTCCTGCTCTCGTTCCATCCGCGACAGAGTTTCCACGGTGCCCTGCGGGACACATTCATGGAGCTTCCCCGTTGGGGAACGCACTCCCCTCGGGGTGCGCTGGCCGGACCACACCGGCTCGAGGTTCCTGGGCAGGACTGTTTCTCTCAACCCCGTCTATAGTTATCTCCCGGTTACCGGGACATTGGCGCAGCCCACCGCCGCGCCAACCCTTCCCTCTCTGCCTCCCCCGCCGCCGCGGGACCAACCCGAGCCCCTTCCTCGGGGCAGCTGTGCCCAGGCACAATACCGACGCCACCAACAGGGGCGGCGGATCCTCACTTGCTGCCCCCCCCCGCCCGTCCTATCCCAGTTCGGCCTCCGACGGGGAGGGCGCGGGGAGCGGCGGGGGTTTTCACGGGCGCGACACGGGCGCTTCTCCACAGTACCGCACGGAAACGTGCCCCGCTGGCCCGATTAATTCCAGGTGCTTTCCATAGGTGGCACCGTCCTACTGGAAATGGCAGATACGGTGGCATCATCGCAGCCAACGGCGCTTCCGCCACCCCCGGAGGGCACCGCAGCACCCTCCATCCCGGGGACCCCCTTACACAAGGGGATGCAGCAGGGCGAAGCGCCCGCAGGAAGTTACGGGAGCTGCGCCGTGCCCGGGGGTGTCCCCTTCGCGGTCCTCACGGGGGAGAGCATCCACCGTCCTCCTCCGCAGCGAACAGTCGGAGGGTCTCCCGTGTCGGTGTTGCGCGTGGGAGCCGCTCCACACGTCTCTGCACCTATCCCAGCAGGGTCCGGGGAGAAGGAGTGCCCTGAACAACTCCCCCTGCTCCGGCGAGAGTCGGGTCCCATTGCGGGGGTCGGGTCCCACTGGGGTTCCACTGGGTCCCACTCGCGTCCCATCGCGGGGAGCGCCCACGGGGACCCCCGAGTGTCCACTCCCCGTTTCCAGCAGTTCCGACATACACCGAGAGCCGTTCCCCGCCCCGGGGCCGCCCCCCACTGCAGTCACGGGTGGCCTCGACCCCCCCGTGCGAGGAAAGGGGCGAGGCGGGGTGGGGGGCGCCGCTTTATCGCCCCGCTCCGGGCTGCAGTGCTCTGCACAAAAGACCTTTTGTTTCCGGGCTTTCTGAATTTGCTGATTATTTGTAACAACATAAATACAAGTTGCTTGCAGAGGGGAGAGTGAAGGAGGAAGCGACCCCGGAGCCTGGACGTTTCGGGGTATTCCTACCCTCGCCCCTTCCCCGCCCCCCCCCCCCCGCCCCATCTAACCGGCGCGGCTTCGTGTCCCCCCCCCCCCCCCCCCCCCATGTCCCTCCCGCACTCCTCGCCCAGCAAGGACGGCGCAAGGACGAATCTGTTCCTTCGCGGCTCCGGCTGCAGGAAGAACCACGAGTGGGCAGGGACCACCAGACAGGCCCCGACGGGGCGAGAGGTACCCCTGGTGCCTGGCTCCATCGCTGTGCCAGCGGGAGCAGCAGTGCCGGTCTGTATCTCAGCTGCGATGCGACAGACGACATGGGGTGCGACTGGAATGAGCAAGCCCTGTACCTACTGCATTCCTACCCCTGCACATACCTCGTCCCTACACTATCCCTGCCCCATACCACACCTACCTCGTCCCTGCTTCGTCCCTGCACCGTCCTTGCCTCGTCCCTATCCCGTCCCTGTTCAGTCCCTATACAATCCCTGCTCATCCCTACCCTGTCCCTATCCCACCCCTACCCCAACCGTGTCCCTGTCCCGTCCCTGCTCCTACCCCGTCCCTATTCCATTCCTACCCTGTCCCTAACCTCTCCCTACTCCATCCCTATCCCATCCCTACCCCACCCCTACCTCGTCCCTGCCTCATTCCTGCCCGCTCCCCCTCCCATCTTGTGCGCGGCCCCGTGACTCCGCTTTTAACAAAAGCAATTAAGAGGTGAAATGTGGCCCATTTGTATTCCGCCTAATGACCGGCGGCGGCTCCCCCCGGGCGGGCAAGCGCTGTCTCCAGCGAGGCCCGGCTCGGTGGGGCGGGCGGCTCCGCCCGCGGCCCCGCCTACCGTGCGCAAGGTAGATGCTGTATTTAGGTTCATGCCCTAATATGGCGATGCGCGCGGCGCCCCGCAGACGGCGCGCACCATATAAGGAAGCGGTGACAAAGCCCGGGGTGAGCTGGTGAGCGTTCATTGGTCCTGCGGTATCGCAGCAACCGGCTCTCACGAGTGGAGCGGCCGGGCGCCCCCACCTCGCACTCCACGGGGCCGGGATCCCCCGGGGGGGCGTGGGGATGGAGCTGACACCCCCGCTCCCGCGGATGACCCTGCACGGGAATAGTGTTAAACCCCACCCCACCCCCTAAATTGGGACCCACTGCCCCACACGATTCACGGGGCCAGGATCCCCGGGGGAGGGGGATGGACCCTGCTCCCACGGGTGTCGCTAGACGGAACCCAGACAGTGTGCCCTCCCACGAGTCAGGACCCCCCACCCCACCAGCGGTGCTGCCTCGCCAACCCGTTCCGCACCGGGGGTCCTGCCAGGGCTACCCCGCACGCTGCGTGAGGAGGGGGCTCACGTCTTCCGTGGGTACTTATAGCACACGGGACTCCGTGGTTGTCCCGAAGCGCGACGGGACCGCTGGTCACTGCCCCGTCACGGTGTACGCAAGCAGGTCACAGAGGAGCTCGGCTCTGTCCCACCGGGGAAGGGGCGGGGTTGTCCAAGCGGGACTGGGGGTCCAGTCAAGACGGGACTGGGACCACGCGTGGGTAGGGGGATACGAGAACACGGGTGGTCCCGATGCGAGGCACACAGACCCTCCCGCAGAGATGCTCGGACGGGGGGTTCTGCACTGGGGGGCTTCCCGGTGGGCAACAGCATCGTGCACGGCGGTTTCCACGCGGGATGCGCACATCCCATCACGGCAAAACATCTTCCCGTGTCCCGCAGCTACGGTGGGGACTGGTCTCGCCCCTCCGACAGGGACGGATCTCCCTATCCCGCTCCAATGCTCCCATTTTCGGGATGTACCCTCGTCCCGCAGGCATCACCGGCGGGGCGCGACCCTCCGGTGCCCCGGGGGGAGTCAACGCACGCACACGTGCCCACTCCGGCCCCCGGGGCGACCCGCGAGGGAGGGGGGGCTGTTGCGAGCAGGAGGCTACGACACAGCGCGGGGCTGCGGGGGGAATTTTCGTTGAGGCTTCTCCGTGGAGTTGGTTCCGTGAACGAAGCCCCGGCCCCCTCTTCCCGCGCTCCCACCCCACATTTATTTTATATTTATATTTATTTTAAATTCATTTTAATTTTTTCATTCCCAGAAAACCGGGCGCTGCGGGAGGGGCTCGGAGGGACGGTCACCGCACAGAGGCTACCGGTGCGTCCCGTCCCGGCTCCGGGACGGGTTGGGCGCGATTGCGGGGGTCGGCCCCCGTGTCCCCCTTTTCCCTCCTCTACATGCCGCAGGTGGGCCTCCCGCTGCGGGGTTGCCCCACTGCCCCACGAGCTCCGATCCAGTGCTGCGGAGTATCTGCCCCCGCGTGCCCCGGGGGTCGGTGGGATGCTCGGCCGGTGTGTGTGTGGGCTGCGCTGCATCCTCGCCGTGTGTGGGGGGGACAGGATTCAGCGGGCTCCGCCGAGCAGCCATTTTCTGCAGCTGCGTCTCTCCCGGAGCTCTGCCGGGCGGAGGGACCGGGTGACAGCGCAGTCCTCGCGTCCCACCCCCCCGCCCCGCTGACTCCCGCCGCCACGGGCGCCTCGAATCCGGTCAGGCGGGGACGGGGGTGACGGCGGGGCTGCGCTGTAGGGCTCGCCGTGACAATCCCACCCTTTTTCCCCGCCATTTTGTTATCGTGCTGTCGTTTTCCCAAAGCAGAGGCAGAGCAGGAGCCTTGGGAACCGGCACCCTGTGCCCTACGCCCCCAGCCCGGTGCCCTGTCCCCTCCGCCTCCCCGGGCGGGGCAGGTCCCGGGATTGCCCAGCCGCCGGCTCCTTCCCACCGGGATCGCGCCGTTGCCCTTTGCACTCAGCAGCAGCCGCGGGTCGGGGCTGTCTAGGTCCACGCGGGACACGGTCACGCGGGACTGGTGCCGCTCTCTGGGACATTGAACCCGAGCGAGGGAACACGGCTACCAAATTCCCTCCCGGATGGGCCGGTGGTCGCCTGCCTCAGACCGCCCCACGGGCAGCACCAAATACCCCGACAGCCGTGGGGACCGTCCCGTCGAGGAGAGGCTGCTCCGGGGCTGGGATGACTGGTAAAGACCGCATCCTTCAGCCCTGCCCAGTCCCGGTCGCGGTACCGGCTCCCAGGTACCCCAAAAAAATCAAAAGTCCGTGGGGACGGCAAGAAAAAAAAAAGCCCCGAAGCCCGTGGGGACGGCAGAAGGTGATCCACGCGGTGTTGGGGGCCTCAGTGGGGCGGCCAGCACGGCAACAGGGACAACCCGCGGGGCTGTGGCCGTGGCCGTGGCCACGGTGCCAGGACAGGGGATGCCCCGACGGGGCGGGCCGGTCCCTCCACCTTCTCAGAGATTGACAAACACCGGCGATAAACACAAACCAGAGGACACAGCGAGTGGATGCGTGTCCCGCGCCCCACGGTTGCATTCCCGGGCCGGGAGCAGGTGGGGGGGAGGGCTCGGTTGTGACACGATGCGGGAGATGCCCCTTGAGAGCAGGACATGCCTCGGCCTGGGCCCCCGGGGTGGGCGGCGGAGGGATGAGAAGGGAGTGGGGAGGGCTCCTGCAGTGCTGCAATGCAGCGCCGAGAGCCGAGCCCGCCGGCCCCGCAGCGCTCCGCAATGCGGGTGTGAGCAACGCACCGGGCCGGGCTGAACCGCATCGGGCTGGGCTCGGCATCCCCCGCCCCCCTGGGCCGACCCCTGCCCCAGGCTTCGGCTCCCCCACGCTTTCTCGCTCCCGTTTCGTTTTCCTCCCGCTCCTGCCGGAATCGCGGGACGTTTCCTCCCGTGCCGGTGTCCCTGGGACCTCCCGCTTGCCCTCTGTGTTCCGAGAGGAGGGGGTTCATCACCCTGCCCCACCCCCTCCAGTTGCCCAGGTTCTCGCTGCGGCTCCTCCCGACCCGCTGCGAAGCCCCCGATGCTGCACCGACTCGGGGTTGGTCCCCAGTCTCTGCCCTCTTCTCCTGGGGGAATATTCCCCCCCGTTACTCCCGGGACCCTCACTCTTGCCGTCGTTTGAGCTCCGTGTTCCCACTCTCCCCTCCCTCTGCAAAAACCGCTGCGTGTCCCACTCAGGACCCCGGGCGTAGTGTGGGGAGGGTCCCCCCACCTCTGCTCTGCTTCCCCACAGCTGGCATCTGACACTTGGACACGCATGGGAGCACCTGGCGGGGGAGGGGGACCCCCACGCCGCAGCTTCCCTGTCCTCACCCCACTCTGCCCGGACTGCGGTGATGTGAGGGCACAGAGAAAATTCCAGATAAGGAATGAATCTTATAAAAAAAGTCACAGTTGCGAAAGATCCAAACCCAGCGGGGCAAGGCGTCTCACGGGAGGGCACAAAATATAGGGGTGCAGGGAGGGGGGCGTCTTGGGTCACGGGCACAGTATAACCACCCACTGCTCATCCCTGTGGATTACACCCCTTGCATTTTTTAATCCTGCCGTAGCAGCCCGGGGCTGAATGGCAGGGAATCGCAAAGCGACGCCAAGCAGGGCTGGTTTTTTGCCCTCCCACCTGGATTTTTTATTTTTTAATTTTTTTTTTCTGACGCGGTGAAAATGGCACCGCATTCCAGCTCCAGCTCCTGCCGGTGCGGACTGCAGCCGCTGGATCCTCTTGTGTCTTCACTTACAAGATGAAAGCTCAGCTGAATCCCTGAATTTCTTCCCTGTGCAGAGCTTTACGGGCTGATCAAAATGCCCTTAGCCTTCCCTTTGGGATGCCGAGGAGCCCCATCACCTCAGCTTCCGGGGCTCCCCACCCGCACCCTCGCATCCCTCAGCCTCTTCGCCCACTCCTCTCCGATATTTCAGGATTTCTTTTGAGCTACCGGAGCTCGAGAGCGGGCTCACCAGTGCCACACACCGAGGCAGTACCGCCAGCTTGCTCTGCCGTGATTTTTTCCTACAAATACGGGGAATCCTCCTTCTTGGAACTGCTGTCCCTGACGCCCTCCCCCTTCCCGGTGACACATCCCGCGGGCACGGCGGTACTGGGAGAGCGGCTGGATCCTTGTCCCGGGGGTTTGCATTTGAGCTCCCCTCAAGCAGGCTGCTCCTCGAAAACGGATGGATGCGGGTGCAGACACATCCCAGACATCGCATCCCGCATCGGTGTGGCGCGGAGGCAGTTCCCGGCCAGGACCGCCCCGCCAGGTCCCTCCAGCCCGCAGTCCCTCTCCAAGAGTAAGGCAGCAGGAAGCGCTTTAGGATCCCCCTCCTCACTGGTGGGGGCTCATCTTGTGGCCCCCGGAGGATGGCTGAACCCCCCATCCCCGTGCCAAACAGTTGCTGGGCTGGTTCTCCGCAACAGTGCTCCGGTCAGCGCATCCTTTTGTGCTCAGTATCTCCCAGGATGCAGTCCCAGACCCTCCCATACGGATTCCTCATCCCTTGGAAAGCCAGCTTGCACGGAGCTGTGTCAAACACCTCCATTGACCGCTCTCACAGCCCATGTCCTCGAGGTGCTGTTATTTACGGCCTCCAGGTGCCATCTCCCACCTCTCCACGCTCTCCAAGCACACGGGACGTTGCACCATCAGTTACAGGGAAAGGAGGTGCACAAGGCAAAGGTAAAAATGCCTTTCCAGGGATTTTTTTTTTTTTTTAAATAGTTAAGCCTGTTAGTCCGAAGCAGAAGATGACAATGCCACGGCCAAGACTGATTTGCCACATTCTCAGGCGAGAGATGGAAGGAATTCCTGTGATAATGCTCGTTTCTGCTCAGCCGTTACTACCGAACCACAAATTGCTGCTTGCAGCAGAAGCTATGGAAATGCGATACATTAGATTAGATGTCTTCTTGTTGGGTCTCTCTGCTCCACGTTTGCTAGGAGTTATTTCTGAGTCCTGAGAGTTAAAGCCGAGCACCAAGCGCTGGGGAAGTGGGTCTGCTTCAGGCTGCCGAGCTACAAGAATGAAAAACATCAGGGAAGCAGAGACCGTGGAGCGAGTAAAGAATTTTTCAAAGCACAGAGGGACACCCAGGGAGGACTTTTCCCTCTTCGGGTTAAAAATGGCTCAGAGTCAGGTTGAGCCCTTAAACTCGAGATAAGACATCATTCCACCAGCCAGCCGGGGAGAGTCAGGGCACCTCTGGTGTCAGACCACCACGTCGTCTTCTCTACATGACCCACAATGAATCTCCCTGCTTTATCTGTCGCTGGTGACTCCATGTGCTGAAAGGACACAGGCGGAGGAAGGAGAGTGCCACGGCTGGACCCAACGCACACAGAGGGCAGTGGCTGTAAAATACGTCTGATGTTAAAATGACAGCCTGGATTGCACCACACTGCAAATGGATGGGTACATTCAGGGACAACGGCTCATCCTTCATTTTTCAAGCCATGTGGAATTACCAACATATGTGAAAATTAACGTTTACTAGCATATGTGAAAATTACCATTTATTTGGTGCTTTGAGATGTCGATATGTCGATACAGAACAACGTCCCCTCTCCAGGGCTTGTATTTGATATTTAAAATAACCTGAAGGTCTTTTAAAAAAAAAAATTAAAATATAAATTATTTTTTTCCTCCAGTCCCTGGGACTGTGAGCTCTGAGCAGCTGCACAAGCAGTGCCCGGTAAAGCGCATTCTCTTCTGCGGCATCAGCGGTGGGAGCGGGTGTCCAGCCCTCGGGAAGCAAGAGATGGAGAGATATAAGTGCAGAGAAATCCAGTGCCAAGGGGGACAACCACTAAGCCCCCATCTTCCACAATCCCGATGCCCAGGCTCTCACAAAGGGCGTTTTGAAGCTGCCCTGGCCGCTCCCCCCGGCGCCGGGAGCAACCCGGGATCATCCCAGGGAGCGTTGCCTGCTGCTGCCCGCCCGCCCCCACCGCAGAAGTTCTCCCGGTGCAGTTTTGCATTCCCCTTTCCCAGCATGCCTTTTTTTGGGGTGTGTGTGTGTTTAACCCTTGCCGCATGGCAGAGTCCACACTTGCAGCCGAGCGTGGCCATTTTAGCCCACAGAGTCGATCCCCTCCTGGCTGACAGCAGCTCCACTCCCTCTACCATCAACTCTTCCTCCTCCGCAGCCCCAGGACCAGTTCCTTAGTCTCTAAAGCAGCTGCGGTCAGATCCTGTCTCGGGGCTGGTGTGACAATGCTCACGTGGTGTGACATGGCACCACCAAACATCACTATGAGCAGGTCCATCATCATGGACCATCACCATGGACCTGCTTGGCCATCTCCGAGCTGATGCTCACTCCCTGCTCTTGCCCACCCATCAAGCAGGCTGGAGGGAAATAACTAAGTTTGAATTTCCACCCTGGCCTCATAGCTCCCAGAGCATCTCATGGTAGGTAATTTTCCATCTTTAGCTTCAGCCCAGAGGTAACTTTTGAAGTTTGAGTCATCTTGGTTGTCCTATTCTTGTGCTTCACAAACAAAAGACACACAGTCCCTATGCTGGGCATCAGCAAGAGGGGAATGGGGCAAACACAAGTGACCCCAGGCCCTTCTCTGGACAAATCCCTGGCTGAGGGCAAGTTGCTCCCCCTGGAAGATCTGTGTTGTGGCTCATTTCATAGCTGTTACTGGACACCACTGTTCCTTGTGTTGTACATCCCAGGCTCATCCCCACTGCAGATGAAGATGGAGCTTCCAGTGGCTTCCAAGGAGACTGGGAGATGTGGCTTTACATTGGCACAATGAGAATTTCTTCTCAGCACAGTTTTTACATCCAACATTAAATACACATTTGTTAAATGTCTATAATACACATTTGTTAAAACCTCCATCAGATCCTCCATTCAGGCTACCTGTTAATGCACTTTATAATAATACTTAAATCTTTTAAATTTATTTTCTATATCTGTAGGACTTCTCTGCCCTGGCTGCTACAGCACAACAGCAATACCTCCTAAAGGTTTAGGTTATTTACTTTCTCACCTCCACCTAAGCACTTCTGTCAGAAGCACACTTACACCAGCGAAGCTGTGTCCACACTCAGTCCATGATGATGTATAAACTCCCTGGAGAACAGGAGTGTCCATATACCCCTTCCCAGTACCTCCCTGGGACAGTGAGACAGGAATTACCAATGAAGCTCTGCCTCAGGAACTTAGAGTGGTTTGGGCTGGACGGGACCTTAAAGCCCATCCAGTTCCAACCCCCCTGCCATGGGCAGGGACACCTTCCACTGGATCAGGGTGCTCAAAGCCCCATCCAACCTGGTCTTGAACACTTCCAGGGATGGTGCAACCACCACTTTTCCGGGAAACCTGAAACCTGGGCCTCCCCATCCTCACAGGAAAACATTTCTTCAGAATGCCCAATCTAAATCTCCCCTCTTTCATCTTAAAACCGTTCTCCCTCATTCCGTCCCTGCACTCCGTGATCAAGGGCCCCTCCCCAGCTTTCCTGGAGGTCCCATTTCTGTAGAAAGGCTGCTCTAAGGTCTCCCCAGAGCCTTCTCTTCTCTAGACTTAGCTGGGTCAGGATCTGTCCTCCCAGCTGGTGCCAGTACCACCCCTTCCAAATGAATCCTGGTGTTTGACAGTGATCCTGCAGGGTTTGGAAGATAGTAATGAAGTTTCCTTCTCTCCCCATCCTTAAAGCCTGCTGTCAGCAGGGTGGGCCAGGGATGGCACACAGCCCAGCGTGCTGAAGCCGTGACTCCTGGGATTCAGGGGGCTTCCTAGCAGGCTGTGCTGCAATGCATGGCATGTTTTATATGCCTGCTCGTTCGATAAAAATAAATCTTCATGTTTGCAGTTTGCTTTAAACTACATCAAGGTGTCAGCTGAACTGACGGCTCCCTCTGAGATACGACTTCAGTAGGTGCCAGCAAACTGATCCTGGGTGAGCCTGGCTGGGATCTCCTCCTGCTACAGGAGTCACCAGCAAGTCCCAGCCTGTGAGGGGGAGACTCCGGTTACCTTCAGCCCCTGCTGGCGCCTGACCCAAACTTTCATTATTACAGACCCTTCTTCTCTCCTGTTTGCACCCAAAAATCCATCATGAAGTAACACTTTTCAGTGCCCATGAGAATCCATGCACAGACCCGTGGATGGCTCTTACCAGCAGCTCCACCACCAGGACCCTCTCTCCTCCCTGTCACCCCCAGCAGGCTGAACAACACCCAGCCACATCCACCACAGCCCCTCTCCCACATCATCCAGCCCTGTCCCCCTCACTGAGCTCACAGTGAGGGGGGTCCAGGAGCTGAGCCCCCATCTCCTTCATCCAACACCTTGCCCACACAGCCATTCTTCTGCACTGCACTGGGCCTGCCCAAGGCCGGGCTACGCTGCAGAGCTGTGTTTGGGTCAGATATTGCTGGTGACAGTCACCTCATGAACATACAAGCTGTTTCATTTTGCCCTCAATGGGATTCTTCCCAGCTCAGGGTGCAAAAAGGAGCCTTCCCATGTGCAGGCGACCCTTGGGAGCCAGTTTGCAAGGCTTTGGGTGCTCCTGGAGATGCTCCAGGCTGTGCCCTGCACCATGGAGCCTTTTTCCTCTTCTGGTACAAATGTAAACAGAGCAGTGTCCTTGCAGTCGCCTCTTCCCGACACAGATCTTGCATGAATCTGGGCTGAATCCAAATGATCTTATCTGTGGAGGAGACTGAGGATTTCCTACTGCCAGGCATTTTTTGACTGTTCAAACCACAGGCGGCCCCGCAGGATGGGGGAGGTGATGGGGCTCGGGGATGGGGCAGAACCAGGGCAAAGTCCCTTGCTATCCCAATCATCCAGCTGCTACGATTCAGCACCTTGGTCTTACACTCCTGCAGCTGCTCTGCCAGACAGGGGGACATGGAAAACCCAGCAAAACACCTCAGTCCCTTTGGATACAGGTTTAGTGAAAATGGTTTATAGCTGCCAACACCGTGCTTAAGGGGACCAACTTGAAAAAATATATCCTGAACAGTGGGTTTTTCCCCCCACCTAAGGTGACCATGAATGCTTTACCTTGTTGCTGGCTTCTCCAACAGGGAGAGATGCTGAAGCCACCGCATTCAGTGAGGTTGTGCAGTTGACGCCTGACATTGCACAGTGAAATGATAGAGAATGGGAAAAATGAAGGAAAAAGCCCACAAAATGCCTGCAATGACTGCCTGGAGGAGCTGCCCCTCCACCACATATAAGCAAAGCATAGAGTACCCCAACAGCCTAAGAAATCCACCACTTCCCACCACTTACAGCTGCTTACACCTTCTGCCCTGCTCCAGAGAGGACCTCCTCTTGCATTCCCAGTCTGGATCTGGAAGTCCTCCACCCTCAAGATGCTGTTTCTCATTCTGATTAAAACACATCAGCTCCGTATCACATGTTTATTTAAGTTCCTTCTCCTTAGCAGCTTCGTTACCTCAGATGCAACCTCTTATACCAAGCCCCAGGGCCTATGCTGCTGGCTGCCCTGTGGCCATGGCCCGGGGATGGTGTTTCTGTGCCTGCTCCCATCACACCAATGCCTGCTGAAACCACACAGGGCCACGGCAATTGCTGGCGATGGAGCTCAGCAAGGCAGGGCTGGCGGCTGGATTGGTGCAGACAGTGGTACCACCATGGCCCATGCAGAGGGAACCTGAAAGCAGCTTTACAGCACAAATTTGCAGTCTCTCCTCTCAGCACAGCCCTGTAGAGATGGATCATCAGACCCTTTCAGAAGAGCTAAAATACGAACACAAATTCTCCTTTTAAATCAGCAAATGTTTGTCTGGAATAAATCCAAACCAAGCAGAGGTTAACGCATTCCTGGGAAATACATTAATGCAACACACAGCAGTCTTCCTAATGGAGCATGGTGATGCTCCATCTCATCCTGGATCACTCTGATAACCATTGGAAGTCATAGTGGACTCCACATTAATTTGCTCACTAACAGGCATTTAGGTTTGATGCACTTAATACAGAAAGAGAGCCGCATGAATAAGTAATTCATATCCTAAACACTTAATCCCTCCCAGCCAATTGGCACAAAGCAAGGGGAGGGTGTATCTTTTAAACCAGTAACTACTTATCACACCTTTTACTGCACAGGAAGCTGCTGGAGTTCTGATAAACATGATCAAACTATTAAACTAAGAAATATCTGGCTATGTGGTTTCCGGGAAACGGTGCCTCAAAGGAACCACAGCTCCTGCCAGCAGAGACAATATTTTAGGTGCTTCCACAGCTCATGGAGCGGTGGTGGGTGCAGGGAAAAGGCAGCTCAGAAAGCACACACACAGAGCAACACTGTTTCCTTAAAAATGGGCAACACAATACAATCCATTTTTTAAGATGTTAATGAGCTAAGCTAACTGTAAACCTGCAAACAGTTATTGATTGCCGAGAGTCTCCCACACCTACAGACCTGAGAAGGAAGCTGCTGGCCTGGCTCATGCCAGCAGCACTGATGCTCAGGTAAGACATATCTTACTATTTGTGAGAAACCCTGCTAGTTTAACCCACCTTTACTTTGGCTAAAGGAATTCTCTTTTTTGCAGACACTCTGCCCCAGACCTGCCTGCCCAGCCCCACTCCGGGGCAGGCTCCTGCTGCTGTCTGTCGGAGCAGCACTTCCCCTTTCATAAATCACATTTTGCATTCTGAGCATGCGCTTCCTCTTCCATGCCATTTTTGTTTTCAGATAACCATTAGCTTAATTAATCAAGGGAAATGCATCATTTCTGATTGTCTGCTCTGCCAGCTAAGGCTAGGATGGCAGGGAAATGCTTCCCACCAAACCACCCCTGGGCATCCTCCCGGCATGGACTGAATTTCACCTGCCCTTGACGCCCGGTCTCCAACATCCTCACCACCACTGTTTCTGCTCCTCACTCGCACACGTGGAGTTGACTAAAACCCTCTTAAGATTCAGCACAGCTAACAGGCAAAATGTTGATTTTAATCACATTTAATTCACCTATTTCCACTTGCTCTCTATGCACATATAATCAGGTTTTGGGGTCCCCTTGTACGCAGGTGAGAATCACAGGCACTAAACATATTGCACGAGTTTCCATTGGCTTTGGGGCATCAATTGAAATAAGAGATGAACCCAGCTGTCAGTATTGACCTTGTCCACACCAAGAAGTTTGACCAAATAGCTGGAACGGAGCCATCTTTCTGCTGTGAGCTCCCAGCATTGATTCCCACTGCCGCATTAGCACGCTGAACAGCAAAACCGAGCTACAGCAGATCAAACCCAACATCTGCAATAAGTGTCCACATTCAAGATTGTTCCACTTGGATACAAGCCTCCAGAGCTGTCCCAGCAGAGCAAATGGCATCCACACATTGAATAGCTGACTTTCCTCTTATTTAACCCAAGCTGCCTCACAAAATCACTCTGCCTCTGACATGAGAATACCTGTAGGCAAGGTTCAAGCTGACACTGCTGATGCAGTTGCTCTCACTGTGAACAAGCCCCAGCAGATGACACCTGGCTGGATGCTGCCCACCTTTCTGCAGATGCCATGTGATCCTCAGGATTTACAAAAGAACAGTTCCCCAGCTGACTTGTTAATTTATTAAAATAAAATGAAGCCTGGGGAGACTAGGTGGGCCAAAAAGCAGCAGGTGCAGCTCACCCATCCCTTCAGGTAGCTCCAGCATAACTGCACGGTCCAGCTTACCCAAACCACCTGATTTAGCTTTTCACAAGCTTGAGGCTCTTGTCCACACACATTAATGTACCATCAACAATATCTCAACTAAGACCTTTTCTGGAAGAGAAATCAACTTCAAGAAAAGCCCAAGATGAGAAAGGCTGGCAACGGACTCAGCATGGCAAGCACAAGATTCAGAGTGTGATCACTCAACTCTGCTGGGAATATTACAGGGCATCCCTGGGGAAGCAGGGACAGAGCACAGCATCTCAGCCGCATGCAGACGGGCTCCACCTTCCTGTGAGCCTTTTGTAAAGAATTAGCCCTGCACTGTTACTTTCAGTGGACTCCAGCAATTATTAATCTAGTTCAGAGATGTCTGCAGGCTCTTTTTTGTGGAATTTGGACCATCCTGTTTTCTGGAGAAGTTCTCACCTAATCAGGATCATCCTCAGTGCTGGAGATAATGCTGCTGGGGTGGCAGTGCCAGGCTGAGAATTAGCAACCACCCATCCACTGCAGCCACCTTCCCAGCAGCCTTCAGGTTTCCCATCACAGAGTTCACGCAGCCTGTTTTGCTTTGGAGAAGCTCAGCCCTGCCTCAGCACCACAGGAAGAGGGAAACACTGAACCACCAGCTCCCACGCCTTTAGCACCAGAAGAAAACAGGGTGCTCTTATGCACCATGGGTGGCACACTCTCATCCTCAATTTTTGGGAAAAATCATAACTGTTTTCAATACACTGCATTTTGGAGACGATTTTAACCTGTAAGCACCTGCTCCGGGGTACCCCAGCCCCATCCTGCCTGCACAGAGGTGCCTTCTGCGCTGTCCGTATGCAGTAACAAATGCACTCCAAATCCTGGTAGTTTTTGTAAAGGTTTATAGTCCTTTGCCATGATTGCATGATACATTTCTTCCCCCGTGACACAGCCCTCGGACCAGGAAGCGCTGCTGGCAGCTCGCGCTCCACCTCCCAGCAGCTGGGCTTTGCAATCCGATCTACACTAGCTGCAGAACATCAAATGCACTTTCAACATCTCCATTTAATATTTACATTCAAGCAATTAATAATTGGAAGCTTATAGTTTAGACATTTCTAATAGCAGCAATTTCTATATAGCTCGTTTAACTTTAGATAACGATTTTTTTTTGCACATAGAAACACCACATGTGTACAGTATCAAAAAATATATACTGGGAATGGTCCTGCGGGTCATAAGGAGGGCAAGGGGACGAGACTAACAAATGCTGAATGGTTAAAAAGGAGAACAGAAAATATTCGTTTGATATAGTTTATAAGGTGATCTAGGGACTCCATAAATCTAGGCTTTATATTTCATTATATAAATACCTACAAATAAATATATTAGCGTGGTCCGAGAGCGACCAGCTTTCAGCTCAAACAATACATTTCAAGAACACCACGTACAAACGGGAGCAAGAATCACTCGACAAGTTAGCACTGTTAAAATATAATACTATAACTCTGAGTAACTGGCGGGCCCCGTTCTTGCCTCTCCCAGCGCCCACAGGTCCCGGGGCAGCCCCTGGCTGCAGAGCGGGAGCAGCAGTGAGGACACCCTGCGTGGCAGGGATGGCCACTGTGCCTGGTCCTGCCCCGGTGTCCCCTCGGTGGAGACGGCAGGCTCAGCCGCCGTGGCGCAGGCAGGGGGCACGCAGGCTCCGGGGAAGGGGCACCAGTACCTTAGGGGGGAGGCTGCGGGGCTGGTGACCCCGGGATGGGCAGGCAGCTCCCACGGGGAGCAGCCGCTATCCCACCTCACACTGTCACGTACTCCTTGAAGGTCACGGTCAGGCAGTTTGCGGTCACATCTGTGATAATTATATTCCCAAAGAAGGGCTTGAATTCCTGCAGGGATTCGGCCTCTTCCTCCTCCTCAGCCTCCTGGGGCTGTGGAGGCTCTGTGACTGGTTTCTCGGTTGGCACTGGTGGCACCTCTGGCTTCACCTCTGCCAGGGCCAGCTCGCCCTCCGCCCGTGATTTCACACAGCGCAAGTCTATGGGCTCATCCAGGTCCGAATCCAGCAGGATGACCTCCGGCTGGGCTGGGGTGGGTGGCTCTGGCCGCTCCGGGGCCGGAGGGCTGAGGCAGGTGGGGGCACTGATGCTCCGGGAGGTCAAGCGCTTCTTGCCTGGCTCCCGCTCCACGTGCGGCTCCGAAAGGCAGCGCTTCCGCGAGCTGGGGCTGGAGAGGTTCAGTCCCATGGAGGAAGGGCTGTGCTCGCAGACAGGACTCAGGGACCAGGGCACAAGGTCTGGCTTGGTGGTGAGCTGCAGGGGCTGCTCAGCTGGAGGAAGGGGTAGCTCCTTGGCCAGGGGAGTCTTTCGGGAACTTTCCTCGAGCTCCGTGGGGGGCTGTCGGCCTTCGCCCTCTGCTTTGCTCAGGGCGTTGCTGCCCACCACCCTCTCCTCCCCTGGCTTCCTCCAAGCCTCCAGCTTCTCCTCCCCACCCTTCTTAGGAGTCCTCTCCTCTGCAGCCCGCTTCCGGGGCGGCTCCCCAGACTTGATCTTCACCGCCTGCATCCCATTCTCCATGTACTTGCTCATGACGATCACAATGCGCCCATTCTTGTTTTTGTTCTTGACGATCTTCATCTTGCCCCCAAGACCATTGCTGGTCACCCTGTCCCTGGAGGGAGGCCCAGTACCACTGGACAGGTTCTTCTCGGCCCCGTTCTTGCTCTCTGCAGCAAGGTTCTTGACTGGGCTCAGCAGGTTTTTGGCTGGGCCATGAGCCCACTTGTCCGGGTGGGCAACCAGGGCACTCTTGTTACTGTCCAAGCAGGCCTGGCTCTGTGGCTCCTTGCTGCTGGGCTGGTAATGGGGCTCATACATCTTGGGGTCTGGCTGGTAGTGGTGGTGTTTTTTGCTGTTGAGCTGGTAGTAATACTTCCCTTTGCTGTGGGACTGGTGTTTCATGCTGCTCTCCTTGCCGTTGGGCTGGTACTGGTGGTGCTTTTTGCTGTTGAGTTCATACTGGTGCTGCTGGCTCTTGCCAGAGGAGCCGAGATCCAGCTTCGGCCTGTTGTCCACGGCAGGGTCCTGCAGCCCCGTGAGGATGTTTGAGCGCCGGGCAAAGGAGGGAAGCTGCAACACAAAGCCAGGGTTGTAGTCAGCTGGGGCTGGAGAAGGGAGGTGCTGGTGCTCCAGCAGGTACCAAAGGCTCCCATGAAACCTCCAGCCCTCCAGTGGCTCTCGTTACAGGACACTGCATCACAGGGCGCCGTGTTCTTGAGCAGGCGGCCCCAGCCCACTCCAACTCACAGGCTGGGCATTGCTCCAGATTAATGAAGCAATGAAAAGAAGAAAAGCACCCTTCAATCAGCTGTCTGGGAACGGGGGCCAAGCAGGACCGCTGCTGCTGAGCTTGCGAGCAGCCTGCTAATGTTGCCCAGCCGTGGGCACAGTGGGTCTGCCCTGCAGCCCAGAGAGGAAGGGGGGCTGGGAGGGCCTGATGAGCTCAGCACTGGAGCCTGGGGGTCCCCTGGGCATTGCAAAGCGCCCGGGCTGCGCACACGGCTCCTCAGCATGATGAAACTTGCTGAAAGCAGCAGCTCCCTGGGGATAAGGCCATGCTGCAAACAGGCTGCCCACGAGGTGCGGGGCTGGGCTCTACCACGCATTTACCTGCACAACCAGCGGCTTTGGCTTCGGTCCCCGCTTGCGGTATCCCATCAGCTGCTCCTGCCGCTCCCTGTGGGAACACAGAGTCACAGGGAGGCCTGAGCAGCAGCATGCAGACCCCTGGCATGCACTCCTCCCTGTGCCCCATGCATGGTAGCTCCTGTGATAGCAATGACTGTATGTGTATGCAACGAGCTGGTGCATGCGAGTGAGGACCAGGCTGCAGGACACAAACTCCCCAGCTTGCACCCCTCCCTGTGCCCCATGCATGGCAGCTCCTGTGTGCTGCCAATGACTGTACGTGGTTGCAGCAAACTGGTGCAAATAATTGAGGCCCAAGCAGCTGCAGACGGATCCCCAGCGTGCACCCCACCCTGTGCCCCATGCATGGCAGCTCCTGCACTGCCAATGGCTAAACACTTGTGCAGCAAGCGAGGCCCTAGTAGCTGCAAGCAGACCCCCAGCATGCACCCCTCCCTGCACCCCAAGAATGGAGCTCCTCTGATGCCTATGAATATATACGGGTGCAGAGAGATGGTGTAAGGGGATCGTGGGAGGGGAGCCAGGGCCTTGCAGGTGCAGAGCTGCAAGGGGATCCTGCAGGAGGCAGTGGGATGGCAGCACGGCCATCCCGCTGAGGCAGGAGATGCCTGGCAAGGCAACTTCCCCACTCCCACCTCCCCGTGCTGCAGCGAGGGGCTGAAGTTTACAGTTTGCGCCAAAACACTACAGGAAATAAATGCACGGAAAGCAGAAAAAAAAAAGGGGGGCATGGAAAAAAAAAATCTGTCCAAACGCAGCAGCAGCGCCGCCTCCTCCACTCGCAGGCATCAAATCCCCGGGCAAGGCAGGAGCGCAAGGCGCAGCGTGTGGGGGGGAACCTTGAACCGGAGGCGTCGCCCGGCAGGGCCCCCGCACCGCCCGCCCCGTCCGGGCCGCCCCCCGGGCGCGGGGCCCGTCCCGTGCCGTCCCGCCCCTGCCGCGGCCCCCGCGCTCCGTGACGCATCTGCAATTACCGGAGCGGGGAGGTACGGGGACGGGAGGTGGCCCCGCCGCTGCCCCTCACCTGTTCTGGAAGGCGATGAGCAGCCGGGGGTCCAGGATGTTCTCCTCCGGCTCCCACGTGTTATATCTTCGGAGAAGGAGAGGAGGAGAGCGGCCGTCAGCCCCAGGGGCCCCACCGGGAACGGGACGGGGGTCCCGGGGGTCCCCGCAGAACCGTGTCCGCCTGGGAGAGAGCACTGAGGGGGGGCTTGGGTGGCAGGGAATTGGGGAGGGGGGGGATGGGCGAGGAGGGGGGGTTCACGGGGACGGAACTGTTTATTTAGCGCAGTTATTATTCCGGAGGAATTCTAGGCATGTCATGATGAAATTTTCCAAATCCCCTTTCCCGGACCCAGGAAAAGCGGCAGCGGGCGCGGAGGAGGGACACGACTGCCGAATCCAGAGCAAAGGATCGGGACAACCCCTGCAATCACCCCTCCATGTTCCTCCCCCCCTCTACTACTGTCATGCGAACCCCAAATTCTCCGCATCCCGCAGCAGCCGGTGCCTCCGCCTCTAGGGGCTACAGGGCGGCGCGGGTTATTTTTTTGCGGTGATTCCCTCCTTCCCCCCCCTCTTCCCGCGTCCCCCCCCCCTCCCTTCCCCCCCCTCCCTGCTCGGTTCTGCAATATGGAGCCCGACTCCCGAGGAGGGAAAAGGGGGAAGGAGCCATTTTCTGGTGCACATCAGCCTCCGCCTGCCCGCCTCCTGCTACCACCGGAGCCCCGAGGCTGCTCCTCGCTTTAACCGGAGCCCCTTTCCCGGGGGGGAGCCCCCCGCCACGGACCTGCCCCCCATCCCTGCTGCTGGGTTGGATACTCACTTGGGCGACCACCCCCTCCATTTCACCAGGTATTCGACTCTGCCCTGTGGAGGCAAAAAGACACGGTGTCACCTCGGACACCCCCCTTCCACCCTGCCTGGTGTACCCCCTCCCCCGCCACCATCACCCCCCGCCCTCCTCCTCCTCACCTTTCGGATGCGCTTCTTTTCGATGCTCTCCACCGCGAAGACGTGCTCTCCCACCGCCGGCAGCTCCATGGCTGCACCCTGCAAAGGAGGGGGGGTCCGCACCCGGGAACTGGGCGGGGGGGGAGGTCTGCGGCGGCCGCTGCAGCCGAGCTCCGGCTCCAGCAGCTCCCGCCCCGACAGACACTGAGCCCCGGCCGCCGCGGCACCGCAACCCGTGCAAATCCCGGAGCGAGACGTCAGGGAGGCGGCGCCTCCCGGGCCACGGCTGCCCGTCAACCGCGGGGCCGGGGGATTGGCGCAGCCTCTGCCGGGGAGGGGGTGGGCGGGGGACGGGCAGCGGCGCCGCGGAGGGCGGGGGGGTGTGATGAAGCGCGGGGGGGGAGTGATGGGAAGGGGGGCAGGCAGCCTAGCCCCCGCCCCACGCGTGACTCAGCAAGGGCCCCGCGGGCGGTGGGGCAGGTGCGCGATCCGCGCAGCACGGGGACGGGGGGGGGGGGTCAGGCCGGAGGATGCTCCGGTGGAGGGAGGACACCTCCCGGAGGATGCTCTGGTGGAGTCCCGGGATGGGGGGGCTCCACACCTTGGGGTACCCTGGGTCCGCCCCCTCTCCGGGCTGTGCCCATCGCCTTCTCCTCCCGTGATGACCGGTGGGTGCGAGGGAGCGGCCTTACGGGAGCCTGAACCCCTCTCGGGGGCAGCGGGCGGGGGGGCAGCTGACGGCGATGCTCTCTCGCCCGGTGCCAGGAGCCGCAAACGGAGGCGTGTGGGGCCGATGGGATCCTGCTTTTCGTTGGAGGGGAGCGGGCTGAGCCCCACGCGTGTCCGCGTCTACCTCCCTCCCCCCAGCCGCTCCCCGTTCTGCTCCGGGAAACGTGGCGGTGTCGGGACGGAAAGCGACCCCCCCTGCGGGCAGGTGAAGCGTCTCTGGGCACCTTCCCGGTGTCAGCCGAAACCCTCCGCGGAGCCTCTGCCGTGGGGGGGGGGGGTGGGGGGGGGCAGCTCCGGCCGCGGCACAACGCGGGGCGCGGACAGGCGTGGGCTGCTCCCGGGAGTGCAGTGGCTGAAGGTCTCGGCGCCCAGGAACGGCCGAGCTCCGTCCCCACGGGGGCAATGCGGTGTCCTGGGCGTCTCGGTCCCCGTGGGGACTGATCCATGTCCCGGAGGCGTCGGCTCCCGCAAAGGGCTGATCTCAGTCCACTCGGGGGATGTGCGGTGTCCCGAGACCCCCGGGTACCGGTCCGTGCCCCGGAGGTCTTGGCTCAGAGGAACTGCTGTTCTCGGTCCCCCCGAGCCGCCACCGTGAAAGGTGGGACGCGCTGGGGAGTCCCGTCCCGGAGCTGAACCCGACCCACGGCGCCCGGTGCGCAGCGACTCCGCCCAGGACGGGGTATGCGGGTGTCCCGGTGCAGCCTCCACCACCGGACGGGGCGGCCGCTCCCGGCGGGACCCGGGACCTCCGTACCCGGTGGCTGCCCACGGGGCTCCCGGCAACCTTCTCTGGGGTGCGTGAGCGGCGGGCTGAGCCCGAGCGGCTCCTCGGCCGGTGGTCGGGGAGCAGCGCCTAGTCCCGGTCCCACTCGATCGCAGTCCTCCCCGCCGTCTCCAAGCATCCTGAGCCGTCGGGGTGACTTCCCCGTCCGGGGCTGCTTCTCAGCCGGGGGTCGGCCAGTAGAACCCTGTCCCACCCGATCGCCGTCCCCGAGCAATCTGAGCCGTCGCGGTCCATTCCCGGGGGCACCGTCGCGGCTCCTCTGCCGGGATTCCCCCAAGGACCCTCCAGGTCTCCCCGGGGCCGGTCCCATCGCGGGCTCGCCCTGTCACCATCCCCCAGCATCCTGAGCTGTTGGGGTCCCTTTCCGGTCCCGGGGAGGCTCCACTGAATGTCACCGCGCCGGGGACCATAACAAAGCCGCAGCCGCCACGATCGCAGAGCCGAGCCAATAAAAAGCAAACTGATATTACAATTTTGATTTCCCTAGAGGGCCGAAAGGGCTTAATGTAAGAATTATTATCCATTGTGAACTGCAGTCGAAAGAAAGCACAGACAGGAAGATTTAAATATATTCTTTTTTAACTTAGCGCTTTTCATAAGAAACATCCATCCACCGCGATTTACGCCAGCGGAGTTTGCTAACCCTCCCCTTTGACATTTCAAGCTTTTCCTGTTGCCAGAGGAGACAAGCCGAGCACAAACCACTAATGCTGGCAATAAAACTAAATGCTCAGGGAGCAGCGCGATTTGGTGCAATTCCCCCTCGATTTGGGTAAACTGCAGAGCGCATCCAGCTCAGCCCGGCCGCGAAGGCTCGGCTTTTCTCAGGACACAGCCGGGAAGAGGCAACAAGGAGGGCAGGGACTGGCTGGCTGCATATATATATATGTGTATATTTAAACGTATGACAAGACATCTTTGGCATCTCCGTAGAATCCGCCACAGAAGGAGTGTGAGAGGCCATTGATGAAATATAATCTTAAAAACAAAAAATGAAAACAACCCTGAAAACCACTATTAAAAGCATTTTAATCATCGCCTGTCTCATGGCTCCTGCAGCTCAGCACCAGCTCCCATCCTGTAGGTTTGTGCAGGATGTTCATCCGCTTTCTATTACTGGGCTGATTGCACATGATTCGCAGTAATGATTGTAATGGTGGTGATTTTCTGTCTCTTACTTTGTTCAGACAGCAGCAGTTCGGGAACTGATACTTCTTTCCCTTTGCCTATTCGAAATAGGATACCTTATTTGAACCACACAAAATATCCTAAATAAAGAGAGCAGGAATCATTTCCAACTGCTGCCTCTTCTTGACAGGTTGGAGCATACTACAGGGAAGAGGAGAAAAAGGGTTTCAAACCAAGAGAAACAAGAGCCAACTGCTTCCTTTTAAAGCAGAAGTAGCAGTTATTTAATAACACATTTTATTTATGATTTGCCCGTTTTAAGGCAGGCACGAGGTGCAGATACACATTCCATAGGGATTCTCTCCTTTTGCCACACACCTGTGCAAGAATTCAGATTTCTCTATTTGCAGGGCATCATCAGTTGGTACCCGGCTCCTTTCAGCAGGGGGACTCTGTCCCTGGCAGAGGTGCAGGGAGCAGGCAGAGCAAGTGCAGGGGCTCCAGTCACCCCGTGTGCCGGTGCAGCCCAGCAAAGGCCCGATCCTGACCAGGAGCTGCAGGGGTGCAGCTGTAAGACAAAACCTCTAACAGCCAGAGACAGATGGGCTTCCTGCAGGTGCTAGGAAGCATACCAAGGCAATTTCCCCTCAAATACTTGCTAGCCATGTTCCCTCCTACTACCAGAGCTCATGTCTGTCTAGGCTTATTCTTTGCATCATTATTTACAAAGTTACTGCCCCGCAGACAGAGCCAGCTTTGCAACATTGCCTTACTCGGGCTGGGTTCTGCCTCTCCAAAACACAAGATGCTTTGCTTCCCTTCTCCTCTTACTACAGCAGCTCCTGCAGACCTGCTGCCTGTTTGCTATCAAGCAGCACTGATTAAACATGCCATCATTTCTGATGTTGCTCATTAGTCTGTATCATTATTAGCAATTCAAACCAGCAATTCCCTTTTTTCAGCTGTGATCCTCCAATTCCACCACGAAGATTCCAAGGCTGCAGTTTGGGCTCTCAGCTTTTCCTTCCTTCTGCCCAGGCAGGGCCAGCGGTTCCTCTTGGAGCCCAGACAGGTCGGTAACACGCCAGGCTAAGCCCCAGATAATAACAGAAAGTTAATTCATGAATAGTTACAGCATTTCCTTCAAGGCCGCTCTCGCAGACGGCCAGGAACAGACTTTGCGACTCTCCCGCATGACAGTGTCCTTGGAGGAAGGGGGAGGGCGCTGGCCCCATTCATTCCTACCTGGCTGCCCCCAGCCTTGGCCAGCTGGGCTTGAGGATTTGCCTTTCTGCTTTTGTCAGCTCTGGTTTGCATTTGAAGTTATGGCCACTCTGAAAACCAGATTATAATGTAGCTCTTGCTGAGGTCAACACCACGCTGGAGAACGACAAGAAAAAGGATGAGTGCATAGGCCTGGGGAAAAAAAAACACAACCCACAACTCACAAGAAACAAAACCCACCCACCCAATCAATAGGATGCCATGAGGCAAGATGCACACAATGAAACCCTGTTCCAGGTTGCCAAGGCAAATCTGTCAATAGAGTATTGAACAAGCAAATCTGACTTGCAATTATTGTCTCCTTCTAAATACAAGCTGGCCCTTTGCCTCACAGTTCAAACCCAATGCCGGCACTTAGGAGCTGGGTGATTGCTTGCCAGGGCTATTTCAAAATGGTGAGGGAAGAGTCAACTCTGCTGGAAGCGGAGCTGGAATTTACTTCTCTGAAAACCCCTGGAGCATCCCTACCACCTTCATTCCAGCAGTTGAAGTGACATGTGCCCTGCCCCCAGTGTAACAGGCTTTCTAAAGCAGCAGCAAAACCCTTCGCAACAAACAGTTTTCTCCTCAAAGCATCCAATAAAACACACAGGACCATGGAGCACACAATTTCCAACACTGCTGCAGGAAGAAGAGCAGCTCAGAGAGCCCCCAGCATTTTATAACACTGAGTGAAGCACCATAAAGGGTCCAAGCACTCAAGGCTGGGGCTGTCAGCGTGGAGCAAGCATGGTGGCACAAGCACAGCGGCAGTGTCTGGAGCTGTCACCAGCCACCCAGAGGCAGCAGCAGTGGGAAAATCCAGAGGAAAAACCACCCCAAACTGGGTCATCACATGGAAATTTAAATGGCTTCAAAAGCGTGTTGCTGCAGTTGCTGCAGGTGCACACAGGGCCTTAGGTGAATTCTCTTTTCTGGTGCTGCTTCCAATGCAAACTGGGAGAGGCTGTGTGCAAAATCCCCACAAACGAGACTTGTCAGGAGAACACAGTCTGCTTCCACAGCGGTTTAACAAAGCACAATGGAGCCTGCTTTCCTGTGGAGGAGCTGAGAAGCTGAGTACTTGTGGCACTGTTATCCAGAGCAGTAGTTTTGGACACAACTAGGCTCCCCTCTCCCACATTCACTCACCCCCAGAGCCCTCCTTGGGGAGGAGGAAGCCCTGGAGGAAGAAGGTGACAGTCCTGCTCTGCAGAGTCCCAGTCAGCACAAACAGGGAGAGCAGCACCAAACAGCAGGGTCCCAGGAGACTGCGTCCCTTGGGGCTTGGATGGGAATAAACCCCCCTCCCCAGGGCCCTTTTCCACTGTGTCTTCACCCCCAGCCTCAAGCATGGATGGCAGTGAGGGAGCATGGAGACCATCTGTCTTTAATCTTCTTAGAGTCAAGCAAGTCAGGAGAAATTCAGAGGAAAGAGGCACTCAAGTCCCTCTGTGTCTGGCCATGATGCTCCTTCCACAGCACAGGGCTCAGCGCCCAGCTGGTGGGAGCAGGTCCTGCCTGCCCACCTCCCATAGCTAATGCAGATTGCCTGGGACACCAGACAGCAAGCACCAGGGAAGCATTCCCACCTGGGAGCACATCTCCCTGCCCAGTGGGAGCTGAGGGGTATCTGTGGGGCCCTGCAGCATGTAGGGAGCCCAGTGCATGTCATCTACATCATCCTACCCTGCAGTTTCTCTGCCATCCCCCCTGGCTCCTCGAGCAGCCCTAGAGAGGGCTGTGCTCAGCACTCTCTTCCTCCTCTTATCACTTAAGCCGATGCTGTTCCTTGGCAGCTGAGTGTAATTATGAGATTTTCTCCATCAGAAGAAGTGGGTCTGCACATGTATCTCCTGACCAGGCTGCAATATGCTGGTGGCAGGAGCAAGGAGCCACTCAGCTGCCCAGCAAGTTGTGAAAGGGAGAGGAGCTTGGGGCAGTGAGTAGAGTTGTGATGTGAATATGCCATTAACAGAGGCACTGGGAAGAAGTTACCTTTTGTGGCTTCCCAGGACTTCCAGAGGGCTTTTCCCCAAGTGACTCTCCAACACACCCAAGAGAAAAGCAAGAAATTCCCAGGCTGAGAAGCTGCAGCTCTTTTTGCACCAAAGGAAACAAGGATGAAAGCTTCCAGGAAGATACTTCCACCATCACAGCAAACAGAAGTCTGGCCTCTGATTGAGCTCTTTAATGAACAAAACCACCAAACTACTCCTAATTAAGTGAGTCAAAGCAGATACCTCCAGGGTCCTTATCTCTTTCTTGGATGACAATCTAAGACTTTTGTCTAATACAAAGTCTTGGCCTTGCAAAGGAGTTACCAGGCACAGGGTTTTGCCCCACACAGTCTATTTGTAGGATAAGGGTGGACTATGCAGCTGCACAATTAGCCTGAGCTTCCAGGCAAGCATTTCAACTGGAGCTTCTCAGGTTGCTCCAGCACTGGAAGGACTATGGTTTTGAAATATAAAAGCATTATCTTGACATTTCAGTAATCAAACTTCAAGATTGGAGCAGCTGTACCTGAAGTTTCTTTTAAAAGTATCCCTTTTCAGAGAATATTAAACACAGGGAAAAACAGTTCCAAAAAAAACATTCTCAGGAGATAAACCACCACCTGAACCTCAGCAATAATACAATAATAATTTCAGCACTACTGGTATCGCCATAGGCAGCAAAACCTGATTTCCCCACCTCACTTGGCTGCAAAGCCAGCCTGGTCTGTCCACATCCATGGGGATGCCAGCGTCAGTCTCTGCTCACCCTGTTCCAGGCTGCTCCTCTGACCCACACGCTCGTTCCCCAGAGCAGGGTGCATCCCATTCCTTTTCCTCCCTGCTGAGCCTCTGGGTGTTCACTGCTGCTTCTCCCTCTAGGTTAAACTCCAGAAGAAAGGGCTTCAGCTGAATTTTCTAGGGAGCACTGAACCCAGCACTACCCAGAGGTAGAGCCCAGGTACCTCATCCCACACACAAACTCCAAGCTTCTACCTACACAATTCTTCCTGGGAGGGATGAGTCTCTGTAAGACCTGCCCTGGCTGCAGAAGAAGTTGAGCTGCTCATGCCAAGTTATTTAAGTGCAGAGATTGATTGATTGATTAATTGATTGATTGATGTATTGATGTGCTAAGATTACAGCTGAGGAGAGTGTGCCTGCACTGATGTGCTGCCATGATCTGCCCAGGCAGAGCAGGGTGACAAGGAGCTCTGCCTGGCCCCGTGGAGAGCTGCTCCTGGCATCTGGGGGGAAGGGAGGGAAAGGGAAGTGGGGGAAACTGCAACCTTCCCATGGTGGGACATGGGCAGTGGGTACCACGCGGGCTCCTGGCAGCAGAGCTTTTATCTCCATGCTCAGTATCATGCAGGGACTCTGCTCCTGTGGCTGTCTGGTAGCATTTGTGCAGCACTCAGCATCACTGATCTGCAGCTCTGGCTTTCAGCTGCTGCCTGGACCAGCTCCTCTCGCAGAGTGATCAGACACCACACAGGGCTGATCCAGACTGATGCCCCGGCCTCCCCTTGCTGAGCAGCACACTATGAGATTGGTACTTGCCCACAGACAGAAGTCACGATTACTGGTTTGGGCTGGAACAGCTCGGGGAGCTGCAGGAAGAGGAACAGGCAAGGGCCTTGTCAGCACACGTTCTGCTTTGCAGTCCAGGAATGGCACACGGTGGATGCTGGCACACAGGTGAAGCACTGGTGGTCATGGCAAATTGCCTGGCTGTCCTGAGTGCTGCAGAGCTGAGCCCTGGGCTGAGCTGCTGCGAGGACCATGGAGGTGGTGACGGCCACCACGCAACCAGACATGGTGACATTTGGACTCTGCAGCTCTGGAGGCTGTGAAACAACTGGGGACCCAGGGAAGTTGTGACTGCCCCATCCCTGGAGGTGTCCGAGACCAGGTCTAGTGGGAGATGTCCCTTCCCATGGCACAGGGGTTGGAACTGGATATTTTCTTAGGTCCCTTCCAACCCAAAACATTCTATGATTCTGTGACCCTTCGGTGTCCCCCAGGGCTGCGGGGTCCTGGCCGGTGTCACCATGAGCTGGCATGTGGTGGTGTGGCTGTGCAGTGAGTGGGTTCAGGACTGCACTCTTGGATCTACCCTTACACATTTGGCTACAAGGTCCAAGTTCCAGGTGTGTGGTTCCCTTGGGAGTGAACTGGGAGCTGCTGGGACAGATCCAACAGCTGAGCTGGGGGGAGGGAAACTGTGCAGCCACAACTTGACCATGTGCTGCTGCACGAGAGGAAGGGGCTGCAGCCCCCACACTTCTCCTCTCTGGCAGATCCATCGCTGGCATCCGGTGGCCACAAACTGCAGCGTTTGACAGAGGTATCTCGGTTTCAGAAGGGCGCTGCCGGTTCATGCCCAAGCAGGCCGCGGAGCCTCGCCTGGCTGCACCGCCGCTGCTGTGCGCAGAGGGAGGAAGCGTGCATGGTTCTGTGGTCAGGCAGTTTCCATCCTCTCTGCACCGAAGCCGAGGCAGTGGCTCAGCTCCCAAGCAGCCCTTCCCTCCCGCTGCCTGCCTTGGGGTGCCGGCCGTCCTTCGCCCACCCGCGCCGCTCCGTAGGCATCGCCCCGGCAGGTTTAGCTAGAGCCCATGGCTGATCGCAAGACGATTTCACCAACCCAGCGACCGCCCTGACACTTTATCCTCTCAGCGGATTACACCAAGTATTTATGTTTTCAAAGGTTTTGGAAAGATTTACTGGCCGTGCTGTCCGCCCTCCGTGCATTACGCTGTTGCCAGAGAGCTCTCTGCTATAAAGCTGCTTAGTCCAGCCCCAGTCTAACTGCATTAAACCCATCAGGGCATGTCCATGTTTGCTCAGGGGTAGGAGGCCTACCCTTCTGTATTTGCAGGGCAAGACCCGAAGGGTTGGTGACCTCAATCTACAGCAGCCACTGGCCGTGCAGCACAGAGCATGGGGGTCCACCCTGTGTCCCTGCTCCTGCTGACATTGGAAAACAAGGCTTATGAGGAGTGGTTGAGGGAACTGGGGTTGTTTAGGCTGGAGAAGAGGAGGCTGAGGGGAGACCTCATCACTGTCTACAACTGCCTGAAAGTAGGTTGTAGCGAGGTGGGTGCTGGTCTTTTCTTGCAAGTGGCAAGTGATAGGACAAGAGGAAATGGCCTCAAGTTGTGCCAGGAGAGGTTCAGAGTGGATATTAGGAAAAATTTCTTCACTGAAAGGGTGGTCAGGCACTGGAACAGCTGCCCAGGGAGGTGGTGGAGTCCACATCCCTGGAGGTGTTTAAAAGATTAGTACATGAGTTTCTCAGGCATCTGGTTTAGTAGTGGACAGGTACAGTTGGACTCGATGATCTCAAAGGTCTTTTCTGCCCAAACAATTCTATGATTCTGTGACCTGCAAGGCTCAGGCAACGATTCAGCCCCCACACCCAGTGTTGGGTCACTCCACTGCTGCAGAAAGCCCCGTCTTGTGCCTGGATGTGGTTTGTACAGCATATAAATTCCTTAAACCAGAAGGCTGATAATCTGCAAGTGCATTAATGGGGGCATAGCAGGCACCAGGCTCCTGCACCAGCTCGTGCCAGGTTTAGGCGACTCAGAACAGCCACGCAGGAGTTGGGTGAGCACTGCTGGGGGGATGCAGACTGGTCGCTGTCTGGTTAGACTGGCTCCTCCAGCTTCTACCCTTCTTGGACTACCTGTATTTGGTTATACAGAGCTGAGTATTTGCTCAGGGACTGAAACTGGACTCCTGGGATCCTGCACTACTCCTACCGGGCAGAGGAGTCCTGTCCCATAGTGACATTGTCCTGGCCTCTTTGACACAGCCACATTGCCTGACCCTTGGATGTTTTTTCATTCTGAGTGTTCTGTTGAAGATGTTCCAGGAAAGAATTTGGAATTCACACATGGAAGAATGGCAAAGCAACATGATGAGATCAGGGTGCTCCTGTCTAGACTCCTGCAGCCTGAGTACCCCCAACATCAAGGGTCTTCTGTGCAGGGGAAGCCTCTCCACTGAGCCCTCTGCTTCTGCTTAACATTTATTTGGATATTTTGATGGGAACACTATTCTCAGCAGAGGGATGGCAACTGGGCTCCTCCAGGCCCTATGTCCCCAGGATGAACTTCCAGGATGGCACAAGCAGAGAGTCTCGCAAACTGGATGCACTGTTTTCACCAGAGAAATCATCAGAGAAATCACCAGAGAAATCACCATCCTGGGATGGGGAGAGGCGCCCAGCACGGCTGGCAGGGGCTATTGGCAGCATCTGGGCAGCAGCAGTGGTGCTGTGAAAGGTGCTCAGCACTAGCCACAATGCAGTGCTGAGAGTCACCCATGCAAAAAGGACAGCAAGCGGTTGGCTGTGGCAAGGTGAGTCCTTGACATATCCTGGGAGAGCAGTTAGTGGGCAAAGGGACAGAGCTGTTGTCCATCAGAAGGATGGAGAGGTCCCTCCTTGCACAGCTGGGCTGGAGGCTGTTCCTTGGAAAGCTGCAGAACATCTCCCTTTTCACTTCCCCTTCTCTTGGGCGAGTGTGTGTGCCCTGGGCAGCTATTTTTAGGCTGCCGCTTGCTGTCTGGTTTCCCCTGGGGATGCTGTGCAGGTTCTGGGAACTCCAGCTGTCTCTCAGGCAGCGCAAGAGATGCTTCGCTTCCTGGGCTTGCTCGTCAACACGTGCACCAGCTCTGCCACTCTCCTGCAGCCTCTCTGGCACAGGAGATCCCCCCACATGCCCCTCAGCCGAATGCCAGCCCTCCTGGGATGGGCAGGACGGCCTCATCTGGGGAACAGGGTGTTGAACTTCACCCCAAGTGCATTTCCCTGCTCCAGGGGTCTTCTGGATTTCATATCTTGCACATGAGGGTTCACTCGCCCCCACTGACATGTCGGGACTGGGGTGAGTCTAGGATGGGGACAGGCTGGGGACACCATTCAGGACAGCTCTCATTGCCATGTGTGCACACTCACTTCTGTTCGAGAGCATCCTGTGTACTGGGACAGCTCAGGCCAGCCCCAAAACCATGCTGCTTGGGGAGCCATGTGCCAAGGACTCAAGGGACTTCTGTGCTCCCTTCCATCTACCTCCACACAGCCCAGAACCCAGCAGTGCTGGTCCTCAGCCTCCAGCCAAGCAGCAGAGCAGTTTTTTAGGTTAACCTCACAGAGGAGCGCTATGCAGCAAGAGCTCCACCAGCCCAGTGGAGAAGAGGTCAAGAGCTCTTGTTGGAAACGTGCTCTCTGTTTCTAGTCACAACAGGGACAATGCCAAGTTCCAGCTGTTGGATCTGGTTGGGTTTCCTGCCGATGGATTAAGGAGCTCCCCTCTCTGGAGGAGCATCCGACTCCTAGGTTGGCAATGCAGGCTGTGGCTAGGGATGTGTCACTCCTCTGCTTGATTGCTCACTGGGATGAAGCCCCAACACCAAACTCTTTGGGCGTTGCAACAATCTGAGATTTCCAGCAGCTGGGAAGAGTCAGGAAAATATGAGAAAGAGCCAAGCAAAGCAGCTTTGCCACTTTGACCAGCAAAGATCAGCGAGGCTAAATGTGAGAGCATGGAGGACAGAGGTGAGTGTTGGTCTGGGCAAGGGCTGCGGCTTCAGCCTGGGCCTGGGGGCTTTGATGATGCTGATGATCCCGCCAGGCAGGCGAGATTGCAGGGTGTGTGGACGACTGACACGCTGATTCATGGCGCTCTGTCATTAAAAACACAGCCACTGTCCTAGTCCCTAAGGATTTACTGCCCACAGCCAGGAAATACAGCAAACACAACCTCCTCGCGTTGCTCACACTGGAAGGGACAGCCAGGAGCCCAGGCACAGCCTGGGGCTCAGCCCTCAACTCCCCCTTGCACAGCCTTGCACAGCCGTCCCACTCCCGCTGCCTTTTCTGCCACGACATCCACACGGAGCCCAGCTCATCCTTGCAGCAGGCTGCCTGCAGCCCTGGGGCTCACAACACCTTCCCACAGAGGCCGGGGTGTGGGATGTGCAAGGTGGGAACGTGCACTTCAGGTGTCTCCCCATGGCACCTCATGGCTCCTGGGTGTGCAGGGTGCTGGAGGAACCGACTGGAATCATCTTGAGTCCCCAGAACTGACGGGTGAGGTCATGTGTGTCCCAGCCTGTGATGACCTGCAGTGGAGCTTGGGCTTGGCTCGAGCTTGGCTGGGTCTGAAACGGAGGCAGCTCCATCCCCCAGGGTGACAGGCAGCAAACTAGCAGGCACAAGCCGGCTCTTGGGGATGACATTGTGGGGATGGTCGAGTCATTTGGGTTCTGACACACCCTGTGGGGCTCGGCGGGGCACACCCTTTCCTCCAACGGGGAGCCCAGCTTGCCAGACTGCAGGGTCCCCACGAGCCCTCCTTGGGTACCAGGCGGGAAGGCTCCTGGGCTGGCAGTGCCAGCCGTTCCCATGTCTCTGCCCCTCGTTAGATCATTTCTCTGCAGCAAAACCAGGACTGTGGCTCTGCCCCATTTTGGGGCAAACTGTGCTGGTGCAGGGCATGCTAAGGCTGCAGGTCTGCATGAACCTTGCAGCTTGCAGGGGATGAGGAGATACAAAGTGATGCTGTGCACACCAACAGACTGGCACAGGGTGGAGCATGAGGCAGGGATTTGTGGTTGTCTAAGGCAGGGATGATATCTACATGGGGTAGGGATGGGGATTGTGTGGGATAGGGATGGGGGCTATGTGGAGAAGGAATGGAGTCTGCATGAAGCAGGGATGGGGGTTGTATGGAGAAAGGATGGGATCTGCATAGGAGAGGGATGGGGGCTGTGTGAGACAAGGATGTCATCTGCATGGAACAGGGACAGGGTCTGCATGGGACAGGGATGGGGGCTGCAGGGTGCTTGGAGAGCTGGGTGCTTTTGACACAGGGCACTGCTGCTCAGCTCCGGCTCCCTGAGCACGACTGCCCACAAAGAGCAGCCCTCAGTGCCGCGCTTGCTCTCGGGGCTGGCCAGGGAGGCTCCCGGCTCCATCGTTCCTGCAGCCCATGTTTGGGCTGCAGCTGCAGCAGGGCCATAAAAGGCAGCGTGGGAAGGGCGCTGGCCCCGGGCCCACTGCACCAGGGACACCGCGCTGGAGGAATCCCAGGGAGATGCCACTGGGAATTCGGGCTGGGGACCAAGGCTGCCCCAGGGCTGTGGGGCTGCACCACAGAGGGGATGCTCTGTCCCCCTGCTCCCTCCCCCAGCCTGTTGCTGCCCTGCAGAGCAGCCGGTGCCCCACAGGCCCCTGGTGCCCAGGGTGCCGTGGAGCGCAGCCGGCTGGTCCCAGCCCTGGCTGTGCCTGGCTGGTCACACAGCCCCTGGAAGGGTCTTGCTGACTTTGGGGGGCAGGCCTGCTCTTATCAAATGTCATCCTTAGTGGACTGGCATTCCACAGCACAAGGGAGGATGTTTGCCGCTGATACAACTCTAGAGATGCTGCAAACCTGGGAATCAGAGGGACCAAGAGAGACTGGCGTGGGCTGAAAGCACAGAAACAAAATCCAAGATGAAGGAACACTGTTAATGGCTCGGGCTTGAAGGTGTCTTGAGGGAACACGATGGGGCAGGAGCTGAGGCAGAGGGGAAGAAGCAGCAAGCTCGAGAGCTCATTATGCATTAGGTTGGCAGATAGAGGAGCAGCAAACTTGGTGCAAGGTTTTTGGCTGGACCGAGATGGTAACACAAGCTTCTGTAACACAAGCTGAAGACCAGAGCTGGGAGTTGTTCAGTGAGCTGAGGTCCAGGACATGTGTGGTAAATGCAGGCAAAACAGCCAGCTCCAGAGGACAATAATAGGGAAAAAAGTGGAGGCAGAGAGATTTTGGGGTAATGCAGGAGGATTCATTCCCTCTGGGGTCTTGCTCCAGGTCACCCCAGGGATGTCCTTACCAGCAGGAATTGAAGCACTGCTCAAAGCCCAGAGAGCAGAGATGGGCAGGTAGGAAACTCATCACAGAAGAGTGAACAATTTATAAGGAAAGCCCAAATGTGTTGCTGCACTGCCAGCCAGGGTGGGGTGTGAGCCAGCCCAGAGGAATGTGAGGAAGATAAACAGTGAGAAGGAAGGGCGATTCCTCAGGTATCAGGGTGGGCACTGCCGAGCAGCAGGGCAAAGTGTGAGGACTGGAAAGCTGGGGCTGTGCACTGGGACGTGCTTCCAGCTGGTGAGGTGGATGGGGTGGAGGGGTCTCCCCAAATACCTTTTGAGTCAAGTCGGGCAAAGTCTGAGAGGGTCTTCTGGCACAGGAAGCTGGGGCAAAAGTGCTGCCAGTGCTCCTGGGTGGTGGCCAAGATGGGCTGTGGCAGCAGCCATGCCCACAGTGCTCAGATCAGGCTTCTGTCCCAGCACACCAAGCAGCTTCCTTGCTCCTGCTTCGGCTTGCAAGACATTTTTGGCAATGCAGAGTCTAAAGCCAAGCCCAGCTGCAATCATTTTAGATCTGGCATTAGACAAAGCAAAGCAAGTCCCAGTTAACACCACCTCCCCGCACGCCGGTACAGGTTCACAGGGGTCTGGGGGCTGCAGCCTTGGTGCTGGTGGGATGGGCTGCCTGCACCCACTCAGCCCCCCCAGGCTATAAAGGACACGAGACTGATTCATCTCTTCCTATGGCTCCTGTTTACTTACTTTCACACTGTTCACTCCCCGCCTGAACAGCTAAATTAAGCCCAGCAACAATGGGCCATCGATTATCCCATTATATGTCCATCGGGCTTGACTTCACAGCTGGCTCCTGGAGGGGCAGCACGTGTGGCCTTGGCAGGGGCTTGGCACTGACAGCCCCTTGCTCGGTTCTGCTCTCCGAAGCCCTGAACCCAATGTGCCAAGCACCCCTGTCCCCCAGCAGGGACAGCACTGCAGAGCCCATACACCAATGGTGAGGAGAGGAGTCAACACCCCAGGGTGGTACTGAAAGACCCAGACAGCGCTGTGTCAGTGGGCAGCCCAGGAAAGGCCCCAGTCTGTTCCATCTGTGGAGCTCTTGGTCACCCACTCTCTGTGTGCTGTTTATGCTCGAGGGGGGAGCTCCAAAGTGGTGACAGTGACGGTGATGCTGCTGTGTCTGTGCAGGGATGCTTCGCCTGCAGATCTCCTACCTGCGTCAGCAGCTGAATTCCCTGGTCTCATTCCTCGCTCTGGCAGCTCCTTAACTCTTTCCTCCCAGCAGCCGTGCACACAGGCTTCATGGAGTGGTGTGCTGTGTGGCTGTGACCCCTCTGGATGCAGGCTGGCTGCAGCAGCAAGGCCTGATTTTGTTCCCACACACCTGCAGGAGGGGACACAGCATCTTCCAGCTTGGGGAGGTTGCTCTGCAACCCACTGGGAGCCCCCAGGTCTCCTGAAACCTTCATGTGTCACCCATTTCCTAGCCTGGTTCTGGCTGTACCACATCCCTGCACGCCCTCAACAAACATCCAGAGGTGTTGCTGTGCCAGGCTGGGGCTGGGGGCTGCTCTGGGGGCCAGGGTGCACTCTCCTTGCTGGCTCCAATCCCTCAGGAGAGCCATCAGCACAGTGGCTGCTGCTCACCAAGCACCTTCCCAGTGCTCCCCACTGCAGTGCCGGCACTGGGGCAGATCAAGCACCCTGGCAGAAGGTCTAAAGGCCAGCTGGTGTTTGGGCTGTTTCCAGGGTTTTCAGTCACTGCTGGAAGTTCTGCAGCGCCCACCTTCCCATCCAATGTGTAGGAATTGGGTTTCTGGAGCCAGGATCTGGCTGCTGGAGTTCCTTCAGGCTGGGCAGCCCTCCTGGTGGGTTCCCTTGCTCCCTGGCATGGGTGGTACCAAAGGGCCTTTGCCTTCATCCGCAGCATAGGCTCTGCCCAGTGCCAAGGACTTGGCATCACATATCGGGGGGATCGTTCTGATGAGGTGTTTGCCAAGTGCCCATAATGTCTGGACTGTAGCTGGGCCCCCTGTGCCTCCCCTATGCCCTGGGATGCAGCGAGCTGGAGGGGAAGAGCAGCTTGGTGCTCCTGGGATGGGCTGCTGGGATTTAGAGGGGATGGTGGACTTAGCATCCCTGGCCTTCCTCGAGGTGTGGAAGGAAGGAGCTGTGGAAATATAAGTGGCTGGACCTGGCCAGAATCACTGCTGCAAAGCCCAGAGCCCTGATCTGGCTGGGAGTGGCTGTCTGGGGGCTTGTGAAGAGCGTTGTGGTGGCCAAAGGATGGGCTCTGAGGGCTGTTCCCACATTGGGTAGTGATCCCTGGGCAAACCAGTGTTGATAGGGTTGGCAGCTGGTGAGGCTGAGTCACAGGGGATGCGCCCGTTCAGAGCCTGGTCAACAGTAGAGTCCAGGCTCCTCATGGAGCAAGGAGCCATTGCCCAGATCTCCAGGTGTTTTGGCAATGCAACTCTGCCTCCCTCCAGGAACCAGGAAGGGCTGCAGTCATTGGAAGAGCAGAAGCCAGGGGAGACCTGCTTGTGTACAAACACCATCTTAGCACACTGAAGAGTCAGCAACTCCTCCAGGGCTCAGCCAGATTGGGGAGGACCCCAGCAGTGAGAGTGGTGCTCAGCAAGGCTCTTCACAGTGCCCCTCCCAGGCCCATCAGTTTAGATTTTAGGGTTTTATACCATTTTTCTCTGTTGTATGAGGCTAAGAAAGGCAAGATACAGTCTTGGCTCAAAACAGGCAGGATGGAAGGAAGAAGATTTAGATTAGAAATCAGGAAGAAATACTTCAAAATGAGGGTGTTGAGGCACTGGCACAGGTTGCCCAGGGAAGTGGTGGCTCCCCCATCCCCGGAGGTGTTCAAGGCCAGGTTGGACGGAGTCTTGAGCAGCCTGATCCACTGGGAGGTGTCCCTGCCCATGGCAGAGCGGTTGAAACTGGATGGGCTTTAAGGTCCCTTCCAACCCAGACCATTCTATGATTCTATGACACATCAAACCCCCTTCCCAGCACTGCCTGTCCCAGCAGGATGCTGACCTCTCCAACACACAAAAGCACCTGAGAAACCTCTGGAGAGCAGAGGGCTTTGGAGGACGCCCACTGCCCAGCCCCTGTGGCTGAGCCACCTCCCCAGCCACCGCTGCCTAGCCAAGGTTAGTCAAGCACTGCTGCAGACAGAAGCAGCTTAACCCGTTTGTGGTTCCTGAAAGACAAGCCCAAGCCAAACAAAATCAAAAATCCCAGAAGAGTCTTTAGACTGTTCCTTCTCTGGGTCCCTGCTGCTGCTTTCCCAAATGGAGCAGGAGCTTTGGCAGGGACTGAACTCGCAATCAGCTGAGTGGATGGCACATCTGGACACCATGGAGAGTTGGGGGTGGCAGGAGAATCACTTCCAGTCAGCAAAAAGCAGCAATAATAGTGCCAGCTGACACCAGGTCCTATTTAGTGGATTGCCTGAGCTGTCACCATTCTCACTCTGGTGCTTTTGGAGCACGTCTGGTGTTGCTGGGTCAGTTGTGGGCTCCAGGAGACATGGACAGCTCCACGCATCCAACTGGGCCACGGACACACCTTGAGCCCTTGAATGGCAATTTTCCTTGGTTATTTCTGCTCACAAAATGCACCTGTAATAGAGTTCCTGTTACCTTTTTGGGGCACAGCTCCAGGCCTCAAAGTCCAGCAAAACACGGGAGGGCATTTCGTGGTGTAGCCAGAGCAACAACAGGGTGGAGCAGGTCCTGGTGTGGAAACAAATCCTGACCTGGGTGTTCACACTCACGCGTTGCCACCCCAGGGATGCCCCAGGGGCTTTGACATTCTGATTTCACTTTGTTTTTCTGCATTTCATACCACTGCACCGTGACATGGCTCTACATATTTATTTGCAGAGATGCCAATCTGCCTATTATAACAGAGCCAGGCTTAGGAGGAGAAACAGAGGAAAAAAACCAACTCCCTTTGACATTCCCTTCCCATGAGACCCACTTGGGTTTTGTTTGAAAGGTGAGCTGCAGAACATCAGTTTAAATGACAGCAGCTTGTGGAAAATGATGGGTTTGGAAACAGACCTCCAAATCCATGAGGGTGGGCGTGGATTCTCCTGCTTCCCAAGGGCCAGGGACCAAGCCCAGCCTTCCAAGAGAGGGAGAAGGGGCTGGGGACAGTCCCTGCCCAGGGGATGGCTTGCCCCAACACCATGGGTGAGAGCCCAGTGTAGCTCCTGCTTCTCTCTCCAAGCCCTGGAGAGCTCAAAGGCTTGGAAGACCAAAATCTTCTCTCCAGAGAATGTCTCCAACACTTTCTATCAGCTGTATTTCCTCTATCAATTTGAAGCATAACATTTATTTTAACTGTCCCTGGGCTGAAGAACAGAGGTGGCGTTTGCCTCCCCAGGACCAGGAAGTGGTGTTACAGCGAAGCTGTTCCACATCCACTGCCCCAGCCCAGGAACTCAGCCCTGATGAGGAGAGCTCTGCAGGTCACCTTCAGCAAGTGACCCAGGCGAGTGCAGTCAAGCATCTCACCCCAAAAACCAAACCAGCCTGTTGGGTTCATTACTGAGACTTGCTTCGTGACAACATTACCTAAATATTTTATTATTAAAGCCAGCAGCAGCCAAACAGGCACTGCTCTCCTCCCGGCAGGTGAATGTGCTTTTACAAACTGGGCTGGAGGAGCCTCTCCAAACCAGGATCTTCAGATATGTCTTAAAATCTATGCAAATGGTGTGTGTCTTGCTGGCAGGTGGTGGAGGAGCCCAGAACTGAGTGCTGCAGCACCAACAGGGCGTGCTCTGCCCTGTTGGGACCCCAGCTTTCCCCAGTACCTCCTGCAGCCTCTCCAGCATCCCCTCAGCCTGCAATGAAATGGGGTGGCTGTCTGGGGAGGGCAGTCACTGTCCTGTAGACCTCTTACTGCCAGAAAGGTGTCCTACAGGCACTTGAAGGCTGTGAGAAGGTCCAGTAGATCAAATATTTTTAAGCTGAAATTTTTGACCATTTTTTAACCCATTTGAGGCTGGCCCCATGAATGTGGGTGCTCATGGACATTACATTTCAACAGTTAAGGTAACACACATACCACTTGACCATTGTAATTTCCAGACTACAGCGTCAAAATGGCCTAAAAATTGTGTTTAAAAGGCAGAAACTCTGTGCAATGTTAGGAAGAGCCCAATTCCCTGGCTGAACACCTCAGGGATCATCCTTACACTCTGCTTCCTTCTGCCCCAGGTTAGATCAACTGGGGAGGGGGAGCCATGGGCAGAGACCCCCAGTGCAGCAGTGGGGTGGGATGGCCAGGAGCAGCAGTGACAGCCACCAGCTGCCAGATGTGGGCTGAAGACAAGATCTTGAAAAGATCCTGCTCTTTCCTTAGAAAAATTGAGTCTGAGGAGGAGGAAAGTGAACTGTGACCTCTTGCACCCACCGTGAGGGATGTGGGACACGATAAAAAGCCCAGCTCTGCAGCAGGCATGCCCTGAAGGGAGGCCAGAGGCCAGAGCTCAGCTCTGTTACCTGGAGAGGTTTTGAATTCAGAGAGCCTGGACCTTCAAGGCAGAACTATTTTTCAAAGCCCTTAAGCTTGAACTAAGAGAGAGTTGCTTTTCATAACTAGAAGAAGAAATGAACTCTATTCAAGAGCAGCGATTTTGGGGTACGTGGATGGTGTTGAAGCTCTTGGCTAAAGTGCAGGCTGCAATAATACTGGCCTCAAAATCATTTAAGGAGTTTCCTCTAAATTTCCAGCCTTGCAGTCGGAGCAACCTGTGGGGAGAGGGGGAAGGGGGGAACCTGGCAGCTTTTGAAGTGCGACTCAGGTTGCGAAAGGGCTGGGCACAGGGCTGAGCCAACGCTGCCAGAGGAGGGCTTTCTCCACCCATGCTCTGGTGGCCCTGGGACGGGCAGCACCAGCCCTGCTGCTCACAAGGTTGCTTCTTGTGGCAGAGTCACCAGTAGCCTTGTGGCAAGTTCAAGCCAGCACCACTGGCACGGTTCCCGCTGGCCTCTGCCAGGTGCTCCCCCTGGCCCCTACTTTCCTTCCCAGGTGGTGTGAAACCTCACCACCCTTTGTGTTTCTAAACATTGAAATGAGAGAAACAAATGGTGTGGGGAGGCTTCCACAAGCAGGGCAGGGCTGGGCCAGCGCCCTGGAGCGCGATGTGACCGTGAACTACAGCCGGCCAGACGGGTCTATTTTTATGACCCAAGCAGAGAGACAAGGGGATTAATCAGCCAGCCCACGGGGGACAACTAAGTTGGGTTTTGAATTCTTTGGTGCTTGTAATAACTCAGGTGAGTCTCTTTGTTCTTGTGAACTGTAATTCTTCATCTGACAGACAGCGTCCCTTGAACAAAACAGCCACATCCCAACACACCCCATGCCTGGGAAGTGAGACCAAGCTGATCCAGCTGCCTCTTAGCTCCAGTGCTCAGAAACAGATTTTCCTGCAGTGCAGGAGACTCCAGCAGCAGTTTGGCTGAGAATTGCTGCTCTGTGCCCAGCAACTGCTCCAGCGTGGTCAATGCTTAAAGCCAGGGGCAAATGAAGCCATTTCACAGGCACGCGGCCGCTGGCTGTCTCCTCCTGGCACCAGGAATGGCCAGCTCTCCATGGCCAGCTCTTCACAGGGACAACTGTCTGTAGGGAAGACTGTCCACAGGGAGCCATTAGAGTTAGGGTTAGGGTTAGAGTTGTCAGTTGAACAGTTGTCCCTGACTGCAGAGGATTGGCCATGGCGAGTTGGCCATGGAGAGTTGTCCTAGACCTTCTGGCCTCAGGACAGTGCAGGGTAGCCCAGGCATTGTGGGATGGGACAGGGGCTGGCACAGCCCCGTCTCCATCCTGAGAGGTGTTGGGATGCACAGTATACACTGCTCTCCTCAGCTTTCCAGATGCAGGTGATCGGGTTCCCCGCTGGGATTACAACGTGTAGTGTTACCATGGCCAAGAGCAAGGACTCAGTTTTCTTTTTTTCCTGCTCCCCCTCTCCCCTTCCTCCTGGCACCAGGAGGCAGAAGGATGTGTCAGCTCAAGGCTGAGTCTAAAGAGGCTTATGCTGACTATTTACCTTTGCAAGGGTCTATTTTTGGCTGCTCAGCTGCAGTTAATTCAATGAATAGGGCAGCGATTCAGGAGAGAAGCCACATGAGGGTCATTGTTTCTAGGATTCACTTTACTCCTCTGCAGGGGCCAGAAGACTTGCTTCTCTGTTGTTCATTGTTTTTTTTCAGCTGACAAACTGGGGACCTTGGGGACAGGTCAGAAGGACCGTGGAAACCCGCTGCCCTGTCCAACATTTGACTTGCTGCCTTTCTTTCACTGCAGAGGAATCCCAAGGTTGCTCCTGCCCCTGCCCCAGCTGCTGCCAGGTTGGCTCCACACGCTCTCCTCTGCCTGCAGCTTCCACCCAAAACAAGCTTGGAGGTTTGTGGATATCCAGTGTGAATTTAATAATGGCATCTTGAGTTAATGAATAGGCTGAGTCTGGAAAGAAATCACCCTGGATGTGACTGCTGCTGGTAAACAGGAAATAGAAAGACACACAAAATCTCCTGCTGGCAGAGGGACCCTCAGAGGATACCTTCCATCCAGGAGAGCTGGCCGGAGGGGCGGCAGACACACCGATCCCAGGGACACCCTCCCACCAGCTGAGCACCACTGCAAACAGAAAGCACAGCGTTTTCCACATGTTGGAGAACTGTAGTACTGTGACTTTTAAATAAAGAAATCCTGAGTGATCTCCACGTGGCTGAATGGCATTTTAATAGTGGAAAAATAATGCTTAAAATTATCTATTTAATGTCTTCCCATTGTCTTCTACTGGCTGGGAATGACTGCTGCAGCAAAACCAGCTTGGGATCCTCTGGTTGGTGTTTGCTGGTGTTTCCCAGCCTGCTGGAAGCAGCCACTGAGCCCAGGTAGGGTCTGCTGCCCTGTGCCCAGTGCGCAGAGGCTGGGGGAGATGCCCACGTGCCAGTGCTCCTCACACAGTGCTCCTAGGGAGGCACCTGGCTGCTTCGCTGCTGATGGATCGGCCAAAGTGGTGCCAAGATGTCACAGTGATGCCTGCCCTGCATGGGGAGGCAGGTGGCAGCTGGCAGTGCCTGGCATCTGCAGTCCCTGTGGGAAGCTGGCACCTGCCCACGTGCCACTGAACCGCTCTGCAGGAAGATGCTTCTGGCATTTTCTGACATGTGGTTCTTCTGACCCTAATTCAGCCATGGCCACTTAGAGCTTGTGTCTGGATGAATACATCGAGTGCTGCCACACATCCCCAGGCTGAATCAGCAGAGCCTGGGGAGAGCAACACAGACCCAACACCCAACACACCTCCGTAGGGCTGCAAAAGGAGCAGCTCAATCCATGGGGATGGTGCCAAGACAAGTGCTCTCCCCCAACTATAAGGTGCAGCACGCAGCCTGTACAGCACTGTAGCACACAAATGCCTTGCACAAACTTTTATTATTCACTGAAACATCATAAAACTCGAAGAACTCCCTGCGTCACAACAAAGCAGCCACCAGCCCTTTCACGAGGTGTCATCTCTTACAACCCCGGCGCGCACCTGCAGCCTCTCGACACCAGGCTGTTTTGGAGGTCTGTGGTGCTGCAGGAGGTTTCACCACTGCTCTCATCAAGGGGAACGTTTCCATCCCTTAAATTAGAGGCACACAGAACTGGAGCCAAACTGTCTTCCTGCCACACAACAGCCAGTCTTTGGCGTGGTGCCTACACAGGGTCAAGTCTTATCCTTATGAACACAGCGGGCATTTGGTTCCCGTTGGTTTCAAAAGCATCCCAGTTGCCAGACTCACTTCCCAGTGGGTATGGGGCACGCAGGCTCCAGAACAGCCCTTGGGTAAGGCCTTGCAGAAAGATTTTTACAGATATGTGCTTGTCAGATGCAGGAACTGGTTGCAGCACTGTGCATGAGGATATGGGTTTTTCCACACGTGCTGCTAATAGGACAAACAAGGATGACAGGCAAAGCTGAAAAGTGAGCAGAGACTTTACTCTTTGCCAGAACTGGACACAGTTGTGTAAGAGAAACAGTGTGGTTGAAGTGGTGGGGAGTAAGACAACCAGGAAAGGCTGCCAGACTTCACACGCTGTGGAGAGGGATGCAGCAAAGCTGGCACAGCCCACTGTCACTGTGTCTCCTTCATTCTTACAAGGAAACCATTCCTTCGGCTCTGTTTGGCACAAACCCTGGCTCAGGACACATCTTTGGATGCCACTGAATTTGGTAAGAATATTTGGCAACACGGCTCAAGGCCCCAGCTTCACTTGTAGTTGGCAAAATTTGTAGAAGACAGGAGGAGAAGCATGCTGTCCTTTCAAAAATACCTTAGGGGAAACCTTTATCAAAGAGGAACTCAGCAAACGTGACTGTAACGAACCAAGTTTCATTTTCACTTTGGGATGGGAGAGAGGATGCACTACTGGCACCAACTGGAGAGCTTTATACCCACGTGGAGTGTATGTGCAACAGCCTATGGCAAAGACAGCTAAGGACTGTAAATACTCAGTAATTGGGAAGAGCCAAAGGAAACACACTGGGAAACATACTGAAAACATCAGACTTCATAAACAAGTGTCTGAAGTCTGCAGTTGTCAGCATCAAGAAATAGATTTACTGTGATGTCATGAAAAAGTAAACTTTGATAGGTGTCTGTGAAATACCCTGGCTACAGAAAAGCAGTGCTTTAAAACCTGTGGCTGTACACTTTCAGTACAAATGGCAAAAACCCTGCCAGCCAGTATACCAGATAAAAATAGGAAAGGCGAGAGACGAGACCTTGAGGTGACCAGTTCTTCCTCGCCAACGAAGCAGACACCTTCCCTGAAAATCCAGTAGCCTGCAGGTTTATTTTTGGCAGATTATAATTAAAATGGTCTTTATGGCTTTGGAGAGAAGCCAGTAAGTTGCACGTTTTGGTTGAAGCAGAGGGTGGGTGCATGTGGTGTGCTCTGGACGAAGGGGCATCGCAGAAAGAGGTCTTGCCACAGCCCTGCTTCTTCCACCTGACCCACAAACGCTGCTGCTTGTACTCATCTCTCTTTAGTGTTCTCCTTTTTCATTAGCAAGTAACAAAATTCTGGTTCCTAACCAGTCCTGTCCCAGAGGCAGAATAAAAAGTCCTTGTTAAACCCTAGAAAAGCTTCACGTTTCTAACAAAATCAAATCCAAACACGTACAAACACTGTTCCTGGTTTGATGTGTTTCACTCAGGTTCCACCACCAGTGCACTAGAATTTGCTTTCCCTGTAGAGGGATTTCACTCCTTGTCCATCCTCCACCTTTCAGTCTTCCCAGAAGTCTTAACAAGCTATCCCTCCATTTTTGTCTGCAGCGTTTTTCCCTATGCACATCCTTCCTGCCATTCCCTCTTCCGTTGTCACACCCTGTTCCTTTACAGCTATTTTCGGAAAGCGAAGACGTCCCGTGTTTTCAAGCCTCTCTTGCCTTCGCTTCCTGGTTTAGGAGAAGACTCTTCCACCAGTCCCCCATATGGGCAGTTCTCAGACTCTGGGTGATGGCCAGAGCACTCCACTGCAGGGATGAAGCCACTGTCCCACATTCCTGTCCCACACAGCTTGCAGAGGTCATGCAGGCTGCAGGGGATGCGGGGTAGCAGGTGGAATTGGTAGAGTAGGCTCCTCGCCTAGAGGGGAGAAAAAGAGAAAGTCATTCCCTCCTCACCAGGGGAGGGATATGGAGAACAGGAGTAGCCCGTGGCCTCCTGTCCCACCCTCCTGTTTGGCTACCTTAGCAGAGTCAAAACTTCAGCCAAGGAGCATCCCTCCTGGACACAAACCTGAAGGTTAAACAAGGCACTGGGGACACTGCCAGGAGCAGGACCTGCCACACCCTGCAGCCCATCTCATTGCCTGCAGCCATTCCCAGCCCCAGATGGGCTGGAAACTGGTACAAAGGGGAACAGCTCTCTCTGCCGTTTCCCTGAGCCTGTGCAAGGGTTATCCCAACCACATTACCTTCTAAGCACTCTACAACTGCCTCTTATTTCTGCCACACTTGTTCCCAGACAAACAGCAGCATCCTACTCTCCCAGACAAGCAGGGGGATACAGGAGATGCAGACGCTGAAGCATCAGTCCCTGATTTTCTCAACACTCTGACTCATCTCTTGGCCTTGAGACTCAGCCCACATCATCACACGGGCATTTACCTTCCTGAGCACCAGTTCTCCGTTCATGTGCATAGCCAGGTTGCCGAAATGCAGCAGCATCTGGTCAGTAGCCAGTTGCTGTTCGATGACGTCGTCCCCATAAATCACTACGATGGCCACACAGATAAAGAGGTGGAAATAGTCAGTCTGCAATGAGAAAACAGGGGCTGGAGTAAAGCAGGTGGAGGCAGAGGTCTGACAACCTCCCCACTCTCCACAAGTGTGTCCTTAGAGAGATTCTTTGCTCCTTCCAGTTTTGCCTAGTGCATAGAATAATGAATTATTGGTGAATTGTGAAGTCAAAGTCTCTTCCCTCTAGACCGCAACCAAGGTTTGCACCACAGCTTTCAAAGCAGACTAGAGATTTTTGGGAAGGCATTTTCCAGCTGTGTAGAGTCTGAACTTCAGAAATGGACGTTCAGCACTTTCTGAACAAACCTTCTTTTGAAGCCCAGACATCCTCAAGTCGGAGAGGCAAACCTCCATCCTTCAGCTACACAGATAAACCTCTTCAATAGTCACAGACCCTCTGTAACACCTACTCATTTCCTCTTCTCTGCCAAGAGCTGTTATGGAAATCCTGCAACGTTTGCTGTGAGGGTGAGGATTCAGGGAAGGACACACAAGGTTGTGCCCACCTCCAGCTCTCTAACCTGATAGTGGGCCCAGCACGCTTCCCACATGTGCAAAGCCTCGGCATCTGGAAATTCACGTTTAAAACAGAGGAGGATCCAACGGTGACAGAAAAGCATCTGCAGACCATCCTCTCCCAAGGAAGAGAGGTGCTGGTAGAAGCGGGGGTGCATGAGTCGTAGCAGCTCTCGCAGGTACATCTGGAAAAGATGCTCTGAGCTGAGGCACTGCCTTGTGCAGAAGGACTCGTGCCGCCCTCGCCCTCCACCCCGGGAACCCCCCTACCGCGTGCCAGCCCAGGGCTCCCGCAGAGCTCGCCGCAGTTCTCTGCTCTCACAAAAAGCTCCAGCTTTACAGCCTGTTTATTACAGCACAGCCAGGAGCACGCTTGGATCTACCATTAAAGGCCAGAGCTCACAGGCCACGGCAGCTATTTCACAAGGAGGGTGAAAAGAAAATCCCATGACAGCTATATTGTGAACAGAAAGAAAGGGAGAGATTCAGCTGAGGGAAGTGGCTAGAGAAAAAAAATATAGAGAAGAAAGGACATCGCTATCTCTGGCAGAATTTCATTTCAACAGAGCCTGAGTAATATGGAAGTGATTTTGGAAAGCCTGACTGTACAGGCACAGTACTGTGCATAAATCTGTACATTAATTAACTGCACCTCACCAGCAGCCTCTGTGAGGTTTCCACCACAACTTTACCACTTTAAATTGGTGCCATCGTGACACGGATTGTTCGAGTTTAGGATGGAATTTTCAGGATCTTAACCAGAAAACAGCAGACACTCATGTTAAAACCTAAGAAGGTCCTATTTTTAAACAAGATCACCTTATTATAAGAAACTCTGTCAGATATATAAAGCTGTTCATCTGGACATCATTTAAAAAATCTATTAAAGACACAAAGATCTTAAAAAAACCCACAAAGGCTGCAGCTCAGTCAGCTCCTCTGCCTCATCCACACCCAGAATCAGGACAAAAATGAGCCAGTGAGTCTTCACTGCCTGAGAGAAATGCAAAGAAAGCAAGCAGCCTCCTAAATACATTTGTTCACAAAAGATTCTCTGAATCAGCATGCTTTAGCATAGCCAAGTTAACTTTAATCTGACAGTTTATTGGCTATAAAGGCCTCTGGAGTGCTCAGATCACTCAGGATCAATTTCATCCATCAGGTATTCTGTGGCTCTGGGGTGCGGTTCACCATGCTGGAATCCAGCAGCCCAGGTATCTGCCTTATGGCATTCTTCTACTTTGACTGGGGAGAGAAGCTGAAGACAGGGCTAAAGGGAGCTCGGCATTCAGCCTCACCAGCTGTTTCTCCATATCCTCATCCCGGGGTGAGCTGATGAAGATCGTGTTCTGCATCAGTCCTACAAAGCACCAGAAAGTATCCGACTCATCTAGAATCTCTGCCAGGAGCGGGGCAACCAGGTCGGACATCCCCTGGGAGTATCCAATTGTTGGGTTAAATACTGCATAGTTCAGCAAGATCCTCCTGAAGAAGAGATAGAAATGGAGAGGTGAGACATGGAAAGGGCAAGCCACAGCTGAACACAGTGCCCTTTCCCTTCCACCCCAACTCCCACCGTACAGGCTGTGTCAGGTAAAGTGCAGAAGAGCAACAGATCGACCCTGCCATCTAAAGATTGAATCACAATTGCAACTGGAGTTCACCTTGTGAACTTTTGAGCATCTGTGCAGCACGTTGCATCCCACAGAATCGCTTTCCCTAGCAGAACTATATCTACAAACACAACAAAGATACACTAATGCTACACCTAACTGGATCTCTCCTTGTTTTTCAGGTTTACAACATTTTGCACCAACCCAGAGAGTTTCCTGGATGGACAATCAGAATTTTCAACAGCACACAGCAGCCTAAGACAATGGAGTCCTTAGACTACTGTTTTCCAACTGGGAGCACTGTGGTAGGAGCAAGCAACACGGTTCATCTGAGGTACAAAGACACACGATCCTCCTGTAAGGTGCTTTAGCACGTACAGATCAACCCCTCTTCAAACATCAGTCCAGTGAAATAAACTCAAGTACACAGACACCAAAATATGAAAAGAAAATGATAAATTAAAATGACAGAAGTTAAGGGCCCACAGGAAAGGAGAGCTGATGCCTACCCATCCATGAGGCTCCAAGCCTCATGTTAGATGAAATCCAGCTGTTTTATAGGAACACATTCACAAGTCCCACACCCATGAAGCAGACTCTGGTGTGCTTGTTCTTCACCCCATCAGGAGAATCACAGACCCAAGCAACTGCCCACAACCCTACTGCAGCAGCCAGGGCCCTCCCACGGAAGGCTCACACCTCTCTGTGACTACTTATGCAGGGAAGCTGGGTGATGGGAGTAGGGTTATTATATCAAGAAGTAAATGGCTAAAGCAGCAGTGAAAGTACTGGGGAAGAAGTGGTTGTGGTACCAGTCCCCATATGCACAGTGCATTCCCAAGGCAGTGACCCAGGCACTCTGGGCCAGAAGTGCTCACTCAGTTTTCTATACAGTCAGCAGGACACATTGTTTGGGACACCAGAATCAGACACTTCACCTCATAGTTTCCACATTTGGGTTGTTCTCCCCTCGAAAGAACTGGTTGCTGCGGTCAGTCCTCACCACATCTTTATCTACCGTGAACTGTACTTTACGCCAAAAATCCTTCTGTTCATCTGGAGTCATAGAAAGCCTGAAAGTGGAGCAGCAACAGGAGTGTGTTGACAAGAGAGGAATAGCATTGCCACAAGGAATAAAAAAACTTTTTTCCACTTTAGTTTTCAGAGAAAAACTATTTCTATACAGAGTTGTCTCATCACCTGAAAAATAGACAAGCAGGTCTGTCTAGAACAGCAGATTTACTGTCCTAACAGATTACTAAAAGGAGCCTCCTGGGTTATATTGGGATGACATGATATGTTTTCTGTGACAAACTCCGCTTCAGAAGCAGTCAGGTGCTGCTCTCCACTGCTCCTTGTGGGTGGCACATCAGAACCCACCACCCTGTTTTGATTGTCTCTTAATTAATGATACTACTGTCCCTCTCCAGCTTAAATGTAGTCTACAATGTAAAGTTCTTGCAGTAATAACTTCCTTGAATTGGATATCTCTTCTTCTTCACTTTTTTTTACATCCAGATATATTTATAAAGACATATAAGAGTCCACTTTCACCTTCAGTGTTCTAAATCAAGCATGATAAGCTTGCAGTCTTGCCTATGAGATAAGCTTCCCTGTGTGGCACTAATGAGCCTCTTTCAAGACCCCAAGATAGAATCATACAATTGCCTCGTTGTAAAAGACCTTTGAGACCATATCTATATATTTGACCTATATGATATGAGCTCCAGGCTCTCAAGGGGTCATCTGTGCCTCCTACACCTTCTTTACCATTCCTCTCTGTTCTCTACTCCAAGCAGCTTCTTCCGAAGCGAGGGAGGCAGCGACTCTGTATGTCACCAGCACTACTGTGACTGCAGGCCTGAGGAGAGATGAGCCAGGAGAGGATGAAGCTGGTCTTTTACCTTTTCTCCTGGATGGCAAAGTACTCTTTCCTCTTCTGCAGTCTCAGTGCCTCCCTTTCTTCAGAGGTGGACTCGTAGCTGTAGTAGCGCAGCAGAAAGGGCCAGACCTCCCCACGGATAGAAATATCAATCCCACCAAAGAAAATGGCCTGGAAGAAGGAGCAAAAGTTATGACTGGTACAGTTTTAACATTCCCAAAAATAGCAACAAGAAACTGCCCGCTACTATGCTTTGGTGGCTTTGCAGGTCTTTCCTGACAAGTGATGCCTTGATTCAAGCTCCTGCAATTTGCACATGTTTAGAGGGAAAGTGCTAGCCTTCTATTCCCAGACGAGACACAAATCGGGCTCATTTCAATGTCAATAACCCCCCCTGGAGAGGCTCTATGATTAACGTGTCGTTCTCATGTCACGGCTTAATCCCCAATCTTGGAGACACTGCATTTCACTGCAAACTTCCCTCTCGGGACCTGGACCCAGTGCTCCCCGGCAATTATTCCACACAGTAATCTCATTTTTTTTTTCCCTTTGATTTGTTCACACTGCATTTTGCAAGCACATCGAGCACTGGACACTTTGGTTTCCTAATTCCAACCGACAGCAGAAGCTGGTCAGCTCGCCCTCCTCTGTCGGGGGGATGCTCTACCATCCTGCCTGTAGCAAACTCACCTGCTGTCCCAGAGAGACCTCCAACTCAGCACTAACGTGTCAGAATTTATATGTTTAAACGCCCAGTTCTTGCCCCAGCATCAAAGCAAACTCTTGCAGCTTCCACCTGGGGACTCGGCACTCTGTGGGAAGGAGAGAACGAATCAAACCCGTGGCAGCCTCCCCTCTCACCTTCTGCAGCTTGTACTCCTCTTCCACCTGTCCAGATTCATTCAGGTGATGGAGCCAGGCAGACACATCGAGACGCTTGTATGTGTTCTCCTCTGGGTGGGTTTCCGAGGAGGGCAGCTTGGGACGGCGGATGGAGAACTGCATACACGTTTTCTCATCACTGATCTGCTGGACGGGGAAAAACAAACCCAAAAACTGGAGGCAGGAGCCAGAAATAGCAGCAGAGTATGAAACACAGCAATATTTCAGAGCAGGAAAACCTTTTTGCCTGTTTTGTGTAGGATTAAGCACTGAGGTGCTGCACTTGGGGAGGGCTTTTTTTTTTAAAATTCTAACCATTACAATAGAAGTGTGATTAAAATAATTACTAATCTAAGTACCATAAAACAGCTTTGTCTTAAAAAAATATTTTCTCCATTCCTCCCCCAAACTTATCCCTGACCTGAAACTGAATTAATGCTGCTTACAGCAAAACTTCACCCTGCCAGGAATGCCTGCAATAAATTACATATGATTGGCCATATACAAAGGGATTGCTGTTAGGCAAGCAGGGAACTGCACTGCCAGGCTCTCTAAGGGCACTCATGATCCCAGTGCAAGACTGCAGCTGACATTTAATTTAAAAATCAAAGGTTGTTCAATGCAAAAAGTGAGCCCATGCGACCATAATAAGAAAAGCAGCAGGGGGCTCTGTGGGAAGAATGAAAATTTAAAAATCACTGTTTCTAATAAGCACATACAGTATCTTAAACAGATAATTAAAGAGCTTTTATCACATTTGTATGTAGATTGAACAAAATATGGCAAGATGCCTTGTCAAAACATTTTCCAAGGCAGTGTGCAATGCTTCACAAAATGGATGAAAGACTGACAGAATTTCAGACCTACCACTGCAGATTTCCCAGCCACCTTAAGGGCCCAAAGCACAGTGCTGTTCTAGCAAAATAACTACCTAAGCAAGTCGTCTGGATTATCTTCTCCCTTATTGCACAAGCAGAAGAGGAATGAGCGAAGACAAAGTGCAAGACGGATGTTGTGTTCCACTCGGAGTTACATCCTATACAACACCCAACACATTGTAGCTTTCTGCCTGACTTGGTGACACAAACTCACAGCTGCATTTCTCCAACATATTCCCCTGGCTGAAAATGTTGAAGTGTGAAACATCTGCTGGAAAAAAAACCCCTCTCTGCTCCATGGACCTTGCTCAGGTACCTGGTCCTTGAGATGTGTCTCCGTGCAGTACTTCCATTGCTGAAACACCTCGGACAGTTTATCCAGGCCACCGTGGTGAAAATGGAAGATCTTGTACTGGCTCTCCCTGCTCGCAACAACCAGCTGCCCGCAGGTGCACGCCTCATCGCTGTGGGACAAGACAACAGAGGGAACAACCTGCACTTATTGCCCAGGATAACAGGAGTTCCAGCGGGGAAGGGGGAACATCAGATGAGAGAGAGTGGAAAGCTAATTACGAGGAAGTGTAGCGTCAAGCTGTCCCTTAGAACAGGACATGGAACAGGACAGGACAGCTCTGGGGCTCGATGATTCTTATGGGTCCCTTGCATATGGAAGATGTGACTCTATGACACAGCCACAGGGACCATTTTCCCTAGAAAGCTCCACTCATGCCTGGTAACAGCACTCTTTTATCCTTCCATCATAGAACCACAGAATGGTTTGGGTTGGAAAGGATCTTAAAGATCATCCACTTCCAACTCCCTGCCATCTGCAGGGACACCATCACACAAAGAAATTAAATGTTGTCTTCCCTGGAGAACAAAACCCCAATATGTCTGTCCCAGCAACATTAAGGCAGTACACAAAATCAGCTCCTAGGGATGAGTGCGGTTTTTTGCACACAACATTGTCTAAAGAAGCAGGGAGTGAGAGCAAAAAAGAGGGAGTAAAAATGTTTATAATAACTTTTGTAATAATTTGAAAGTTAACTGAAGGGACTAAGAGATGCAAGACCCTAGAGGAGCCACAGTGAGGGGCAGGCAAGGGAGAACATACCACAGATAAAGAGATGTTTTCCACACCTCCAGGTTATTTTAAACATATTCTGTAAGATATCTTAGAGCATTCTTTAACTTATTAAGGAACAAAATTATTTTAGGACCAATAACTGTAATTTAGAAGGTCTCCTGAAGAAGGCTAACACTTGCTTTCCTGGAGACAACTATTAGGGAAAGACTTCCAAGGAGGACTGCAGAAGCCAGCTGCCTCCAGAACCTGGCACGCATTGATCCAGAGCACAAACAAATAAAGTAAATAGCACAGACAAATAAAACATTACCTAAAGAAGAGGCGAAGGGATCTCATTTGTCCCAGGTCCACTCTGAAGACACCACAGACCTGCTCGAGGGCAAACACTTTCTGCTGTTCATCCCATCTGGTGCTCTGTGTTTGCCCATTATTCTCCTGGAACTGGGCACTGGTGTCGAGGCTGGAGGCAGAGCTGGTGGAGCAGGTCATGCGATTGTCACACGTGTCCCTGCAGACAGGAGTGTGGAGGAAGAAAGCCCCGCAAGACATCAGCCAAGGAAGACTGCAGTGACATGCAATAACCACACATGCTCTAAGTTAAAAATCTGTTGACACAGCTTCGAAATTAGAATTCAGTGCGAGTCTAAGGAGTCAATAACCGACAGCCCACGTAAGAGATGAAATGGTTTTATTTAAATTAACTCCCTACTGGCCCAACAAATGATCCTATTTTTGGTCTGCTCTAAATTGCACAAAGAACTGGAGAGAGCCAAAACCATTCCTCAAAACATTGATTTTAAGAAGGCAAAATTAAACAGCCAAGCATGGGCACAGCCCAGACTGCTCCCAGAACAGCCCATCCTCTGCTCCTCCATTGCAGTGCAAAGACCAGGGTGCGGAGCCACTCCAGCCAGGACTCTCTTGCCCTCCAGCCCGCATCACAGAGCCCTGACCTGCAGGACCTCTTCAAACCATTGTATCTCTGAGACTGATAACCCCTTGGGATGGAAAATGTTGGGCCATTGAAAAAACATGGCTGTGGAAGCATGGTGCTCGACAGACTGTTTCAGCAGCTCCAGCAGCACTCTAAATAACTTCCAAAGGAAGAGACTTCTTGTCCCACAGCTCAAGCAACCTCCTCAGCGTGCAGCTCTGCACCCAGCCAGGGACAGAAGGAGCGAGGGCATTCAGACAGCACTGCGGACCAGGGGTCTCATCTGGCAAATCCCCTCAGAGACCAGCGAGATCCAAAGGCATCTCCCCTGAACTTGGGTTGCCCATTATGCCTTTGCAAGTGGACCTGACCAGCTTGGATTCATGAGCATAAACTTCAGACAAATAGTTTCCCCTAAAACTTCAGAGCTTTAAGAAGCCGGAAATTACCCATGAGTTCTTTAATCCACTGCAAAGCAGAGTAAGCGACCCCAATTGTTTCCCAATACACTAGGAGCACACTGCATCCCAGCTATTTATCTTTAAGAGTAAACTGAGTTTAGATTTAAAAAAACCCCACATGCCTGCCACCAGCCCTGATCCCAAAAGAAAAATATCACTGCTTCAAGAATGAAGCGAATCTGAAACTGTGACCCCTTGATTCTTAAAAAGGCCAATACATGTGAACAATCTCAGCGCAAGCTCTGAATGGGTTCCGCTGTGAAATCAGGGTTTGCAAAACAAGGCAAGTAGCAGGTATAAAGACAGCCCCCTGCAATGCCACTTTATGCAATGTTTTCTAATCCGCTTATCTAACAATGTAGGCACTGAACGCTGAAAATCACACACTCAGCATGCATCTGCAGCGCACCACATCAGTATGCTTTCCAAGCCTGGCTGCAGTGCCTCTTCCACAGGGGACGAGCCTTATTTGCAGCATCTACCCATGGTTCAGGTCATTGCATTCCAATGGACAGGTCTCCGGACATCCCAGTTAGTTGTGGGTTAAATTTTTAACCGAGCCCCTTGGAGCCGCCCGGTTCAAACGTATGACTCCAAACCCCAGCGCCCACACGCATGGGAAGTAAATCCCTGAGCCTCCTTCTCTACTCTGCAGCATTATGTAGATGAGACGAAGTCTGTTCTACTTTCAGCTGAAAGAGCAGCTTCATTGCTCCGTTCGTGAAGTTCTGCTGCTCCATTTTGCTGAAAGAAAGCATCAAAGCAAAACTCACATTCAAACCATTCGGAGGTTGAGGTCTTAGAAGCAACACAACAATATTGCCACGGGAGCAGGGAACATGCACCATATCCAAACTCACTCAAAGAGGAATGAGCAGCGTGCCTAGGATAGACACCTGGATACTTCCAGTCTCATGAGTGCAGCTATGCACCAGCACCTGCAACTTGTGAATCCTTCCATTAGAATTGTATCGGCCTTCGTGAAAAATCAAGTGTTACTTTCTGATAAAGCTGCAAAATAGAACACTTTCCTAAAACACTCAGTATCTTGTGTTAATGTAAATTAATAGCAGTCCTGGTACAAGACACTTGTGCTGGACTGCTTGCTACAAGCAGCTGGTATTTATGGAGCAACACTTCGGAACAGCCACAGCTGGTTACACAGGATTTTCCTGGAAGAGATGACTCAAACTAGTTTAAAGACTAAGCAGAGGCAACCAGTTTTCTAACACTCTTGTAAAGATGAAGTGGTCAGCACAACAAAATGCTGGAAGACATGTTGGCTACGAGGACCATTGTCCTGTGGTTCCCCTGTCACAGAGGCCAACGTGGCTGTTCCTCCAGAGCATCACCTTGAACAACCAGTGTCAGAGAGATGACTGCCAAGAAACGATAGCTCCCAGGAGAGCTGGGCAGGTTCACTTTGATCCCAGGGAACTGTGTAGCTCCTAAGTACAGAATGCTACTGCCAACTGCAGCTACTGATGCTACGTAATCAAAATCTCCTTCAGATACACAAGTTGCTACCCTAAATCTCAGAGGCTGGAGAGCCCAGTCACAAAGGTGTTGGCAATGTTCTATTTTCTGGAAATGCCTCTTCAAGACAAATTACAGTTCATGTTTAGCCACCAGTTACGAGCTTGTACAAGCATCCAACACACGCGGAAGCAATCTGAAGCAACACATCTAAGTGGATTTAGTCTTTCTGGACAGCAAAAAGCCAGTGAGTGTAAGCATGGTGCCTCAGAGTGTGCAGCCCAGGGAAACTCCAATGTTTTCAGTGATGCAGAAGAGATCTGAAAGAGACATCTGTGCAACCCATGCTTTTCAGAGGGGCCAATAAACACATACATTCATACACAGTAGAGATGCAGAGAGAGAACCACCTCATACACTGGTGCACATTTAGTCCCTGTGAAAATGAAGAGAAAAACCTCACTGGTTTTAAAATTACTTTTTCCTGTATATATTGATTGGAGAAAAATTTGAAAAGATCTGTTGGGTTACTTTTAAAAATAATTTTGAGACAATTCTGCACTTGAAGTAACAACAAATATTATGATCAGTGCTAATTTTGTGGATTTTTGGGAGCCCTCCAGTTAGGCACACAAGACACACAGATTCAAGGGAAGAACTCTCCAATTTATTATTTGTCAGGCTCTCATGTCTGTTGGATGAGGAATTTATACCAAAGTGCTCTGCTAAAGCAGGGAGCTGAAGCACTGCAAGGCAAATAGCTGGAGGAACATTCCAGAGAGACTTTGGGTTGTGGGATCCAGGAAAAACAGAGTGCCAGCTGGTACACAGCACTGCTCAGCAAAACAAGAGAACAACTGCGACGGTCCATGGGAATAAAAGGGACAGGGGCAAAAAAAGTTAGGTGGATTAGCAAAACCTAAGGAAACCCACAGACACAGTCATGATTCCACTTAAGCCTTTTCAAAGTCCCATAACTCTTTTGTCTCAAAATACATCTCGTTCTTGCTGGTGAGCAAGACCAGGCAGTGATGTATTTTCTCCACTCAAAAATCAACTACAGCAACCAACCATATCTGCATTCCTTGAGCTTCCGTAGCCCCTAAGAAAGTAAGTGCTTGTGTGATGCAGGCACCATCCTCCTCCCACCACGGGGCAACTCTCGTGCACGCCCCATCCGAGGGCAGCTGCACTCGGCAAGGGAGAATTTCCACATGCAGTAATGGGACCTGACTTGCTGTTCGGTCAGAGCATTTTTACACACCTACAGCATAAAGAGAGAGAAAACCAATTATCATTTCTGCTAGAGAGCCAGGGCAGAGACCTGCCCCAATTACACGGGAAGACTATTTCAGTGACCAACTAACTCATTTTACAACATGACGTGACAAATGGAATTATAAGAGGGAAAGGGGCTGAAGATTATAACTGTGAGGTAGCAGCTACTGAAGCCGTCAGCATGCATCTCCTGATTCCCAGAGAGCCTCTTGCAGGAGCCAAACCTCATCTGTTGGCTCTCCCATCACATTGTACTAAAGTACGGCTTTGCTAATCACAGCTTTCCTTTTAGACTGAGCTATTCCTGCACGCTGGCTTGTGAAGCATCATGACAATAAGTACCATCATAATGTATGAGCATCCATGTAATGGGAATTACATGCCCCTTTTTCTCCCCAGGGGTTAGTATTTCTCTGTTCCTCCACTATTCCCCACAGGCAGTGACCTTCTAGGTTCCTCTTCTTTCCATCATGGTGAACTAGCTCATGGCAGCATCAGCTGCCTAAAATGTCTAAGACAGATAGCTTCAAATAAATAATCCATCAATAAAAGTTCAAAGCTATCCCAAAATGCTTACAAATTCAGTGTAGCTACTGTACAAAGTGAGGTAATACTGGGCAGCAGGAACCCAGATCTAATGTTCTGATTTAAAAAGGTGTCCTTGACAATATACAAACATAATGAGTTGTGAAACATGCCAACTTCAGTGACATACACAACTGTAACAGAAAAAGATGGGTAATTTGGGATTAAACAATTTGTTGAAATATTCCCAGTCGTTCTGAATCGTGCTGCAGAAGTACTGGAAGGACATTCATGGGATGGCACCAGCTTCCCAAGGAACGTGACCACGCAGAGCCAGGCGTTGACAGTGAAATGCATCAGTCGCACCAGCTCCTCGCATCTGATCAGCACAGAGGAGTAATTAGGTTAAGAACTGTGTTAAATTCACCCCATGGCTGAAAATATTTGGAACCTGAAGTTCCTTTGCCTCAGAGAGCCCAAATAGAATCGATTTACAGTGACCTCGGTGAGCAGGGGAAATGGTGCTTGATGGGCAGGACAAAAGCCTAATCAGAATTTCTGAAATTAAATGTCAAAACATCCTCCTGTGGAAATGAATTCATACGTCTGCAAACACGTGTAGAAACAAACCAAAGAATCCTTCCTATTTGTTGGGGAAACCTGTGAAAAACTGCCCAGGATGTTACAGTACAAAGTACATGAATGTCAACACGGACTTTCCAAAGGCTTGTTCCGCAGGCTTTCCATTGATCTGTTTGCTTTCAAAACATAAATTTTCTCACGTTGAACTGCACTAAATGCTATTTAGTAGCTAATTAACTTTCCGTGCTGAAAACCTCCTGTAATTGCACTTCTTTCACCTTTTTTAGCCTGTGTCCTCCAGGGAACCCAAGCTGTCCTATGGCATTTGTTCTGCTCATTTCTATCTCCCAGGCACAAGTTCCTTCCCGACACCAAGCTGCCAATCACGGCTCCAGAGGTCACTGGAGACCAAATTACGAGCACTCTGCCTCTGACAAACTTGCTTTGCTGAGCTTGCTGTAAAGGGAAAATAAAAGGTTATGAAAAATAATTGTCTTCTCTTATGCTCAGGACCAGGAAGCAGATCCAACAGCACCTCTAAAAGTCGGTGTATTGCTGTTAGTCACTCTTCGCATTGTAATTACGATATTCAAAGAACAGGGTGTTTACATCTCAAAGGCGTTGGAATCCTCCGTCACCCCATACGGGAGGGGAGCAGGAGAAGGTTTGTGGTTCCCAGTTGGCTGCATGCTGGCTGCCTTTCTGGCACAGGCTGCGAGGAGGGCTGCAGCTTCCACATCCACCCCCTGACCTTGGACTGGAACAGCAAGTTCATGCTCAGGGACCGGGCTCTGAATGAACAGCAACTCTGCGAACATGAGCCTGACAAACAGAACATTTTAATACCACGGAACAGGGACTCAAGGAAACGCCATTATACAGCTTTGCCTTCTGGTAGGCATAATTGGTTTGTCCTTGAGAAATAAAGATCAAAACAATTTGTTATGCTTACCAGGGCTATTGTAATCTGCTTTTGCAGTACCCTGACTGCCTGCCCAGAGTGCACACAACCACCCGGCGCAGGTAGAACATGCAGCGTCCACCTCTGTTGCTGGTTCACCTTCCTAAGTCTTGGTGACCAAACCAGCTGGCACAGCCAAGTGGACAGCATCCCGCATCCCAGGATGACCTGGCTCTGCAGCAGCGCTTGGTGCTGCCCTCCTGCCTGGTGCCACCAAGGAGCCTCACTACTCTGGGGCTTTGCTGCTCCTCACTCATTCCTCCAAGACCTTGTGGCCTGAAGGGAGGTCAAGTGGTTTGAGCCAGCAAGGGGGGGCATTAGAAAGGGTCCCTCCCAACTGCTGTGAATTAAACCAAAAGGAAACAGAAATAAACAGAATATTCTTGAGTTAATGATTTTGAATACAAATGGGAAACGGGAAAAAATATCAGAAGTTTGTAGTGAATTCATGTGTGTTTTATTCTCTTTTACCCAATCAATTCTGGAATGGGATACACATATTCTGGCAATGAAAACACAAGCAATCTGTTGGTCACAGACTGGACTTCCAGGCAGGTGTAGACTCCTTAGGTAAAACCCAAGGAAGGTTTTCCTCTGTGACTTCTTGTTGCAGGGAGGTGGCTGGGACAGAATTAGCAGTTCAATGCTTATGAATAAAATACACACAGCTCCCGAGAAGCCAAACACAACAAATCATTTCAAGCTGCGAGTGTGCTGCTCAATGATGCAAATGTTACCTTCATTTTAAGGAAGGAAAATACTCGGAAAACTGAATGGCAGATTTTTACAATCCATATGGAGAAAGGGCACCTCATGCCTAGGTTTTAGCTTATTAATAAATCAATCGAAATGAAACACTTAAAAAAAAATTCTTAGATGGAAAAAGTGATTTCTCAGCAAAGCTTGAAAAAGAATGTTTGCTTTTCAGACTGGAAAAGGGGACCTTTCTTACCAGTGTTTATTTTATATTCAAAGTCAATGGATTATTTTGCTTTTTTTTCTTTCAGTTCTACCCATGCAAAAATAAAATTCTACACTAATTATGCTAATTACAATCAAGCCTTCAAAACCCTGGTCCCTTGAAAGCCCTGAAGATTACCTTTGTTCTTATATTCTTGGCTCTAAGCAATGCATTGGGAATTTCAGGGGGACTTTTTTACTGACAGATGAAGTTAACCGGCTCCCCGGACTCTGCGCTGCTGCTGACCCAGAATGAGCAGAGCCAACACCACCCAGCGCGAACTCTACTGTTTCCACAATACAATGCAGATTTCCCAAGGGGAAAGCTTTCTGCAAGTAGCAGAAAAGGGAGAGGGAAAAGGAGAGCTGGCTAAAAGCGTGTTTCAGAGTTATTGTAAATGCTTAATGCTGTTATAATTGCGAGGAGCCAGCCAAGACGACAGGGGTTATGCAGATTTATTTGCATATAGTGCTGCACTTTCAGAGGGGACACGCTCTTTATTTTGATCCAGTTAATGCAATTCTTCCCTCACAAAGCTATGGATACCTGCCAGCACCATTTATCTCCACTCTCAATTAGGATTTCTGGGCATTAGGATCGTATGAATAAGAAATAGCAGAAATAGGGGAATATCCCTGGTTGAAACTAGATGATCTTTAAGGTGCCTTCCAAACCAAACCATTCTATGATTCTATCCTGGGGAAAGGTTCTTCATCCCAAAGCATCCGGAGCAAAAGAGCCCCTCTTCTGCTCCGCTCCTGCCTCGCTCGCGGGGATGTTCCTCAGCCTCCACTTGGGAATTCTCTATTGCTCCAGGCTGAGCCCACGAACGCTGGTGCAGAGCCCCCGCCCGCATCCTGGCGGTGCAGCACTGGACCCACACTCCCGCCCCGCATCCTAGGGGTGCGACGCTGGACCCGCACGCTCGGGCAAAGCGCTCCCTGCTGGGACGGGAAGGGGCGGGAGGACACGGGGTCCCGGCTCTGCTGCCGATGGGGTGGAGGGTACGGGACTGAGGGTGTGGAGCCGAGGGGGCTGAGGGTGCGGATCCCAAGGCGTGTGCGAGCAGCGGGGCAGGGGTTGCGGAGCCCGGGAAGTGCGGGCAGTGGGGCCGAGGGTGCGGTGCCGGGGGGGGACAGTGATTTGGAGTCGGGGGTGAGAGCGGTGGGTGCGGACAGTGGGGCTGGGGGCGAAGGGGGGGCGGGAAGTAGAGGGGCCGGGGGTGCGGAGGCGGGGGGGGGGGGGGTGGTGGTGCTCGGAGCGGGTAGCGAGACCCGGGGTGCCGAAGGGGGTATGCGGGCAGCAGGACCCGGGAGCGCCCGGCCGCGCCGCTGGGCAGAGCCCGCCCCCTGGTGGCCGCTCCGTGCTGCGCACATCGGCCCCCGGCCCCGGCCCCTCCCGCGGAGCTGCATCCCCAGCGGGAGTTCGCCAGCAGTGACCGGGGCTGCACCCAAAGAAACGGGGCCAGCAGGTGAAGGGAGGGGACTCTCCCCATTTACTCCTCTCTCGTGAGACCCCACCTGGAGCCCTGTGTGAGGTTCTGGAATCTCCAATATCAGAAGTGTATGACACTGTTGGAACAGCTCCAGAGGAGGCTACGAAGGTGATCCAAGGCCTGGAGCCCGTCTGCTATGAGGGACAGGCCGAGAGAGTTAGGGATGCTCAGCCTGGAGAAGAGAAGACTCTGGGGAGACCTTAGAGCGGCCTCTCAGTACTGAAAGGGGCTCCAGAAAAGCTGGGGAGGGACTTTTTAAAACGGCAAGGAGTGACAGGACGAAGGGGAATGGCTTTAAACTGGAAGGGGAAAGATTTAGATTAAACATTAGGAAGAAATTCTTCACGATGAGAGTGGGGAGGCCCTGGCACAGGTTGCCCAGGGAAACTGCGGATGCCCCTTCCCTGGAGGTGTTCAAGGCCAAGTTGGATGGAGCTTTGAGCAGCCTGGTCTTGTGGGAGGTGTCCCTGCCCATGGCAGGAGGGTTGGAAATGGATGGGCTTTAAGGTCCCTTCCAACACAAACCTTTCTATGATTCTATAATTCAGTGCTTTCCTTGTAAGCAAACCCCAATAGACCCAAAAATCTGGGGGGCAAAGCGGTTCTCCTCTGTTCCTCCATCCCTCCCATTTTCAGGACTGTGGGATCTCCTTCTTGGGCATCCCCAGCTCTCATCACTGACTGTTCCTCTTCTGAAATCAAAAATAAAGAGCTTCATGATCCCACCAGCTGCAATTCCGGATCTCGTCTTAGCTGTCACTATTTTCTTCCACAGAAATCTGGCAGTGAACCAGCAGAGGGAAAAAACAAACCTGCTATAATTAATGTTCTTGCTGTTCAAATATTTATATAAAGCAAGATGGAGCCGTATGCCTCCACAATCTCTTGGATCTGTCCAACCTTCTCAGCTTTGCAGCCGGTAACAACTTTAATTGATAACCCAGCATTGCTGTCAGCAACTGGCTGAGGTCGGCTCCTCTTCCCAGCACCCAGCTCCATACAGACCACCAGGAAGTACTTCCTGAGATGAAATTTACACCAACCCCATGACTCAAAAAGAAGGGAAAAAGGACTATCTTTGCGATGGAAGAAGGATTTTGGAGTATTTTTTTCCCTGGGAATGGGTTGGGGTACACAGTTGGGTGTTTTGGTGTCTTACATCAGAAATCGCATGAGTTCAAGCAAAGTCCTGGGGAAGCGGAGCCTGAACCAGGAGCAGCGAGGCATCTAAAAGGCTGAAATCATCAGAAGTAAGAAAGCACAACACAAGATGATGCAAGAAGTTACAGGAGATTTGGAAGTCTGTGACCAATTCCCCTGGTTCTAAGAATATAATCACTTCTGTTACTAAAGCCGCTTGATGACTCCAGCGCTGTTGCTAGTTCACGCCAATTTCAGCTCATTTCCCCTATAATTTTGCCTCCTGTTTATTCTGCAGAGGTCTGAACAGCACCAAGCCTCTCAGGTGAGCTGCCAAAACAACATGATGCAACACTGTGCGCTCTGTTCCCACCCGCTCCCACAGCTGCTGCCACCCTCCGTAACTCCGCGCCTCCGCTCCCTCCTGAGAAGGTAATTTACTGATTAGCTCCCTGGGAAGAGGCTTAACAACAGGATGTGTAATACATCTGTAAAAATTGCATCAACCACAACGCCAAAAGAGTTTGTCCTTGTGTTGCCTGCTCTTCCCAGATTGCCTGCAAGAGTCCTGTGGTGTGAACTCATAAAAAATGAGGGAATTGTACCATTGTTTGGCTCCATTATGAAATGTTACATTATTTTTATTACTGGGTGCTAAAATTATCACCTCCTTATAAAAGACATTTCCTTCTTGCATTGATATCTGTGACCACATTGGTCACATCGCTTCTGCTCATCCCTTAAAGTGAGTGCTGTGGGAGCGTGAGCTGGTAGCTATTCCAACACCTGCAAGACTGTTCATGGAGCTCCAGCCTCTGGCCAGATGTTGCCCCAAGTTCCACCCATACGATACCACCACAGAGGGTTCTCAGCCCAGATTCTGGCTGTATCGACCAACATCCCAGCCTGAAGTTAGTGAAGGAATCGATGCCAGCATTTATGTGTCCTCTTCAGTATTTTTGTAGCGTGCTTCTCAGGAAACAGCAACTGCAGTGAAGTGAAAAGCCTTTATCAGCCCTACCACCCATTGCCTGGGAAAGCTCCTGTTAACCAGGGCACAGCACAAAAATCAAACAACTCTAAACAAACCCCACTTACAGAGCACTAAGTGCTTCCACAACCGATTGGTATAGATCTGATGGCAATGTCAGCTGAAATAACTTCAGAACCATCAGTGGAAAGCCATTCTAAAAGCTTCAGATGCTATTTGGTCGCCAGGATGTAACAAAAGGCTTTTAGTTTCACTTTACTGGTGGGGAAAATGGAAGCTGAGTAATTTAGCACGGCAGCAACAAGCCAGAGCTGGGTATAGAGTACAGTTGTCCTGATCAGTGCCCTTCAGATCGAAAGGCAAATGACTCTTGACAGCCAGCAAACAGCGGTGACGGGGGAGAAAAGGAACAGAGTGGAATGATTTTATTTCCAGTATCCCCCGCTTCCTACAAAAATGCAGTTGCTGACAAAGCTGCTATCAACACTGGCATTTCCCACGTTAGCTACCTCCCTGTAGGATCCACGCACTATGAGCAGAAAGGGGCCCCCAAAGTTAACAAGGGCAAAAAACCTAAGAGAGAAAAGCTACCTTTCCATGAGAGATGAGTGCACAATGCAGAAGAATGCCAAACTCATCTAAAAAGAGAAGCAAGAATGTACGCTGGTGATGGGACACTCCCTTCGCTCCTAGCCTGAGGAATTGTGTAAATGGGAGGAAAGCATCGATCGCTGCATGGGATCCCTGGCAGCCTTTCAAACTGAGAAGCAAAAAGAAAAAAAACCCTCAAAAAACAATGGATACGTTTTTATTTCCTTATGTTCTACAAGGCGAGTTGTTGACTGACTTGTTGTGCAACTCAAATGCTTCCAAGCCTACCTCCCTTCTTCCTCCTCGTCCCTTTCTGCACGCGCCGGTGTTTGTGGGCTCCCTTCTGCACAGGAGGCCAGGCCACCTTCTCAGAAGATGCTCCAACAGGCATATGGGACTTGTGGCTCCTGGCATCCAGGTATTTTGGCAAACAGCTTGCTGAGCCCATGATTTCATCTGATCCAAGTCTACATCTATGTCCTAATTCATCCACAATGTCACATTTTCCCACTTCTGATGGTAACTAATTGCACGGAAAGAAAGATTGCTGGACTGAAACACCTCCAATGCATTGCTTCGGCTCCTGAAAGAATCATGGGGAAAAGCAGAACTCCCTTTACAACAGCTCCCCAACGCAAAGGGGAATAACCACAAACATTCGTTCCTCTTTGCAGGGAGGAGGTGGTGACTGGGGGGTAGGGAGGGAAAAAAGAGTTGAAACAATCTGCCAGCAGCACGAACTTTGTTCGCACTCCAATTCTGGCTCAGATGGGAAACAGCCAGCAGGGGAAAAAAAAAACCCTTAAGAAACAAGGAAGCTGTTCTCATGCTTGTAGTGACTTCTGAAACAGCATCCCCCGCCCCCTAAAGCGCTGGGATGAATGCAGGAAATAAGAGAACACTTTTCTGACAAGACTTTTGCAAAGTATTCTATGCAAAATCTCTGACTCAGGCAGTTTGTAAGATCATGCAAGGGGGTTCTATGGGGAAGGACAAATTGGCATAAAAATATGGACACACTGGACAAAAGCCTTTCAAGTCTGAAGTCCCAGACAACGAAAGGTCTGTTTAATTAATCTGCTGCAAATTATGAGTGCCACATACACTCTATGAGGCTTCCAGACTGGTACCAAAGGAGTTAAAAAAGAAAAAAAAAAGAGGATTCTAGCAGGGGAATGAGCAGTGTTTGCAAATCCAGCTTCTGCCTTGCTGGAGCTGTCAGGATGGCAGCAGGCGAGGAAGCCAGCAGAGGGCTTGCTGAGCCAGGCTGCCACCCGTCAGGGAAAGAAACACTGTGAATGCACAGGCAAGGTAGCAATAAACTGTATTACCTTCCTTCCCCGATTCTATTTGCAGCTCAGAGCTGTTGCAAAACCGTTAAACCACTGCACTCCCTGCCCATGTGCTGTGCCCACGAGTGCTGCACCGGGCACCCTTCCACACCAAAGCTCTCCGAAGGCGCTGCACGCCTTGGACAGCATGTGGCCTTGCAGTCCAGACCACAGCCTGGGATATCCCCAGAATAGCTTTGATCTCCTGGTTTTCTGCAGTTAGGACATTATTGTGAATATATCCCTCGCTATTCCCGCTTCCAACCACTAAAGCAGGGATCATGACCCCAAGGCGTGTGGATAAATGGGCCACGGCTGTGGCCACAGCTTCCCCACACACAGAGTGAAAGTCACGAACATTTTTCCTTTAAGAATTTTACTGTTGGAACTCAGAAATGTTCACAGAAACATTTAATTACACTTTATTTACAAAAAAATGCTTTAAAAAAACCCCAAACCTTCAAAACTTCACTTTTTTCAGAGTGACTGAGACAGGTCAAACACTCTGGTTGTGAGTGCGGCTTCAAGGAGAAACAATTTTATACACATCTTAAACAGAGGCTTTGGCAGCAGTGGATTTGTTTTTTTTCTGTTTAAGCCAAAGCCAAAGAATTTCTAAACCAACACAACATTCTCTGGAAGCAGATGGAACTAAAGCTTCAACCCCAAGCAGCTGCCCAGTGTTGGGGCACAATCTGAACAGGACAAATAGCCTAGAAACCAACAAAATCAAGTCAGTTATCAGGAATGATATTTCACCATACAAAGGCCTCTCTGTAAAATTTTGTCAAGATGTGTTTCATGCCATTTCTGTAGTTTACAAAGACGTCTACGTTCCCATTAAATGTTGTTCAAAAAAGACTGTCAGGCTAAAAGGGACACAAACTGATGCTGTTCCACACAAGATGGAAACCAAAGGCCTATCCTGGGCACTCAAAACTGCTTTGCAATAGCCCTCTGCAGGCCAGGGAGGGATGGAATGGGATGGGATGGGAACGGCATGGCATGGCATGGCCTGGCCTGGCTGAGGCGCTGCTCAAACCACTGCCCACCCAGCAGCTGTGGAGCTTAAGCCCAGAAAACCCTGCAGGCTGGTGGTTAATTAGAAACGTACTGCTAGGACACACATTGAATGCAAAGCTGATACAAAGCCTGAGATCATCGCACTGAAGTACTTTAAAATATCCAGAGAGAGTTGAATCAATTAGCATACTGCCTTCATAACGCTTGTTCTTACTGGCATTCTCTGGGCTGGAGATTAGCCCATAAAATAAAGAGGCAAAATCTCTTAAAATACCAACCCTTAATGCATTCTGTACATTGCTGGGGCACATCAAGGATAATTTGTTTTTCCTAATTTCAGATGTGGTTTCAAGGTTGAGCTATATCCTTAAAATCAGCCTCATGTTGCCTCATGAATGCAGCAGACCCATCCTCCCCGAGACAGAAGCGCATGATACACTGCACAGAGCACAGAAGGCCAGGAACTCTGCTTATCAATATAGGCAACCTGCTCTTCATCATTCCATTGCTATGGTGCCCTCTCTCCCCTATGCCAAGTTCACTGCAGAAGCCATTGAGAAGCCCTGACATTTAGATATATCAGTGTTGACTGAAATACCCAGGTTAGACATGTAAGAATTAATATTTATGTCTTAAGTGGGACCACGTTCTGAACATCGGTAAAACTAGCTCCTACATGCAGACTTCATGTCAACACAGTGCCTTGCAGAGAGGCACCCACAGCTCAGAGGAAGTCAGACATGCTTTGATGTGGCTCTCCACAAGAAGTAACGAGCACAACTCCTCAGCAGAGCCAATTAGATCAACGAAGGACCTTTTTAATTTAGTAATGCTGCTTCCAGGGCTCAAGACAGCTCACCTGAAAGACTGTACATGTACAGCCCTGAATGTCCAGGACTGGGGTTCATTGAGCAGAAGCAGAACTGGCCAGCAAACATTTTCCTGTAAATGATACGGGTGGCTGAGGCAAGACAGGATATTCAGCACAGTGCCACTGTGATGCCTCTCAGTTTCCTTCAGCATCTCCAAGCCTCACACCCCAGTTATTTGCAAAGAAATGAGAGAAAAGGATGCACTCACCTGCTTTCGTTATCCAGAAACACAGAACTACTGCTTTTCCCAAGGGCTTCACTAATGGGAGAGAGGCAGAAGGGGGAAGAGAAGGCATCAGAATCAGAGTCAAAAGTACTGTCCCTGCTCACGTCATCAGCAGACAGCTCTAAGGAGCCCTCGTCCTCTCCCGGCTCTGGCCTGCAGTCCAGGCCTTCCTCTGTCCCCTCCACCGACAGCTCCGACCTGTTCTGCTCCTCCTGAGAACTGATTGTCGATAGGATTCCTGAGTCACTGCGGGCGGGCTGGGGGGACCGGCGGGTGCTGTCTGCCGCGAGGCAGCACTGGGAGAGCCTCTCCCCTTCCGAAGAAGGGGAGCTGATGTAAACCACATCTTTCACAAGCTGTGACACAGTTAAGATGTCATCTTCTTTCAGGATCACTGTCCCTCTCTGCTCAGTGGGAGAAGCCTGGCGGACAATGCCGAAACCCTGAGTGTGGCGGCCGCGTTTGCGAGGAGCTTTGCGGACAGGGGAGCTCTCGGGAGTGATGTAGCGCAGGGCTTCTTCATCCTGCCTCTGAATACGGGAGTTGGGCACCCAGGCAAGGATAAGTGTGGTTCCCAGTAGCTCATCTTTCTCCATGTACAAGCACAAGTAGCCTTCAAGAAAGCAAAGGAGCAATCAGTTACGACACAGCTTTATTCTTAGGAAACTGCAGAAGCCTGAAATTTTCCCTTCCCTGTCTCCCTCTACCTCACCACTATTAAACATGGGCAAAATGAACCTGTTTATTTACCATGAGAGAATTCTGCCAAATGAACTGTGGAGTGCTCGACATTATTCAGTATTTACAAATAATTTCAAGTCTGCAATATGGTTTTTGAATAGTCTAAATTCCCTCTGGCCTAAGTGGACATAGAAATGACATGCAACTACTTCAACTTCCTGGACAGATTACTAACGAAGAGGAAACGCTGAAATATGTTGCCACATGAAAAACTTCTACTGTTTGTTAGTTAAACAATTTCAAGTGCCAGCTAAACATTTCTTTCTTGAGAATATTTACCTTAGTGTAGCTAAAGGGCTAAGATTTTCATGGAAAGCCAATAGAAAAAGCGTCACATGCTCAAGAAGGGAAGCATGGGTCAATGTTCACAGAATAATTAGTTTAGTGAAGCTAAGCCAGTAGTCACGGCTCTCTTTGATAAAACCATGAAAGAGCGTGGCAACAGATGAGAAAAAAAAGGGACTGAGCAGTATTTATCTCCATTTACTGCAGTGCATGCAGCAACAATCGGGTTTTTGCTCTTTTCTCTTTACCAATGGTTGTTGAGGCCACTCTAGCAATGACAGTTACAAGATGATACTTGGCTTTCCTGAACAATACACATATTTGAAAGAGCAACAGAAGTTATGCTCTCAAATGACAATTGTCCATCTTCTGGCAACACAAAAGGGCTTACTAAAACAGCAAAATCCATGCTACACCAGAAGAGAAAGGAGAAATACCATCAATTTTCTTACTAAAAGAGGAGCTGATGGATTATCTGGCAGATGGCTTTCCTTAGTGTTCCATAAGACTGCCTTGCCCTGTCCCCCACTGGCATCTCTTCATTCTTTAGAACCCAAGATGTGGAATTTGATACAAACACACACCCCAGAAGAGAGAAAAAAGAGTGAGCGAGCAGTTTCTGCAACACTCTGTCACCTGGATGATGCTCTTCGATGCCTTGCAGCAGCTCAGGCGGGTGGACGCAGACATTGTTCTTGGAGTAGATAATCTCCCCATCAAGTACAGAGGGTGAACTGTTCCCACCACCAGGGTTCAAGGTCAGGAGGTCGGAAGCTTTTGAAGAGGCACGTCGGAGGAGTCGCCCCAGAGACATCGCCAAGGAAATGTTTCCATTATCTGTCAGCTTTAATCAGAAGCCAAATTCAGAAGATCTGCCAAGCAGGAGGAAAGAACAGTGTTAGAATAAATACAACAACAGCACAACATGTGCCTACTGCTGTCTGAGAAGGAAGGGGTCTCCCACCGGCTGCCGCCTCAATTCTACAACTCAGACAAGAGCCTCCAAGTGCTCCAGGTCTGTAATATCACCTCTACATTTTAAAGGTGCTGAAGTACAGAATCCCGGGATGTTCTTTTTCACAATGAAGAAACATGAAGGCAGAAAAAAATCCACATTTTAAGAGTTACTGTGGAGAGGAAACAGAAAAGTAATGCTTGTCACTGAAAATTGCCCATTAAGGGAATAGCTCAGCAGCACAGAGCTGCTCAATGTATCACTGTCCTGGGGTTGCCAAAGACAGTCAGAGTAGACCCTAGAGGATTTCTTCAGCACAGAAAAACTGCTGAGACCATGACATTAAACAAGGGGCTGTTGCTTCATTCACAGTAACCACTGAGCTCAAAAAAAACATTAATCAAAACAAGTTCCTCTTGTGCTTACCAATTTTTGGCATAATCCTGCTGTGCATTTGAGGGTTTTGGGTTGGGGTTTGATTAGTTTTTTTGAGCAGTAATGGTTACATACAGCTTTTTCAGAGCTAAGTGGTAAGAAACTCGTTCAACAGCGTGGGCAGACTCCAACAGCAGCGCGCGACCTGCCACCCCAAGGCAAACATTTCACCTACCTACAGGTAACTTCAGTGAACTGTGGAGTACGATCTCTAATCAACTGCCAAGTTGGATTTCTACTCAATTTTGAGACGTGCTCCTCACTGGAGTTGCTGATTTTTTTTTTTTCCTATTTGGAAAAGATCCTTGAGATCATCGAGTACAACTGCACCCATCATCCGCTAAACCATGTCCCTCAAAAACTCATCTATCCTTTTTTTAAACACCTCCAGGGATGGTGACTCAACCACCTCCCTGGGCAGCTGTTCCAGTGCCTGACCACCCTTTCAGTAAAGAAATTCTTCCTAATATCCAGTCTGAACCTCCCCTGGCACAGCTTATGGCCATTTCCCCTTGTCCTATCTCCTGTCACTTGAGAGAAGAGATCAACACTCGCTCCCTCACAGACCCCTTTCAGGCAGTTGTAGACAGTGATGAGATCTCCCCTCAGCCTCCTCTTCTCCAAGCTAAACAACCCCAGTTCCCTCAGCCATTCTTTGTAGGACTTGTTCTCCAGCCTCGTCGCCCTTCTCTGGACGCGTTCCAACACCTCAATGTCCTTCTTGTAGTGAGGGGCCCAGAACTGATCCCAGTACTCGAGGTGTGGCCTCACCAGTGCCGAGCACAGGGGTACAATCACCTCCCTTGACCTCCTGGCCACACCGTTTTTGATACAGGCCAAGATGCCGTTGGTTCCCTTGGCCACCTGGGCCACTGTTGGCTCATGTTCAGCCGGTTGTCAACCAACACCCCCAGGTCCCTCTCCCCCAGGCAGCTCTCCAGCCCTTCTTCCCCAAGTCTGTAACGCTGCATGGGGTTGTTGTGCCCCAAGTGCAAGACTCAGCATTTGGTCATGTTAAACCTCATCCCGTTGGTCTCAGCCCATCGATCCAGCCTGTCCAGATCCCTCTGCAGAGCCTCCTTTCCTTCAAGCAGATCCACACTGCCACCCAGCTTGGTGTCATTTGATGAGGAGCTCTGCAGTGAATCCAGCTATAAGTTATTTAGCAGACACATCGGGAAGAAGACTTGAAAGGGGCTCTTGCACGAAGCCATCTCACAGACAACCCAACACAATTCCATGCAGAGCAGGCTCTCCCTGCAACTACCGTCCCTAGTTGGGAAGCAGATCAACAGAGGAACAGCAGCTTCTGTTCTGCCACAGGTACATGACGAGAGGAAATATCTACTTTTGTTCCTTTGTATTTATGTGGCCTTATTTGCTGGTGAACAGGTTGGTCTGACCTAACAGGCACCAGACATCACCATGGAGAGATCAGCTTGGCATGTTCCTCGTGCCAAGCTCCACACCACGGTCTGCAGAACACGCAACAGGGATAGTCAGAAAGCAAATGAAAAGCAGACAGTCCCTGGCTTGTACTATCACGGCACTGCATGCAGGAAAAATTTAGGGGACTAAAGCAAGCATCGTCAAACACTGAATTGCTCCGATTTATTTAAACATGGTTTTAAAGGTCTCTCCAGACAAACAAGGAAGCGAGAAGGCAGAAAGGGTGAGCTGGTTTGAGTTAACTTTCCCAAGCTCTCCAACTGCTCAGTCTGCCTCTTTCCCAAACCTTACCCCCCTTTTTTAGGAAAAAAAACTATGGAAGAAACCAAAATCACACACACTATATATATCTCTCTGTATTTTTCTATATAAAAAGAACTACACCACAAGGATATCATGCAAAACTCCCAAGAAAGGGAAAAAGGGAAAGGGAAAATGGGAAAAAGGACAAAAAGGAACTATATAACACCCAGTATACAACTATAACAGAGGGCAAACAGCAACTAGAGTTTCCCAAAGAGCAAAGTGAAAGCTGCAGGGAAGGGAAGGAAAATGCCTGTCCTGATTCTGGCAGATCTGTACATACTGAAGATTGCAATGAGACCACCAAGCAGGTGATAGAGCCTCCATGGAAGGACAAACTATAGGTTTAACCAGCAATCGCTAGATTTGTCAGCTTGAATCACAATGTAAGCAGCTCCTGCATTTCAGTCTTTGCTGGAAGCTGATGGAGAAGCCTCAACCCTGCTATGTATTGTGCCCAGCAAGGGTTTAGGCTAAGAGAATTGCTTTGCAAGCCCTTTGTACCCATGTCTCCTTCTAGCACCAAACTTAACACCTGTCTTCACATCTCAGCCCAAAAAACCAAATACCCATGGAACCATACACTCATTCTTGTCTGGATCATCAGAGAACACAGTACTTTTACCAGCTCTGGGTTATATTTTGGAGAAAGCCATTTGCCTCAAGTATATTTAAGAGCAAGTCACCTTTCCTCTCATTGCACCCTGCAAGAACAGAGCCAGTAAATTCCTCCTTCCCACCACCAAGTTACAACACACCATTTCAACACAGCATTGAGGGAGTCCAGCGCAGTGATGTGAAGCAACCTGTATGGCATTGGAAGCTCTCAGCCTTCAGTGCATCTGAAGAGGGACCCCACTGACCATGGCATTTGGTCAGCAGCACAGCCTGCTCAGTTGTGGCACGCTGCTGGCAAGACTGAAACCAGCCTGGACAGCCAGACCTTAGCAATGTCAGCTTTCATCAGAACTCTGAAAGTGCAAAACCTCCACGTGCAAAGGAGGCAGGTGGTACCAGGTGCCTGCAGCTATTTACTAGGGAAAGCTTCCTCTGAAACACGAGCGAGCTGTTCCTACTAAGGACAGCAGATGGAACGCACATATGAACCGAGAGTTTGTCTGATGTCCTACTGCAGCTCTCCAGGGGCTCTCAGGAATGTAGGCAGAGGTGCAGGACTTCTCTGCCAAGAGAGGCAACATTTAATTAGCTTCTACCTAGCAGAGAAAGAACAAAGCAACAGGTAAAAGATCAAAAGCTGCTCCCTGGAAAGCAGGAGGAATTTAAAGGGAAATACTGCTTTGATCCTGCAGAATACCTGCTGCTTCAGTGCTGCCTTGATGCACAGGTGGATGGTGCTGCAGGTACACACGTGCACACGCAGGCTGGGAAGAGGAAACAACAACAAAAACGACAACAACAAAAGAAGGCAAAGCATACAAAGTCATGCCAGCATAGAAATTTAGCCTGCGGCATTTGTCTTGCATCAGAAATCAAAGAGAGTCCACTACGATGTTGCAAACAAATAGCTAAATATACTGGGATATCAGCAAGACTTAAATTAATCCTTTCACCGTTGCCACAGGCCAGGGAATTCTGTGTAGCTTTGGTTGAGGTATCAAAGAAAAACAGATTCAAGTCACAGGACAGCTTCAGGGAGAGCGACAAGAGTGAGCTGGGGCATGGGAAGAGATTACTAAGGGAAGACTAAAGAAAGAGAAATGTATTAGAAGTCTCCATACATGTGAATTATCACTGCTAAGAAAAGGAGGAGGTGTCTTTGGAGGACAGGAGAAGTAGCAGAGCAATCAGACTGTGGCAGGGAATATCTGGTTTAGTCCTTCAAACAGCAGCTGTACCAGAACAGGGCAACCTGAAGAGGCCATTTACATCACTGGGGGCTGAGATAGGCAGTGGGTCCCAGCTAGGGCCAGGTGATGCACTGGACTCCTGAAGTCATCTAGCCTATTTGTACAACCCCAAAACTCTCTGGAACACAGATAGTTAATGTGGCTTTACTTCCCAGAAGACAGAAGTAACAAAAAGACCAAATCTGAAGGGTTGATATATTCTGAGCTCTCATCTGTGTGGAACATCTGCACACACAGTCCGTGGGGCCCGGATCGTGAGGAGCAACAGGTATTGCTGCTGCCTCTGGTGTGGGCTTGGGAAGATAGGCAGGAACCATACCACAGCTAAGCCAGCATTAAATTAGCACCATTCAAAAAAATGTATTTTTCATATTAATTTTCTATTTATCCCCTGATCTGCAAGGATTCTCTTCAATGAGGCAGAGACAATTCAGCTCTCCAGAAGCTGAAGCACTGAGTTAGCTGATAAACTCTCACTGAGTGCCAATATTTATTAAGCACACATGCATTTTCTTCTCCCACAAGTCAACTGCTGCCACTAAAAATCTTTGCTACAGCTACCAAGTCTATTTGCACAGCTCATGGCTGCTCTCCCAGTCAATGCCAGCACTTCTCAGCTACCCGAGATCACAGAAACACGCTGGGGTGCCAACTCCTGAAATTACCCCAGGAGCCTCTTCACAAGAGCCTGACCAGTTCCAGCCAGCAGCATCTCGAGCAACACCAGCTGCTCGCCTCCCTTAGAAATGCCTTTCCCCTTCTCAGAAACTGATAAACAACAAGATCCTGTTTGGCTTGGCACATTGCACCGTCACCTTGGCAAACGCTGCGGGACCAAATGTCGCTGCCTCCGGTTGCACAAGATTCCTCTATTCCAGCAAAGGAGGGCAATGCTGGACTCCCACACGGGCTGGCATGGGTTCCAGCACGTTGCTCCTGGTCTGTGAGGCACATGCTGACACCAGAGTGGCTCCCAGGCATGTGAGACAACACAGTTTCTCACACGGATACGTTCAGCCTACAGAGGTGTACGACAGCCTGTACTTTGGGGCGGGTGGCAGCCAACAGGTCCCACTGCTGAGCACTTTGTGCCTGGCAGCGGGTCTTGGGGTTCCAAGGCCAAATTTGCTGTGCAAGAGTTTAAGAGCTTTACAGGCAAAATAAGCCAAGTTACAGGGCTCTTCGAGTGAAACCTGAGACCTACAGCATGTCTGGGCACAGAGGAGAAACAGCAGCTGTCAAACATCGCCACCAAATTTAAGCATGAAATGCCTTAAGAAAAACGCAACGAACAGGCTTCTTCCTTTTTTTGCCCTTAATAACTTATTTTATATATTTAAGGAGTACAGAGTCACTGCACTGGGGAGGTTTCAATGGCTTTAAATTGGAAGGGGGATGATTTAGATTAGATATTGGGAAGAAATTCCTCACAATGAGAATGGTGAGACACTGGCACAGGTTGCCCAGGAAAGTTGTGGCTGCCCCATCCCTGGAGATGTTCAAGACCAGGTTGGATGCAACCTGACCCAGTGGGAGATGTCCCTGCCCATGGCAGGGGGATTGGAACTGGATGGGCTTTAAGGTCCCTTTGAACTCAAACCATTCCATGATTCTCTAAATGTTGGGTCTGCATTTCTGGCAGCTTAAGCAATGGCGTAGAGCATGCGGGAAGGCAGAGCAACCGGAGACAAGGACAGGAGCCTGGGAGTCAGGACTTGCTGTGTCTTTCTACTGGATTTTCTGTGCAGCTCTCAGCTAGTCACTCACTTGATCTATACTTCTCTATGTGTATGTGAGAGCCCTTATAGTAACCTTCCCTTTGTATTGCAATACCTCTACCTTAGGGAGATGGAATAAAAAATCTTTCAAAACTGCTGTCTCTGCGGTGGAGCTGTTTAAGATGACCTAACCAAATCAAGGGAAAAAAGTTTAGCATAAGGAGCCAGTCTGAAGTCATCCCGTTTCACAGGGAGAATTATGTAGGTCACCAAAAAGTCTTTCATTCCTGACCTCTGGTGCAGCAGTGGGATACAGAGCACGGAGTAAAGGAAAAGTCACAGCAGTCACCAGTGACGGCTGAAATCCCGGCACTCGCACAACTCCAATTCCAGTCACTTCAACAGAACAGATCTCATTCAGATGGATCTCAGCTGAGAAGGTAAAAAAAGGGAGAGCAGACCAAATACTGCAGGTTTGTGACTCAGAGATAAAAAGGGAAACGGGATGCTATCATAGGAGCCTGCCTGCTGCTCTCTGCTGCTCCCTGCCATGCCTGGTTAGGCAGAAAAAAGCAAACAAAAAGCTTACCACCTGTCCTGCACTGAAAGTCAACGGCAACACTCTCTTTAGCTCTGAGAAATTATTTGTGCCATACGTCCCTCTGTCCCAAAACCAAACATCATTTCACATTACTTAACCACTTGTGCCCTAGGGAATGGCTTTTTATTTCCAGCACTCATTAGCTGTGGCCTGACGATGCTGTCAGTACTATATCCCTAAATATCAGCACCTAAAATATCCCAGGAGCCTGGTTTGACAGTTGAACCGATGAGCTAATTGCAAAGTTGAGACCTCAGACATGCGGTTCTGCCACTGTTGGAAATCATCTCCTTGTGCCCTGTGCCCTGTTCCTCCCACCAGAGGGACAGACGAGCAGCATTCCCCCGTCCCCACCTCGACACCAACTGTACTGCCAGACCGACAGAACAAACCCAGGGATTCAGCAAATCCAGCGTAGGGTCAGAGAAGCTGTCAGGGGCCTCTCTGCTCTTGGCCAAGTTATCACCAGAAGGAACTCCCTGGAGCTGCAGACCTCAAGGATGCTTCTACCACAGCAGCAGTGAGCTGGAGTGCTTAGAATAGAATAGAATCAGAGAATAGCATCGCTTGGCTGGAAAAGACCTTTGAGATCACCGAGTCTAACTGTACCTGTCCACTACTAAACCAGATCCCTGAGCACATCATCTGCCCATCTTTTAAACTCCTCCAGGGATGGTGACTCAACCACCTCCCTAGGCAGCTGTTCCAGTGCCTGACCACCCTTCCAGTGAAGAAAATTTTCCTGATGTCCAATTTGAACCTCCCCTGGTGCAACTTACAGCCATTTCCTCTTGTCTTATCATCTATCACCTGGGAGAAGAGATCAGCACCCACCTCGCTACAACCTCCTTTCAGGTAGTTATAGACAGTGATGACATCTCCCCTCAGCATCCTTTTCTCCAGGCTGAACAAACCCAGTTCCCTCAGCTGCTCCTTGTGCTACAGCCCCTTCATCCTGAGCTGTCCCAGTCTTAACAATTCCACTATTTTCTCTTAAGATAGCTTTAATTTTTATTCCTTCCCATTCAGAGCGGCAGTTGGGCACAAGCACCTTTGCAAGAGGAGCTATGAGACCTTGGGATGGAGGAAGCAGAGCTCTTTCACAGGGCACCAGAAGCCCCAGGAGCGATATTCCAGGTGAGATACCTGCCCTTGAGCACCTGAAGGCCAGCATCGTGGCTGTCCCAAGCGATTCATCACCGGGCGGGATCCTGGTTGTCCCAAGGGAGCATGGCTGGGCGGGATCCCGGCTGTCCCAAGGGAGCATCATCGGGCAGGATCCCTGTTATCTCAAGGGATCATCTTCACCGGGCGGGATCCCGGTAATCCCAAGGGATACATCACCGGGCGGGACACCAGTAATGCCAAGGGATCATCACTGAACAGGATCCCGGTTATCCCAAGGAAGCATCACAGGGCAAGGCACCCGGTGCGCCGTCCCGTTCTCCGGACACTACCCGCACGCAGCCCCCCGCCCCTGCCCGGCGATGTTACCGGTACAGACGCGCCGGGGAAAACCCTGGCGACTTCGGCGGCTACAGGAACGGGCTCCGACCCGTCGGCACGGCGCCCCACCGGGTCCCGCCCCGCCCCGCCCGCCTCCCCGAGGCTGCCCCCCCGCGCCCCGCCCGGGCTGTGGCTCCGGTACCTGCTGCCGCGGGGCGCCGCGGGGCTGCCCGGGGCCACCGCGAGGAGGTGGTACGGTCCGATCCGCCCCCCTCTCGCGGACAGAGGTGGTGCGGTCCGGTCCCCCGCTCCGCCCCGCCCTCCGCTGCCATGAGCTGAGGTGGTGCAGCCCGACCGCCCCCCTCTCCCCCCTCGGGCTGAGGTGGTGCAGCCCGCAGTGGTCACGTGAGCGGATGTTGACCCGTCGCTTGGCAACGGGGAGATGGTGCAGCCGGTAGCGGGTGAGTGCGGCGGCCTCGACCGGCCCGGCCCGGCCCGGCCCGACCAGACCCGACCTGACCTCTGCCGCCACCGTCCGGCCTCGCCCCGCCCTGCCCGGCCCGGCGTCGCCGCCACCGCCCGGCCTCGGGGACTTGGCTCTGCTGCGGCCCAGCCGGCCTCGCCCCATCAGGCCTGGGCTCTGCCGCCACCACCTGGCCCCGCGGCGGTAACCGGGGACCCCTCGGGTAACGGGCCCCGGGAGCCGGGCTGGTATGCACTCACTCACTCACTCACTCACTCACTCACTCACTCACTCACTCACTCACTCTATCTCTCTCTCTCTCTCTGTCCAGTGAGACTCTCTGGTTAAAGGGACTGCTCAGTCCCAGCACCATGGAGGGCCCTCATGATCTGGAGGCAGCAGAGGGATCTGGAGTGGAATTCGGCTCTGCTGAGCAGGATGTAATCGGAGTTCCATCACACCCTGCTGTGGAGGTGATTTCATAGAATCATGGAATGGTTTGGGTTAGAAGGAACCTTAAAGATCATACAGTTCCAACCATCCTGCCATGGGTGCAACCACAACTTCCCTGGGCAACCTGTGCCAATGCCTTAACATCCTCATCATGAAGAATTTCTTCCTAATGTCTAATCTAAATCTTCCCTCTTCCAATTTAAAGCCATTCCTCCTCATCCTATCACTACATGCCCTTGTAAAAAGTCCCTCCCTAGCTTTCCTGGAGCCCCTTTCAGTAGTGAGAGGCTGCTCTAACGTCTTTCCAGAGCCTTCTCTTCTCCAGGCTGAACAACCCCAACTCTCTCAGCCTGCTCTCATATTAGAGGTGCTCCAGCCCTCAGATTATCTTTGTGGCCTCCTCTGGACCTGTTCCAACAGTTATATACGCTTCTTATATTGGGGATTCCAAAACTGCACACAGGGCTCCAGGTGGGGTCTTCCGACACTGGAGCAGATGGGGATAATCCCCTCCCTTGACCTGCTGGCCCTGCTTCTTTCAATGCAGCCCAGAATACAGTTTTCTTTGAAGCATTCACAGGGCAACATGTTCCCATGTGTTACTTACAGAGCAAAGGTTTCATGGAAGGAGTTCCAATAGGAAGAAATAAAACAAGCAGGCAATTATTACAGTCTTGCCCTGCATATATTAAAAAAGACACTGGAAAGTAAATTTAATTACTGCCTTATGTGCCAGCAGTGTCTTGGAGTGGGTGTTTCTCACCGAGTTCATAGCTAGCACGTTTCTGCTGTAGACAGAATGCAATATTCCAGGTGCAACTTGACAAGCACTGAGTAGAGTAGGATAATTACTTCTTTATCTTTGCTGGTGATACCTTTGTTGGTGCAAGCCAGTATCCTATGGGCTTTCTTTGCCACAGCAGCACACTGCTCGCTTATACTGAGTGTGTTGACCCCTAGGATTCCCAGGTCTGTATCTGTGTGCTGATTTTAGAACAAGGCCCTCTCGTTGATTCTTTGTCTACATTGTTCATGTTGCATGATGACAAAAATAAGCAGATTTTCAGGGGCAGATAGAGTTAAATTGAAAAGCTTTTTCAGGTAATGGATTTTATGTTTCAGGAAATATCTCCTGAGACTTTCTCGGACCAAGTGGAATTAGGCAGTTGCCTTCCCAAATTGGGTGAGATGGAGCAGCCAATAACAGACAGAGGAAGCCCTGCCCATACATCTTCAGGAGCTCCTCTGCAGGCATCAGCATTGTCAGTGGAGGTGAACAGCAGCACAGAGTCAGGTATCATTCAGCTTCTTATTAAAAGTATAGTAATTGATGCCCCCTATCAAGCACAGTTTGTAGTTTCCTCCATTTCTGATTGTTGCTGATCCAGCTGGAAGCACAATACTGTGAAATTTAAGTCTTTATTTTTTTGTTTTTCCTGGGGAGGTGGTGTCCAGGTGACACTGGAGAACCCATTTCTCTGCTTTCAGAATCTGCCTTTGAGCAGCTTGGCCAGCTGACCAATGAACACGGTGAGCAAAGATGGGAAAAGGAATGCCAGCAGCACGGAGCTGAGGAACACAAAATAAGTGGAAGAAGTGAAGAAACCATAGAAAAAACACAACTGCTTCTCTTGGATGCAGAACATGTGAGAAGTCCTCAAATCTTGCCCTTCTTCTTTGCAGACTTGCTGGGTTTACTTGTCTAAAATGTTTAAGGTAAATTACAAGTGGTAGCTCAGCTATATACTAAAACTACATGTTTAAAAATAGCTTTTGCAAAAGAACTGAGCTCCTTTAACCTCAAAGGTGCAGGTTCAGAAGTGGGCAATGTAATGGGCAAATCTATACTCTTCAGTGCTCCTGAAAGATAAGTAGTTGCAGCGAGAGTGAGTGGATAGGTTCTCAGATGTAGCTCTTCCAATGTCTTTCTGACTTTCAGATATTTTCAGGAGTCATTTTCTGATGTTATCAAATACCCACTATATAACTCTTCTCACTTGTTACAGTGAATGTGGCTAAAATAAGAATGCAAGTGGCTGACAATATGATGTTTTATTTAATAGTGGGACTATCAGTAAGGTTTCTTCATAATTTATGTACACAAATAGGTTAAACTTTATTAACACCATCCTTCTTTACAGCCTCTGGTGCAGAGATTCCAGGCTGCCCTGAAGAATGACCTTACTAAGCAGATAGAAAAAGTGAACCTAGAGCTTCAGGAACTGGTATATAGCATTCTTTCTTTGCCTTCCCAAAACAATCCTTCCCTGTCCAGGCTGAAGTGCGATAGCTGATCTCCTGTGTTTGCAGAGGATGGCAGTGAAAAAGTGCAAAGTACAGAAAGAAGAGCTTGGGGTGATTCTTTATGAGGAGCAGCAACAGCTGGCCCAGCTGCAGATGGAACTGGAGAAGAGCCATGAACACTGCTCTCAGGCAGCCACAGCGCGTCGGCAGCTGGAAGAGGAGGTGGAGGGCCTGAGGCTTACTTACAAGAAAATGTGTCAGACCAGAGATGATGAACGCAAGGAAGGTGACAGAGATAGTCCTTGTGATGTTTCCTAATTCTACTGCTGTGTGGGGAAATGACTTTGACTATCAGTCAGCCACTGAATTGAAAAATACAGTAAAATTCATCAGGAATAGTGCACTCATTGAAAAGTTTCATGGATACTCCTGGTTGCTACATAATTGCTATTGTTTCTAGGGTCATATTGCTACATTGTACTTCTAAGAATGTCCTCAGGACTTAAACTAAAACTGTTCCTGGCAGGTAGCAGGTTCTGTAACTTAGAAGAAGGAAAATTCCCATCACTGTGTTATGTTTGCCTGTGTCTCTGCAAGGGTGTAATGAGATTGCAGAGATCATAGGTCAATAGGGGCATTCAGGAGTATGAGAGCAGCACATTCCAGCCAAAGAAATGGACTTGACTAACTCTTTTTATGTGTTTTTGTGACTAATTCTTTGCTTTGCATTGTTTTCCCATCCAGGCATTTGGATGGGAAACAGTAGAACAATTTCAAAGGCAAGGTTAGCTAAGCATTAAAATAAATTACCTAGAAAGTTTTTGCAGGTTATTGAAAAAAAAAATAGAAAAACATTCAACAGACTGAGAAAGAGACAGTTCTGCTTTGGAGCAGGAGTGGATTCCCACCCTTCTGAGGTCCCTTCTTTGATTTCCTGAGATTCTGTGTTCAGGGAATCAAGGAATAGCTTACCAAGAGTTTTAGCTTTGCTTGTGGAGCTGTTCTCCAAAGCTGATGTAAATTCTCATGTCAGAGAGGTCTGGTACATGTGTGGGTTTTGTTTTGGGTGCTTCTAAATGTCTTTCCCTTTTACCTCTGTTTAAAGTATGTCCTACAAACATCTCTGTAAATCTTTTTCCTTCTGCCTCCCCAGTTTCTGCAATGCAGACCCAAGTTGAAAACCTGGCCTTGCATCTCTCCTACATGCAGAACATGGACCAGAATATGCATCATGATATTTCACTAATGCAACAGGCAACAAAGAAGGCTGAGGCACAGAAGGTCCAGGCTGAGATGGAAAAGAAAAAACAGGTATCAAGTAAAACTGTCTGCTTTAAAATAAATAAATAAATACAGATGTCAGTTAGTGGGGATTCTTGGAGGACGTGTTTCTTGTCAGAAGGAAGGCTATAGTGACTGAATCATGAAATGTACGTGGGGACATTTTTCCTAAATAACTGAAAAAAACCCCACAGGCTTTTCTGAAAATGAAGAATTCCCACTGCCAAGATAGTGGCGTGTGCTGCCCAAAGGTTTTTGACAAGCCTTATAATGGTAAATCACTCTTTGCTCAAGCAAAGGACTGTGGAGGCAGAAAGATATTTAGTGAGAAGAAATATCATATGTTCAATTCTTAGGAATTGTTCTGAGTCACAATGAGTTTTGCAATGAAAAGGGAACTTTGAAAATGAACCGGTTGGTGTGCTGGAGCTCCCTCTGCTGCCTTTTGCTTGCAGCAGAAGACAGGCAGATTATTGTTAATCCAAAATTGCATGCAAACAGTTGGAATCAAACAGATTTAGATGTTTTTTTAGAAAGGATTTTAAAACATAAAGTATTAAGATTCCCAGCTGCTGGAGAGGTGGCGCAATATAATCCATGTTGACAGGAATGAGAGCTGCTTCAGATCTGAAGTGTCAATTTACTACTGCAAATGGAATAATAAAAAGTCAGCGAAGAAGATCTCATTCTCTTGAAAGCTGTCATATTCATGAGTTATTTGTATATGAATGGAGAAGTTTCAGTAGAAATCAAATCTAATCCACTTGTCAAATAAATCCCTTTTCTAGGCTATGTTATTCTTGAAGAATATAGTTGGTTAAGACTGAGATTATATTGCTCATCCTGAACTGTTTGGCTCTGACTCTTTAGGACCTTCTGGTAGACCGCTTAACAAGAAAAGCCTATGAACTACAAGAACAGATTTCTGTGTTTGAAGCTCAGTTGGTGGCCCAGGCAGAGGACACAAATGTAACTCGACAAGCAGTAAATGAGGTAGGAGGGTGTTTTTTTCACTTCTGGTTAATATTTCCCTCTGGAAGAGCTGACCCCTTGGCTCATGCTCACGTGGTGTGTACAATGCAGGCCAGAGTTGCATAGTTCATTTCTGTTTGAAGGATTGGAGACTTCTTTTTGTTTTAAGAGTGTCCTTAAGAATTGTATGTAAATCACTTCCCCACCTTCTTCTTTTTCTTGCAGACCCGTGCTCTGTGGCCTGGTGTGGCAATAAAGCAGACACATTAGTTGAAGCTGTTCCTGCCCAGCATATTATTAACATTAAAAAATTGTTGCATTTTAATATGAATTCAGTTTTTCAACGCAGTATAAATTCACCCTGTCTACCAACTCTCTCTTCCCTAGGCTTGTATGGAGATACAGGCTATTAACATGGAGAAAAAGCAATTGATTAGCCACTGGAATAGCAGCTTGATTGCAATGAAGCAAAGAGATGAGGCCTATATTGCCAAACAAGAGTTGCTGAGGTGTGGTATCTGCAAACGGTCCCAAGAAAGACTTCAAGTATTTTGGACAGGAGGGATGCTAAAAGGGGCAGCATGTTTTCTGTCAAGTTTATTACTGTATGTGCAGGATATGGCAGGCAGAATAAGTTTGTGGCTCTAAAGTGCATAATAAAGTTAAGGGATAAGAAGCACAGTTCTTTATTACTATTTTCTTTATCCAAAACACAACTCTGCCGTGAAATGTGTGGGGTTTTAAAAGCTGCTTAGTTTTTCTATTTTTATTTTGTTCCTTTAGAAGAGTTCCTTCACCTTTGCTCCTTCAATCCAAAGAGCTAGACAGCAAGGAGGATTTCTCTGTCTCTTTCAGTTAGTGTTTTGTGATGCCTTTAGACATCTTCAGGAAAAACCTTCCCATTGTTGCCAAAGGAAGTGTTTATTTGGTCTGGAGTCTTAAAGCTTGACTGATTCTCTGAGAACAAACGATATGCTTTTGCATTGTGGCATCCTGGTAAGAATAGAGGGTGGGGACAGCACTGAAAGCTGAAATTAATTTTCCTACATACATTTCCTTTTAAATCTTACTGTTTCCATCCATCTTCTGATGACTCTGCAGTGTCACAGCAGACAAGCCTTTATAAAGATCTTGGTCAGCTGTTGCTGCAATAGCACGTTAGAAAACAGGAACTTGTAGATGATTGTTCAGCACAAGAATCAGTCCTTGTGATGATTTTCCATCCTCTTTGCCTCTCCAGAAAGTACAGACATGACCTCAGGTCCCTAGAAATGGACATCAATAGACATACAAAGTCCATCAGGAAGGAGGAGGAGAAAAATGAGTTGCTTGTTGCCACCCTGAGACGTTTACAGAATGATGCCAACACAACAAAGAAACTGATTGCCCAGTGTCTTTCAAAGCAAGAGGCCTTGAAAGTTGAATGTGGCACCTATACTCACATTCTCCAAGAGACAGAGCAGACCCTCAACAGGACCAAGATGGTGAGAAGAGTTTCTTGGAAGAACAATCCTTTCAAATTGGATGCGGATATTTAATCCCTTTCCCCAAACAGTTGTAGTGACCATGTCTCTGTCTTCCCTACTTTTTAGGAACAAGCTGCTCTTCTGAGTGAGTCATTGTCCCTTAGCAGGGCTATACAGAAAGAAACTAATGCCATAGAGCAAATGGAGAATGAAATAATGGCAAAGCTTCAGGACCAGATGATGTCCAGCAAAGCTGCAAAGCACTTCTCACAGCTGGCTGCAAAACTTCATCAGAGAAAAACAGATCTGGTATGGTATCTCTTCCATTTGGGAGGGCAAGGGAGGAAACCAGCCTGGAGCAGTGTTTCTCAAGTGTGTTTTGTCTGTGTCTTCATTTTGGTTTTCAGGTCTGTAATTGAAACTCTTCTGGGTTTGCAACTCCAATTTTGTTCTTCCAGTGATCTTTTTGCAGGATTATGGTGTATGTGAGAGAACTTGGCCAAAAAGACCAGACATATAACTTACCATTCCTTCTTTACTTCAAAAATGGGGCAGAATGATGAATCCTGGCAGCATTTACTATAAAATTGTTCGAGTTGTTACGTACTGCAGGAAGACAGTGGACATGTGTTATTTCTATACATTAAACTAACTTGTATTTCTGTACTGCATCAGGGAATGTGACACAGGCATACTCACAGTTTCTGAGTGAGGATTACAGACAAGGAACAGCCAAACCAGCCTCACAGTTCTACATGGCACTATGAGTTCCTCTCCCGGGAAAACTAGATAGATAACCAGATAGAAAAAACTAGATAGAAAAACTAGAAGATTCAACATAGTACTTACTGTATTGGGTTGTGTGGGTTGGTACCAACTCAGTGTGCTCGTGTTCCATGGGTTACTTCAGCCTGCCTCTGGCTTTTTTTAAATCAAGGGGATATCTTAAGTAACTGGAAGATGGCCAGGGTTGGCTTTCATTGTGAGAAAGGCTCCTCCACCCCCTTTCTGACAGACACAAGCAAATGGATGCTTTGCATTGACTCCTATCAGCACCCATGTTGCACGGTAGAAAATAGTGCACAGAATATAGACCTGGTATCTGTGCCTTCTGGCTATTGTGGTTATTGTTGGGTGAGGGATGTCTTTGTCAGGCATGGGGGAGAAGGTACAATATTGTCACATCCTACCACTGTTAGCCAGGTAACTAGAGACACCTGGGCAGGAATGACAATTGCAGCTGTGATGAATGTGGTCTGTTAAAGGGGTTTGGGATGTTCAGGCTCCTTAATCCTTTCCAGCAGCCTTATGGCAGAGGTAAATATTGCTATCTCCTGTCAATAGATGGAGAAACAAAGGTACAGAGAGGGTAAGTAGCTTGCTTACAGTTTGTAGCACAGACCTGAGGATAGAATCTAAAAGCCCTGATTCTTGTGCTTTGATCAGTGGGCATTACAAATTGATGAGTTGCTGTTGATGACGATAATTTGTTTTCTGTCTGTTGCCATTCCTAGGAGCTGCATCGTTCCAAGGTTGAGAATGATATCACCCAAGTTGTTCTAAATACAACTCAGACCAACTGCAGGCTGACAGTTCTCCAAAACACACTTTGTGAACTGGACAAGGAAATAAAAAATGTCAAAGATATGATCAGCTGCAAGGAAAGTGAGATTGCAAAGTGCAATCTCCTGACTGAAAACAAGCGAAAGGTCCTCAGGGAGTACAACAAGAGGCTGGAGGTGATTCTTTCTCAGCAGGAGGTATGTACCTTTATGTTTCAATCCCAAACTTGATTTTATTCTTTGTGGTGATCACAGATGCCCTTGATAAATGTAACTGCATAAATGCTGGATAGTTAAATCTTTCAGGCATCAGTATTGTGGTTTAAAAGCTGCACTAGTTAATGTATACGTTTACATCTCAAACTGTTCTTAATGCATGTGAAGAGGAGCTGGTGGTAGGGACTTGTGAAATAAGGGTGTGCCTAGCACAGATTTCTGCAGGGAGTTGTCTACATCTGATGACAATGTTGAATGACATCAATACTCTGGGAGTAAATAGGATTTCATTATAAAGTATGCAAAGGCTGACAAGGGGCCAATGGAACAGGCAGAGGGATTTAATTGGCTTGATGGTTGTCCCCATTTGGATGATGCCCAGATCTGTCCCTAGCAGTGTGAGCTGTAAGACATCTATGGATACCAGTGTGGAAATGAGTACTATGTCACACGCTTCACAAACTTTTTGAATGTCCAGATGTACCTGTTGTAGGAACTTAGGAAGCCCTCTTGCTGCAGTCTGAGAACCCTTTGGGCATCTGTTGTGTTTATTCCTGTGAGGTCAGGAATGATTAGTCCCATGGAGCTCAGGAAACGTAAGTGACTGACATTAATGACAGTATAGTTGAAGTATTTAATAGGCATCTCAGCAGCTGGACTGGCCTCCTGCAATGATACTTTAAACAAGTTCCAGCAGCTTCTGCCTGATTAATCCCAAACTTTACCATCTTACAGGGGCAAGAATTGGGACCACTGGAAATTGAGATCAACAGGCTGACCAAGGAGATAGAAGAATATAGTTCGAAGATGACAACACTGCAGAAGCACTGTCTCGACCTGCAGAAAGAGCTGGTGAAGTTAACACACAAACGGGAGGAACAAGAAGCCTCCTTGGATATGTTAAAGAAACAGATCACAATAATGCAGCAGAAGAAAGTGCGCACTGAAAGTAAGTCATTCCTCAAATCCTTCTTAAAATGTTCATCCATGAATGGACAAAAAAGGGAGTGAAGGTTTACAAATGGATAATGCTTAGCCTTCACCAAAGAATGCCCTCAGTGCTCCTATATACACATGGGCAATAATGCAAATAGCCCAGTACTCTCCTCAGGGGCTAAAAGCCAGGCACCTCCTGCTGTTTTGCATGCTCAAAAGATCTTATTATCAAAAACCATTGTATCTTAACACCTGAGCATGAAAACCAGCAGGAGATGGATGAGAAAGCTAGGATTTTTTGAGTTTGTGTTTGGTTTAAGCCCATTCAGCCCCCCAGGGCTGCGGAAGCAATGGCTATAGAGGTTAGTAGTGTTGGATGAAGGGAGGGGGATGCTATGAAGAGAATAGCAATTGGTGGAAGTTTTATAATTGTGGATAGGAGGAGTGCTGTGACCATGGAGGAGCCTCTGGGAATCAAAAGTGAAATGGCACTAGGCCTAGCTTTATTGCAATTGCAGCTGTAAGTAGAAGGCAGGATGTTGGGTGGTTTAGTTGGGTAAGATCTCATTGGCCGGTTGATCAGGCATTAATGATACTTGTGAAGAGGATTAATGCTGAGGCACCTGCTTGGACTAGGAAGTATTTGATTGTGGCTTTGATTGCACGTGGATGGTGGGATTTAGCAGTTAGTGGGATGATTGCAAGGGTGTTGATTTCTAGGCCTGTTCAGGCTGTAATTCAGTGGTTACTTGAAATTGTAATGGTTGTGCCTAGTATGAGGCTGACTGTGAAGATTAGGTTTATTAGTAGGGGAAGGAGTTAAACCATCATTTTCGGGGTATGGGCCTGATAGCTTTGTTAGCTGACTCTACTAGGAAAGAATATAGAGGAAGTATGAAGAGTTTTTGATCTCTTCTGTGTAGGTTTGAGTCCTACTTTTCTAAGGTGTTTGGGTAGGAAATGAAAGGATTTGTATACCTCTATGTTCACTTTATCATAGTGACCCTTACGTTCAGGCACATTTCCTGTAACAATTGATCCTGCTGTCTTAACTGACACAGTTGAACCCTCAGTGACCATGTCATGTGTTACACCACTTCTTAAATAAAGTTTACAAGTAGTTGGTAGGTAAATGTCCCTGCCAATGACAGCACTTTCCTTGGCAAAACCAACTCTTCTCCACTGTAGCCTCCTTCGAAACCATGTTTGATTTTTGGGTTTGTGGAAAAATGTTTTGGCTGTGTATGTGGGACACAGGTGTGTCCATGTGCAGTGTTGTCTGGTCGAACAGCAGTTTGTCACACCTTGCCTGTACTCAACACAGTGCTTCTGGGAATTTTAAGACTTTCTTCTGTTCACCTGTAGATGAAATCCAGCAGGAAATGAAAGAACAGAAAGACATCAAACATCACATGAGGAACATGAGAAATGACTTGGTAAAGTTGAACATGTTGATCAACAAGAGCAACAGCAGCTTTGAGGAGCTGCACTATGGCAACGTTATCACACGGAATGAGTTTGTACGCTCTCTCAAGGTAGTGAAGCTTGACATCTTGTTCCCAGGTCTTAACCTCCCTTGCAGATCAGAGGCAAATAGTGATTCTGAAAACCTTTCTTGGTCTGATAGTGTTTTATTGGTTTATGCTTCCCAAATCTAGGTAGCAGAAAAAGAATGCCTTGAGATGCAGGAGAAGCACAATCAATTAACTAAGGAGAATGAAAGACTCCAAAACAGCCTGGTGGAAGCAGAGTAGGTGCCAGAGAGATTCTTGCTTTTCTGTGTGTGTCCCATCTTACTTTTCTTCTCCAGTCATCAAACAGAACCAGCACCAGCAAATGTGCTTCTGTCCTTGCAGAAGACAAAAGGAGTTCATTGACTTTTTGAAACACAGAAACTGAAGGTGCTTTAGCTGTCTCTGGAGCTGAGAGGATGTTCACTTTAATGATTCCAGCATACTTGCTTGTGCTGGATGTTGCCAAGATCTGTATGGGAAGATCATATGATATATGGGATCCGTATGCAGTCTCCACTGCCAGTAACTCAGAGTGACTGTGCTGCACTGGGCAATTAATTGGGGTCCATCAGCACCCTGTCTGTCTGGGCTTGCTTGTTTTTACAGTCATCATGCCATTTTCTGAATTGCAGAGCTTCCTGTCTGATTTCACTCTGCTCTGTTGCTGCCATTTCGTACGTCCCATATCCAGCTTCTTATCTCCTGCCCAGCCATTTAGCTCTGTGTTCAGAATTGGTCTCAGGAGTGTTGTCTCTGTTGTTTACAAAGGCATTGATTTCCCTTTCTGTCATTGAAGGCAAAAAATCATGCTATGGGAGAGAAAGATCCAGCTGACAAAGGAGATACGTGCAGCAGTGGATTCTGAGAAAGGCGAAATCCAAGTCATGAAAACAGAGATCCATAGGAAGCAAGTAAGGCACTGGGGGAAGATGACTGAGGAGAGGAAGCTGCATACAACGTATTCAGCTTTGGACTTGCTGAAACATGAGGCAGGAGATGAGAAACAGGCTGGAGAAGTTGCATCTTCAAGGCCATAGCAGTATTGGAAATCTTACCACCCTGCAGCTAGATTGAATTAAATCCATCCAGCATGCGTGGACTTTCTGTGTTCCTTGTTGATGCTATTTAACAGGCTGCAGCAGATGGATGAGAAATCTATTTAACGTGTAATATGTCTGCCCCCTTATTCTGTGACCCCAATTTATGAGCAACAAAATCTTGGTTACTAAATGTTACATCATCTTAATCACTGGTTAGGGAAGTCTTCTAACTTCTGGCAAAGCAACTCTGCCCTGTTGTTCCTGGGATACTTCTGCTTTTGATAATCCATCCTTCTGCTGTCCAGATCCACACAGGGCAAACTAGGTTTGGATTTAGAGCAAATTTGTCTTGCTAAGGCTCACGCATATCTGGTTTATATTGATGGGATGTGCCACACAGAAGACTTTAGTTAGATGCTGTTTGTAAACATTCATTATTTTCAGCCTATTTTATATCTTGCCAAATGCCAGGTACGCTATGGGCAGCTGATGAAGCAGCAGCAGAAGCTGATTCGTGATATGGAGGCATGTGTTTCTCGTAGAGAGATGATAGCAATTCGTGGAGAGGGTCAGAAGACAATAGATAAGAAACGTATCACCAAGAGCGACTTCCAGCGCAAGAAACAGGAGCTGAAAAAGCAGATCAGCAAAACCCAGGAGGTAAACAAGTAAAGCAGGGCTGCAAGAGTTCATGTAGACTGTGTTGTCTTGTGCTGAGCACCCACATACACTCAGCACAGACACCCAGGGTGTCAGGACACAGACCTTGCACCTGCACAGGCACAGCACTGCACCAGGGGTGGGATCTGGAAACTCATTACAATAAAATAGTTCTGGGAAGATGGCTGGGAATGCAGGTGACCTAAAGAACCAGAATCTGCCACTTCCTTCTCTTCCATTTACTAGAACATTCAAGACTGTGACAAAACCATCCTGGAGCTGGAGAGCACCCAAGTGTCTCTGAGCGCCGCTTTCTCGGAAAAGCAGGAAGAACTGTGCAGACTGCAGGCCGAGTGCGATGGCCTTGATTCAGAAGCAGAGTGTCTTCGGAACAAGAAGCTATGGGTGAGCACATGTGCTGAACCTGCTGCTTTCTTCTATTGCCAGCTCCCTGCCTCTTTATCTCACCCTGAACTGGGTGTGCTTGGCATGTAATCAATGTAACACTTTGACTGAGCACATTTTGAGGGCTCCTAGTGGTCCTGAGTTGCACCCTTAGTGAGACATCATTTACTTGGAAACATCAACCTGAAGGACATCCTTTATGTCTTGAAAACACTTGGTAACAACTGTAATTTTTGAGAGCCAGCTGGGTACTGGTGAGGATATTACAAACTTGAGAGCCTGCTCAAGGTCTTGAATGGCCTCCTCTGGAGTGTTTACGTTGGTGAAATTTTCCTGACAAGGGTTGCCCTGTGTGCGCAGGTATTTCTCTGATTTATGGAATTCTGTGACATGAGGGTATCTCTACAACACTCAAGAGTGGGAATGTGTTTGGCTGTTCCAATGGGGGCTTGATGGCACTGTCCATCCTAAGTAGCCCTTCCATTTCCAAAGATGTCAGTTACAGAACCTGTGACATGAATGCCCACATATTCTTTGGTCTCCTCTGTGCTCAGTCTGCTGACCAAGCAATTTCTGTTGTTGCTTTTTGCAGAACCTTTTGGAAATTGTGGCTTTACAGACACGCCAGAAGCATCTGCAGGCACTGAAGGAAGGGAAATTTGTTCCCCTGTGCCACACTGAAGAAGCCTGGAGGAAGAAGCGGCAGAAGCTGTTGGACCGGCTCCGTACCATCAAGGCCATCGTCCACCGGATCCAACAGGAACATCCCCAGCACCAAAGGGCTCTCCAGTGGCTCAGCCAGTGCTTGGAATCCAGACTCGGCTCGCAGGAAGACTGACAGACACAAGGACAAAACACATATATCCCTCTGCTCTTGTTCCTCTAGAGGCTGCAGGCTTTGTGCACGGATAAAGTTAAGAATGTGGAAGGTGTAATAGTTATTAAAGATTGAGCACTGAGAACGTTTAGAATCATAGAATCACAGACTGGTTTGGGTTAGAAGGAACCTTAAAGCTCATCCAGTTCCCACCCCCCTGCCATGAGCAGGGATACTTCCTACTGGATCAGATTGCTCAAAGTCCCATCTAATCTGGCCTTGAACACCTCCAGGGCTGGGGCAGCCACCACTTCTCTAGGCAACCTGTGCCAGTGCCTCACCACCCTAATCACGAAGAATTTAAGCCTAATGTCTAAACTAAATCTTCCCCCTTCCAATTTAAAGCCATTCCCCCTCGTCCTATCTCTGCACTCCGTGAACAACAGCCCCTCCTCAGCTTTTCTGAACTCCCTTTCAGTACTGGGAGGCTGCTCTGAGGTCTTCCTGGAGCCTTCCCTTCTCCAGGCTGAACAACCCTGCTTGGTTTCACTTTTCATTTCGCCTCTGATACAACAGGCGGGATCAGCGCACTCCCTGGCTACTCCCGCAGGTGCAGCCCTGGCTCCCGAACCCGAGGGGCTCCCCACACCCTGCTCCCGCAACCCTTCCTCCCCGCAGCGCTGGGGAGGGGGCGGGCAGGGGGAGGAGAAGAAGAGGAAGATGCCCACCTGCTGCTGGCCCCGCCCCGCGGGCGGTGCTGTGACGGCGGTCGGACCCGCCGTGCCTGCTGGGAACACGGGACCATCACGGGGCTGGGAGTCGGTGCCGGGGGCGGTCGGTGCTGGTGCCAGGGGGGTGATCCCAGTGCCGGGGGGTCGGTATCGGTGCCAGGGGGACGATGCCGGGGCCGGGGGGTCGCTGTGGTGCTGGCGCTGCTGGCGCTGTCGGTCCCCGCGGTGTCACGCAGCCCCGAGCCCGGCGCCTGCGAGCTGCCCCCGGGCAGCCGCTTCGACTGCGGCCCCGAGCGGCTGCTGTCGCGGGAGGGCTGTGAGGCGCGGGGCTGCTGCTACGCGCCCGCCGGCCCCGGCCCCGGCCCGCCCTGGTGCTTCTTCCCCCGCGGTTACCGCAGCTACCGGGCGGACAACGTGACGGCCACGGCGGGCGGCTGCAGCGCCCACCTTCGCCGAGTCGCCACCAGCTTCCTACCCGGGGACGTGGGCAGTCTGCGGCTGGATGTGGCTCTGGAGACCCCCACCCGCCTGCGCTTCACGGTACCGGCATCCCAGGATCCCGGCATCCCTGCCCCGGTCCCGGGATTCCGGCACCAGCTTCAGCCCTGTCGTACCGTCCTGGTCCCTGTCCCTCAGCCCTGGTTCCGAAACCCCCATCCCAATCCCAGCCGAAGCCCCGATCCTTGCCCCCAGCTCCCAGCCCCGGTCGTTGCTCCCCCCCCACCAGCCCCGGTCCTTGCCCTCGGTGCAATATCCCGATCCCAGTCCCTGCGTCCCGGTCCGGATCCCGGCATCCCTGTCCTGGTCTTGAGATATCAGCATTCCCGCCCTAGTCTCGGTATCTTGGCCCCAGCCTTGCCCCAGTCCCGATATTCTGGCATCCCTGTCCCAGTCAGTGTATCCGGGCCCCAGCCTTGCCCCTGTCCCAGTCCTGGTCTCCAGTCAGGGCATCCTGATCTTGGCCTCAGCTCTAGCATCCCTGCCCCATCCCTGTCCTGGTCCCGGCATCCCTGTCCCGGTTCCCAGTATCCCAGACCCAGACCTAGCATCCCGGACCTGGATCCAACATCCCGGACCTGGTTCTGGTATTCCTGCCCCAGCTACCAGCATCCCAAACCTAGCCCCAGGATCCCAGCCCCAGCATCCTGTCCCTGTCTCTGCAGCTGCGAGACCCAGCCCGGCAGCGCTATGAGGTGCCCCTGCCCACGCCACGGGTGAGTGGCCAAGCTGCCTTCCCGCTCTACGCAGTGATGGTCAATGAGGAACCCTTCGGCCTTGTCATCTTTCGGAAGGGCAGCGAGCAGGTCCTGTAAGTGCCTGTCGTGCCTCAAGCTGGGTGCAGACTCCCTTCACCTTCCCAAAGCAATTCAGTCTGGAAGTGGGACCTGACACTGGCCCTAATGATGTGCAGGATGGGAGAAGGGATGCAGCAGGGACACTGGTGATGGTGGCAGGGACACTGGTGACAGTGGCAGGGTGGCAGTCAGTGGCTGCAGGGGCTTTGCTTTGAACCCTTGTGCAGATCAGTGACTGAGAAGGGATGCAGAATCATAGAATGGTTTGGGTTGCAAGAGACCTTAAAACCCGTCAAGTTCCATGGGCAAGGACACATCCCACTGGATAAGGTTGCTGAAAGCCCCATCCAGCCTGGCCTTGAACACCTCAAGGGATGGGGCAGCCACAGCTTCTCTGGGCAACCTGAGCTGATGCCTCCCCACCCTCAGAGGGTAACATTTCTTCCTAACCTCTCATCTCAATCTCCCCTCTTTCAGCTTAAAACCATTCCCCCTTGTCATATCCCTGCACTCCCTGATAAAGAGCCTCTCCCAGCTTTTCTGTAGCCCCTTTCATTACTGGAAGGAATCCCAGGGCTCAGCCGAAACCTGGTTTTGTTTCATGTGGTGATGAGCATCCGTGTTCCTCCCCAGGGCTGGGGTCCTCCAGCTCATTGCCTCCCTCCTCGCCGGCTGCTGGGCAGTACTGGGCTGTTTGCTGGAGTCTCCCTCTCTCTCTGGCAGGCTGAACACCACCGTCGCACCCCTCTTCTTCGCTGACCAGTTCCTGCAGATCTCCACCTCCTTGCCCTCCCATTTCATTTCGGGGCTGGGGGAGCACCTGACGCCGCTGGTCCTTGATACGGCATGGACCAGGGTGACCCTCTGGAATCGAGACATGGCGCCCACGGTACGGAGTGGGGCTGAGGGAAAGGGAAGCGGCTCATCTGTGCTTGCAGGGGTGGCTTTGCTGCCTCTTATATCTTGTTTGGGGCTGGTGAAAGATGTCTGTGCTGGCTGAGCTCTGGGCCTCAGTCCCCACTGGAGCTCTGCTCTGCTCAGGAGCCACTTTCCATCCAGCGGTCCAGGGCTTCTCCTTGGGACAGAGCTCTGCTGACTCAGGTGGTGTTTGGTGCTGCAACGCTGGGTTTGCACCCTGAGCCATGACGGCGCTTCTGGCCAGTGGCGTGGAGCAGGCGGGTGGGTGGCTGGGTGGGTGCTGTACGGGAGTCTCCAGTGGAACCTTGCCGGGACCATGCTGTGCTCTGCTCCAGCCTCAGACCAACCTCTATGGCTCCCACCCTTTCTACCTGGTGATGGAGGACGGTGGTTCGGCCCATGGTGTCTTTCTACTGAACAGCAACGCAATGGGTGAGTCCTGGGGAGGCACCGGGCTTGGCCCCTGTCCCCATCCTCAGCTTATTCCTCCAACACTTGTGCTTCCCCAGACGTGCTCCTGCAGCCCAGCCCAGCCCTGACGTGGCGCACAACGGGTGGGATCCTGGACTTCTACGTCTTCCTGGGCCCCGACCCCAAGAGTGTGGTGCGGCAGTACCTGGATGTCATCGGTAGGGCTGAGCTGTGGGGCCTGGGTGCTACTGGGATGGCTTTGCTGGGATACTGGGAGTGACATGGTGTGGCCTGTGTGGTGAAGTGGGATGGCGGGGGGAACATGATGTTAGTCCATCCCTACACCCTCCTGGCCAGCACCTGCCCTGCCGGTTTCCAGGGTTCCCCTTCATGCCTCCATACTGGGGTCTGGGCTTCCACCTCTGCCGCTGGGGCTACTCCTCCACCGACATCACCCGGCAGGTCGTGGACAACATGACGGCGGCCCTCTTCCCCATGGTAGGTCTCAGCTGCTCCTTGGAGCTTCTGGATGGAAGTGGCTGTAGGGGGCTGATGGGGACACCCATGGAGTGGGTGTCTGGTAGCGATGGTGCAGGTCCCTGCTCCTTCCTGAGCACTGTTGCCACTGTCCACAGGATGTGCAGTGGAATGACCTGGATTACGCGGATGCCAAGAGGGATTTCACCTTCAACCAGAAAAGCTTTAAGGACTACCCAGAGATGGTGCAGGATTTCCACCACCGCGGGCTGAGGTACATCATGATTGTGGTGAGTGTCATCGCTGCACGGGTTGGCTGCTCCAATGGGCGGTGATGGACCTTCCTCCAAGGAAGGTGGGAGAGGCCATTCTCTGTCTTTGCTGGTGAAACCCTGGTTTTGTGCTCCACCAGGATCCCGGGATCAGCAGCTCAGGACCTCCTGGCAGCTACAAGCCCTACGACGATGGACTGAAGCGAGGGGTGTTCATCCGAAACGCCACGGGGCAGCCCCTGATTGGGAAGGTGGGTATGGGGAGCAGCCCCAGTCTCTGTGGGAGTGAGGGTGAGTGGAGTCATGGGAGAGGAAACCTGAAATGTGGAGGGGAACACTGATGGGATGTTGGTGGGGGAGAGCGGGATGGTGTGTGGGGGCTGTGGGGTGCAGTGGGTCATGGACAGTGGGGCTTTTCCCATTGCTGCCTCCCTCCTGCAGGTCTGGCCAGGCCCAACGGCCTTCCCAGACTTCACCAACCCAGAAACTCACGAGTGGTGGCACGACATGGTGAAGGACTTCCACGACCAAGTGCCCTTCGATGGCATGTGGATTGTGAGTGGCCTTGGGAGAGCTGACAGCTGCGGCTCTCTGGCTCCTGCCCTGCACCTTGGCTGGGCCCCAGTGCAGCAGCAAGGGCATCCGTTCCCTCCCCTTCCTTAGGACATGAACGAGCCATCAAACTTTGTGGACGGCTCCCAGGATGGCTGCCCCAACAACAGCCTGGAGCATCCACCCTACATGCCAGGTACCAGCCCCTGCCCGGGGATGTGGGGAGCCCTGGGAGGAGCCTGGAGGATGCTCTGGTCCTGGCTGAGTGGGCTCTGAGCTCACCCTCACCACTGCCTCTCCTGTGCAGGTGTATTTGGGGGTCGCCTCCAAGCTGGGACCATCTGTGCCTCCAGCCAGCAGTTCCTGTCCTCACACTACAACCTGCACAGCCTGTATGGACTGACTGAGGCTGTCGCCTCCCACGAGTAAGCCTGGGGCTGGTGCCACAGCTCCTGTTGTCTTGGAGGAGCTGATTCACATCCCAAGGGATGCCTGAGCTGGGAGAGGGACACTCCCCCGCCCTGCAGCGTGGGCAGTTTGGGCATTCAGTGGGTGGGTGATGGTCTGGTTTATATCATAGTGCACTGCCTGCTGCTGCCAGCCCGGCACTGGAGGGCGATGGAAGCAGCCCCTGGACTGGAGCTGGTGCAGTGTGGCCATGCTGGCTCATGGGAAGGGACAACTCCCTGCAGGGACAACTCTCCGCAGGGAGCCCTTAGTTAGGCTTAGGGTCAGGCTTAGGGTTGGGGTTAGATGTGTCCTCATGTCAAGTTGTGCTCATGTAGAGTTGTCAGCCTGGAGAGTTGGCCATGGATAGTCGTCCCTCTGGAGAGTTGTTCTAGACCCACTGCCTCCTGGGCTGGGGGATTGTGTCCTGAGCCCTGTCCCATGGCACCTACCCCATGGATGAGATGGTGCTGGGTGTCTGCCCTGGGCACGTGCCAACTCTGTGCTGGTGCTGGGAGCCACTGGTGGGGGACTGAGCACCTTCCTGGCTGGGTGGTGCTGAGCTGACCCTGTCCTGCCCACAGTGCGCTGCTGAGGATCCGGGGCAAGCGCCCCTTCATCATCTCGCGCTCCACATTTGCTGGGCTCGGGCGCTACGCGGGGCACTGGACGGGGGATGTCCACAGCAACTGGGAGCAGCTGTATTACTCCATACCAGGTAGACTGCAGGGTGCTGGGGCTGCATCTGCTCCCACTTCCCCCCTGAGCCTCCCTAGCAGCCAGGGTCTTCTCAGATTGCTCCGTGAGCCACAGAACCCCAATGCCTTCTCCGCCCCTTCTTGCAGAGGTGCTGCTCTTCAACCTCTTTGGAGTGCCACTGGTGGGTGCCGACATCTGCGGCTTTGCGGGTGACACCTCCGAAGAGCTGTGTGTGCGCTGGACCCAGCTGGGTGCCTTCTACCCCTTCATGAGGAATCACAATGACCATGGGGCCCGGGTGAGCAGTGCTAGCCCTCACCCCGATGGGTGCATGGGGCAGGGGTGGGTGCTCCAGGGTGGTGTGAGGGGCTGCCCTGCTTGCCTGGGTGCAGCTGCAGGGCTGTGTGCCATCCATGCCTGGCTCATGCTGTGTTGGAGTCCATCCTACATCACTGAGAGGTGCCCACTGTTCCTCCCTGCGTGATCTGAGCATCCTCCTTTGTCTTCTCCCCTGCAGCCACAGGAGCCGTACGCCTTCAGCCCAACTGCCCAGGTGGCTATGAGGAACGCCCTCCGCCTCCGTTACTCCCTTCTGCCCTTCCTCTACACCCTCTTCCACCGGGCTCACTCCACTGGGGAGACAGTGGCACGACCCCTCTTCCTCGAGTGAGTGGTGGGTGCCCGCTGGGCTCAGCGGGAGGTGGGTGCAGCATCTCCCTGGTGCTGCGCTGCCCCTCACCATCCTCCCTCAGGTTCCCCAAGGACCCCAACACCTGGGCCGTGGACCGCCAGCTCCTGTGGGGTGGGGAGCTGCTGGTCACACCCGTGCTGGAGGCAGGAAAGAACAAAGTCAGCGGCTACTTCCCAGCAGGGACGTGGTACAGCCTCACTGGGGTGGGTGCTCCTCGCCCTGGGGCTTTCGGGTGGCCGTACGGTGGGTTCCTGCACCCTAGGGCTGCGTTCAGGACTCGTGCCTTGCCTGCCTTCTCTTGTGGCCATTGGAGGGCAGCAACAGTGGGCTGGGATCCCTCTGGGGCACACCACCCTAGCCTGCTCCTTCCTCTTTTTCTTGTCATTTGTTTCACATAGGGAGTGCAGGGATAGGACGAGGGGGAATGGTTTTAAGCTGCAAGAGTGGAGATTTAGATGAGATATCAGGAAGAAATGTTTTTCTGTGAGGGTGGTGAGGCACTGACACAGGCTGCCCAGAGAATTCATGGCTGCTCTATCCCTGGAGCTGTTCAAGGCGAGGTTGGATGGGGCTTTGAGAACCCTGATCCAGTAGGAGATGTCCCTGCTCATGGCCGGGGGATTGGAACTTGATGGGCTTTAAGGTTCCTTCCAACCCAAACCATTCCATGATTCTATGATTCTGTGATTTAGGACTCCACCATCCACAGCAAGGGGCAGTGGATCCTCTTGCCAGCTCCCCTGGACACCATTAATGTCCATGTCCGCGGAGGATACATCCTGCCCCTGCAGGTGAGCCCCATCCATGCTGTGGTGACACCACAGTGATCTTCCTGTCCAGCCCCTGCTGGTGTGTGGGGCAGGACAGGGCTGTGATGCTGTCACTGCAGACTGGACATTGCCAAATGAGCCACAAGCCTGCAGTGCTTGGCTGGGGGAAAGCAATTCCAGCAACACTCAGAGCTGTGCTTGGTGCTGTGCCCCAGGAGCCTGCACTCAGCACTACCGAGTCCCGCAAGAAGGGGATGGCCTTGGTCGTGGCACTGACGCCAGACGGCTTCGCCAGAGGAGACCTGTTCTGGGATGATGGGGAGAGCTGGCAGAGCTTTGAGAGGGGGGACTACACCGAGATCCTCTTCCTGGCCACGCACGTGAGTGAGAGGTGGCTGCTGGTGGGGGGCAGCTGGGCATGGGTGCTTGCTGCCACGCACTGGTCCTGGTGCCCCTGTTGGTGGCCAAGCTGTGTTGTGCCAGATGTGCCAGACTGAGCAGCTACAGCCCTGTGTGCTTGTGGGGTCCCAGGAGGACTGTACCCCCCAGAAACCCCCTCGGGAGGGGGAAATGCTGTGCCAGGGAGCTGGCTGCTCTCTTCTTGCACCCAGTGCTGCCCAGCGGTGGATGCTCTCCAGTCCCATCCCTCTGATAAGTGGCTTTGCCACCCTCTGGTGGTGGCAGAGTGCCCGTCCCCATGGCTCGGTGCCCTGCAGATGGGCATTGCGTTGGGCAGGGCATGTTGAGAAGCCCCGGCTGCGTGTGGGGGTGGCTGGGACATGGGAGTGCAGGGTGACAACCCCACTGTTCCCACAGGGGGCTGTGCTCAGCCAGCTCCTGCGGGCGAGCGCCCACCTTGATGGGGTCCTTCTGGAGACTGTGACCATCCTGGGCGTTACCAGCCCTCCCCAGCAAGTCCTGGCCAATGGTGCCCTCGTGAGCGACTTCTCCTACCGCAGCGACACCCAGGCAAGTGCTCATCCCCCCTTGGGAGGGGCGATGGGGCTGGCAGCTGGGAAGGGTCTGGGGGCTCATCCAAGGGACTGGTGGGATTTGGCCCCAGCGATGGCACCATTCCTACTTTTTTGGCACTAAGGAGTGTTAAGGGCTGCCCGGCACGGACTGGGTCGTTGCTGTGAGGCCTGGGTAGGACTAGGCCATGCCAGATGACAAGGATGGGGAGATGGAAGTTGGAAAGGATGTGTGATGATGGGGCTGGAGGTCTGAGAAGCAATGATGTGGCCTTGCTCCTGGGGCTCTGCCATGGGCACCTGTCCATGGGGATCTGTGGGACTGGGGCTGTGCTGGGCTGCATCTCTGTGTGCACCCCAGAGGGGCAGGACTTCAGCTCAGTTTTGACGCTGTTTGGGCTCCTTCCTGGCCAATTCCCACCGTGCTGACGCTTTTCTTCCCCTCAGGTGCTGCGAGTCCCCCTGTCACTGCCAATGTGGGAGGAATTTGTGATCACTTGGTCCTGAGCCTGTGCTGGACCCGCACTGCTTGGCAGGGAGAAACGATGCTGCTCCCTCCAACTCTGGGGTCGAAACTGTCCTTTGTAAAACCAGAGCTGCAACTGCTCTTCCCACGCAACGCAGCTCCTGGGCTTTGGCTTCCCTTCTGGCTAACAGGAGTTGGTTGGAGATGAGTGCACTGGACTTGCATCAGTTTGGTGGGACTTGGGACCCCTGGGGTTGGGGGAACCCTCATCTCCCCCACAATGTGGAAAAAAACACCCATGTGCCTTGTGAGACAGCAAACTTATTAACTGGTAACCTCTCCAGAGACTGTGGGGAGTCTCCTGGCTGTTTTTTGGGAGGATCTGTGCAGGGGGGTGAGGAAGCAGTGCTTCCAATAAAGTCACTGGTTGCTGGGTGCAGCGCCAGGCTGTGTCTGTGCCTCACTGCCTGTGTCTGTCCTGAAAGCTGCAGGCTTCACCCCAATTCCTAGCTGCTCCTGCAGCCCTGGCCATGCCGTGCTGCCCCTTGGCCCATCCATCCTGCTGGCTCCGAGCCCAGGGACCGTTGCCCTGTCAGGGCTGCCAGCTCCGCCCCACCCTGTGGCTCTGCTGGAGCTTCCGCTGTGCAGGGAGGGAGCAGGCACTGTCCCCCTGGGCCTGCACCCCTCAGGAGCTCTGGGCACTTAATTTTGTTAAATTAAACCGTACCTCGTCACCAGTACCCACTGGCCTATTTTCCCCAAGGACCAGCACTAGGCATGGAGACCACAGTGCTGGAGCTGGCAGGGATGTGCTCAGCTCCAGGTTAAAAAGGAGACCTCTCCTCCAGAGGCTTTATTGAGGAGGAACTTGACCCTATGGCTCCTCTGGCCAAGAATAAAGGCACAAGGATCCCTGAATGCTTCAGAGCCAGGTGGTGTTTGGGATACAGAGAGCAGAACCTCAGAGTGTTACCAAGGGATTTGGGACTGGTCCTGCTGAGATCCTGTTCTGACCCCTCGTGCCTGATGGGCTGTGCACATCTGTCCCAGGGCAGAGGTCATGCTCACAGCTCATTGTGCAGCGGCCGGCACTGGGGGCTCAGTTTCTCCTCCAGGACAGCATCGGGGGCACACACCCAGGGATCACTTGTGTCCCACTGCCACTTCAAGAGCTGTGTGCGGAGCATCTGGAAGATGGCAGCGTAGTGAGGGTCGTGGGCCAGGTTATGGCTCTCGGTGGGGTCACAGCTGCAGTCGAAGAGCTCCCAGCGGTCCCTGTAGTAGTACTGGTGCAGGGTCTTGTTCCAGTGGGTTGGCTGCCCAGCCCTGGTGCGGTTGAGCAGGTCTTGGAATGTGGGTGAGACATAGAAGTCCTGGTCGATGGGAAAGGGCATTTTGTAGTTGAGGTTGTGAATGAGATGGAACTGCTGGTGCTGGATGGCTCGCATGGGGTAGTACATGGTCACTTCGTGGTGGCTCTGGCTGCTGAAGGCGGTGGCCCACGGCTGCTCCGACTCCAGTGCCGGCAGGAGAGACTTCCCAGTGAGCTGCACCTGCTTCTTGCCAAAGATGCTGTAAGAAGGGTAGGGGATGGAGAACCAGTCCAAAATGGTTGGTGTGAGATCTAGAAGGAAAGAAAAGAGTTAGAGGAGGGGCTGGTGTCCTTGGGAAGAACCAGCCTCAGAGAGTGACAGAAAAAGGTCTGCTGCTGCGTGAGCTGTGTGTGGTCCCAGGATGAGCTTCAGAGCTGAGCCCCGGGATGAGGTCCCTGCAGGGGATCCTACTGCTCTGTCCTCCCTCCTCTCCCTTCCAGGACTGGCAGTGCCAATGCCGAGGGCACCAGGCTATCCTCCAGGATAGGACCCTGGGTTTCAGCATAGGAAAGGTGGGGACCAGCTGGCACGCCCTGGGCACAGCTCTGCAAGCCTTTGATGAGGGCTCTTACCCAGGAGAGTGGCGAAGGCCTGGCTGAGCTGCCCCCAGCGCTTGGTGTGCTCCGGAGAGGAGATCAACAGGGGCTCAGCAGTGCCCGACTGGTAGAGGTTGGTCCTGCCGCCAGGGAAGGGGATGCCATTGTCGGAGGTGTAGATCACCAGCGTGTTGTTGTGGAAGCCGGCATGTCGCAGCTCCTCCAGGACCAGCCCAATCCCTGCGGATGGAGAGGCAGAGCTGAGGGGGGACAGGAGGGACCTCAGCACTCGTCAGCACCAGCCTGGCCCCCACAGCTCCTACCTTGGTCCATGCGCCCGATGGTTGTGTACTGGGCTGCCAGGTCTGCTCGGGCAGCCGGCGTGTCTGGAACGAAGTGGGGGACCTAAATGGAGATAGAGAAAGCAGCACGTGGCAGCCATAGGGAAAGGAGGTTGTGTGGATGCTGGGGTGGCCTTTGACAGTGCTTGCCCTAACATTGATGGCAGTAACCAAGGTGGGGGCCAGCCTGTAGCCACCCTGGCTCTGGTGGAGGCTGCTGTCACTTGCAGCCCCCATACGGACCTGCGCAGCTCCATACGGCCCCATGCAGCCCCATAGAGTCCCACACAGCCCCATGCAGCCCCACATGCTCCTACCTGCACTTGTTCCGGGTGGTAGAGTTGTGGCTTCCAGTCTGGGATCCAGCCCATGCCGCTCTCTCCATTGCCAAATTTCTCACAAAAGGCCCCGTACTGGGGCTGGGAGTGCCCGCAGCGGTGGGGGTCGTGGAAGGCAACATAGAGGAAAAAAGGCCTAGAGATAAAAAGGGTGGAGTTGTTGTAGCAAGGGCTTCCCATGCCCCTGAGACCAGCCCTCGGCTGTGCAGCAATGAGCTGGTGTTGGCAGGAGAACTCCCACCTAATGTGGGCTCCTGGATATGGGGTGACACAGAGACAAAGTGTCCCTTCCTATTTGTGACCAACTGGGACAGGGAGACATGTCCTTCAGCAAGGCTGGTTTCCCTCTCTTCTCCCGTGCCACCTCACAGCCCCAGGGATGCAGGGTCTGTCTCACCTCTCATCCTGGCTCTGCAGGAACTGCCGAATGAGCGCTTTGATTCGAGTGATGTTTCTTCCAACCTGCAAGACTGAACTGTTCTCCTCTGTGTAGGCGAAGTCGAAGGGGTAGACAGTCTCAGGCCCAACGTGCTTCTTCCCAATTATTCCTGCAAGAACACAGATAGGTGATGTGCCAGGAGCAGCGGGGAGCCAGGGGTAGGATGCTGGCTGATGCAGCTCATCTGCTCCAGCATGGGCTGCGCTCAGAGAACGCTGCTGAGAGTGGAAGATGCTGTTGGCTTGTCCAGTCTTTTTTTGCTGGTTACAGAGGCACTTCCATATCTGCTCAGGAAACAGGACCCACCTGGGGACCACGCTGCCCCCGGTCACAGGCGTGGGTAAGCACTAGAGCAGCTGAGCAGCCCAGGTTGAAGTTTGGGTCAAGCACAAGCCTTGTGTGAACTGGGAACCAGGGAGGGGCAGGATGAGGAACAAGAAGTGGAAGTAAGGTGTTACAAAGACAAGAGATGGAGCGAAGCAAAACCCAGGTGTCAGCACAGAGCATAGGCACGGGACCAGCTGGTGCTCGCAGTGGGTTAGCAATTAAGCTCTCCTGTCCAATGGGGTTTGGGGGGGGCGAGTGGCATTTGTTGGGCTGACAGTTGGACTTAGACGTCTTTTCCAACCTTAATTCTTCTATGGTTCCCTGCCTGTGCCATCTGCCCTGGGCTCCTTACCTGTCCGGATGCCTGCTTGGCTGAGCAGCTGGGGCAGGCTCCGCACGCCATCGAAGGAGTTGAAGTGGTGCACATCCTGGTGCAGCCCGTACATCCCATTCTGGTGCTGTAGGCAGGGGAGACAACACAGTTGAATAGTGCCTACCAGACTGGTCCCAAAACAAGTCCGGCTGAGCAGCAAGTGTGCGTGCACGGGAAGCAGGTCCCGGGAACAGGGGAGGGAGTGGGTCAGTGGGTATGAGGGGATTGCCAGATCCTGTAACCATCCTGTAAGCACGCTGGCTCTTTTCATCCCCGAGCACACACTGTGACCTGACAGTCCCTGTCCCAGTGTACAGGTGCCCCTACCTGGGGTAAGCCGGTGAGGATGCTGGCCCGGCTTGGGGAGCAGCTGCTGACAGAGGTGAAGGCATTCTGGAAGATCACACTGCGTTGGGCCAGCACATCCAGGTTGGGTGTCCGGATGGCTGAGTTGTTGTAGGTGCCGATCTCAAAGCCACCGTCATCCGCTGCAGCAGAAGGAATGTGGGGTGAGCTCTGCAGCACCGAGCCTGACCCCTGGTTGGTCTATCGGTGGGGGGAATGAGGGGGGCGCACATGGGACACACAGGGACGGCCACACCCTGATCCAGTGGGAAGTGTCCCTGCCCATGGCAGGGGGGCTGGAATTAGATGGGCTTTGAGGCTCCTTCCAACCCAACCCATTCCACGATTCGGTGACACCGGGAGCATCCCTGCGCTCAGGACCACCCGGGCCGGGGCCGTTGCTGCGGTGACCGTGCCAGCGGAAGGGATGCTCCGGGATCCCGCACTCACCTAGCAGGAGCAGCGCGTTGCGGGCCGGGACCGCGCCGGGCGGGAGTGCGCCCAGAAGAAGCGGCAGCGCCCAGAGCCGCATCGCAGCAGCACCGGCAACAGCGAGGCTCGCCGGGCCTCGGCGGCTCCCCCGGCTCCTCCTCTGCCCCGGTCACATGAGGCGGCCCGGGCGCAGCTGCCGGATACGCCGGGAGCTCCGGTCCCGCGGTAGGAAACGGGATCGCCGGGAGGCTCCTGCGAGACCTCCGGTCGAGCTGCCGCCCCGGTTTACCCCGTCCCGGAGGCGCTGCGAGCCTGGGGTCGCTGTGCCTCCCCTGGGGTCCCTCTGCTCCGTCCCCCGTGGTAGGGAACGGGCTCGTTCCGGCGGCTCCTGCGAGAGCTCCGGCCGAGCTGTTCCCGGTCCCACCCAGTCCCGAGGCGGCTGCGACCCCGCGGTCCTTCTGCCTGCCCCGCGGTCTCTCTGCTCCGGTCCCCGTGGTAGGAAACGGGTTCCCACAGCGCCGGCTGCCTCGCAGCCCGCGGTCCCTCTGCTCCATCCCCTGCAGTAGGGAACGGGATCGACCGGGTGGTTCCCACGCAGCCCCTCGGTTCCCCCAGTCCCGGGATCCCTCTCCCTCCCCCGGGGCCCTCCTGCCTCCGTGGGTTCCTCTGCTCCGGTGCCACCGTAGGGAACGGCATCCCCCAGTGGTTCCCACGCAGCCCTCCGGTTTCCCCCGTTCCTCGCCGCCTCGCAGCCCGCGGTCCCTGCCCCGGCGAACCGGGAGCTCCATCCCCGTGGTCCCCGGGGATGTCAGAGCCCCGGCAGCGCGGGCAGAGCCGCTCGTGCCTGTGGACGGGGCTGCGGGCTCGGCTGCCCGTGCTGCACTGGCTCCCGCGCTACTCCCTGTCCTGGCTGCAGCTGGACCTGGTGGCCGGGCTCACCGTGGGGCTCACCGCGGTGCCACAGGCGCTGGCGTACGCTGAGGTGGCCGGGCTGCCTGTGCAGGTGGGTGGCCGCGTCCTGCGGGCGGACACCCACTCTCTTCCTGCTCCAAGTCCTGTGCTCTCCCCCGTTTCCCAGGTCCCTCCCCACTGCCATCCCTGATCCTACGTACTCAATCGTTTTCCGGGTACAAGGGCTGTGCACCCACCCATTTCCCAGGTCCCTCCCCACTACCAGGCCTGATGCCATGCACTCCTTTTCCAGGTCCTTCCCTGCTCCAAGTCCTGTGCACCCACCCATTTCCCAGCTCCCTCCCCACTGCCAGGCCTGACCCCATGCACTCCTTTTCCAGGTCCCTCCCTGCACCACGTCTTGTGCACTCACCCATTTCCCAGCTCCCTCCCCGATGCCAGCCCTGATCCCATGCAGCTACTCGTTTTCCAGGGCAGGAAGCCTCAGGCTGTTTGCTAAGTGCTGGCTGCAGGCTCTGGAGGGACCTGAGGGCATGCCATCCCTCATCCCAGAGATGCCTGGCATCTCCTGGCTCCCAGCATTGTACCAGTGCTCCTTTTGTCCCTTGTGCAGTACGGCCTCTATTCTTCCTTCATGGGCTGCTTTGTCTACTGCTTCCTGGGCACCGCCAAGGACGTGACGTTGGGTCCCACAGCCATCATGTCGCTTCTTGTCTCCTCTTATGCATTCCACGAGCCTGTTTATGCCATCCTGCTCGCCTTCCTCTCCGGCTGCATCCAACTGGCCATGGGGCTCCTGCACCTTGGTGAGATGCTCTGGCCGTGCGTGGTTGTATTTTTAGGATATTGCTGTATATCCTATAGTTGTTCCTCCTCACCCCTGTGCTCTCCAAGATGCTGAGGTCCTGTTAATGCTTGTGACAGCTCTGTGTGCACGCAAACACTTTGTACTCCCCACTGGGGCCAGCAGAGTGCTTACTTCTACCCATCCTATGCAGGTTTTCTTCTGGACTTCATTTCCAGCCCTGTCATTAAAGGGTTTACATCGGCTGCTTCCATCACCATTAGCTTCAACCAGGTCAAGGTAAGGTCTGTTGATCTGCTCTAAACACCTTGCCCACTCTCTCCTGGAGCTGGCTGTGCTAAGGAGCTGGGCTATTTAGTACCAGGCTGGGTGATGTGCTCAGTGCGTGTGGAAGGAGCCCCAAAGCAGGCATGAGTCCTCCCTGCCAGCAGTTCTAGTGCGCCCCTGAGTGCAGAGCTCTGAGCAGACCAAGGCAAACCCACCCTCTGCCTGTTACCAGCTGGTGGCATTCAGGACACGGGTAAAACCAGGTCATTTGATTTGGTTACTTGCAGGAGGTGATGAGTGATTCTCTCAGTATGTTGGGTTTGCAGCAATAGGAGGTGCAGTGGGTTTGCAGCTCTGTCTGTCCCTCCCTGGCCTCTCAGGGACCTGTGGCCCTTGAGCTTTTCTGGGGCTGCAATGTTTCATTTGTGGTTAACCAAAATCAGAGACTCAGCGAGGTGATGTCAGGCTGTGCAGGATGGTGTTGGCCAATGGCTGCGGTTGCAGCTGGGGCTGCTGCAAAAAGTGCTGGGCCCTTGCTGCTGCTCCCGGCAGGGTGGAGGGGAACAGCAGGGCTGTGACAAGGGCCCCAAACTGACCCCCCTCTGGGAGCTGTGTGTGTGCAGGACAGGGGCCTGGGAGTCGGGAAAAAAATCAGAGCGTCTCTGAGTCCTGCCCACACGGAGCCACACAGGGAAAGGGCTGTCCTGGAGTGCCCTCCCACCAGCAGCGCTAACATCGTGCGTGTGCCAGGGCCTTGAGCAGGGCTGAGGCTCGGTGCTCCTGGCAGTCCCTCCTTGGCACATGGCAACTCCTGCTGCGGTCCCTCCCACCACTCTGGTCTCTGGGCTTTCACAAGGCTTTATCTTCCTGCACAGAACATCCTGGGGCTGCAGGGGATCCCTCGGCAGTTTTTCCTGCAGGTGTATGAGACGTTACGGAGAATCGGGGAGACCAGGTCAGCACCATCCCTTGCGGCTGCCCTGCTCTGTCCCCCTGCAGCCGTGGGATCTTGGGCTCTGCTGCTTCGCTCCCCATCTCTTTGCTCACACCTTGGACTAATTTCTCTGTCCATGCTCAGCATTGTGACACAACGGCATGTTCTCAGCCATTTCCATTTGAGCTAGAAATTTGAAGGTGAGGGAGCGTGCAGGCTCCCAACCTGCCAAAGGGGAAGGAGGTGGGATGCTTGTCCTATTTTCCACTCCCAGTTAGGTATACCAGGATTTTGCCAGCCCAAAGGCACATCCTTGGGACTGCCAGTGTTTTAAGTCCTGCTCCAATTTTTCACAGTCCAAGAGAGAGCTCAGGCATCCCTGTGCCCCCACCAGCTTCATCGTGGCTGGCCAAACACCTCCCTGCATAGCTGTAAGGGATAGCAGCAGGAGGGGGAGGAGGCAGATCGTGCTGTACGGATCCTGCTTGTCACAGGGGACCTTCTTCCCTGTCTATGATGAGCCCACAAACTATCAGCATCTCTCCACTTACTGGAGAGCATCCCCTCCTCCCTCTCCTGCTGCTCCCCAGGAAGGTAACACGTTTTGCTGATGGTGCGGAGGTGCTGGCAGCGTCCCTGCCAGCCGCTTGTGCATGCCTGGGCACGTGCTCTTCCTCCCACAGGGCTTTGCGGTTGCTCTCCCTGTGCCCCGCAGTGTGTTGGGTTTGGCAGTGATGCTGATGTGCCCGTTACAGGGCTGGGGATGCCATCCTGGGGCTGGCCTGCCTGGCTGCGCTGGCAGGGCTCCAGGCGATGAAGAGCCACCTGCCCCGAGCTGCTGGTGTGGAGCCGCTGGCTGCCAGGATCAGCTACCTGATCGTCTGGACCTCTGCCACGGGTGCGTTGGTCGTGCTCTGCCCTCTCCCTTCTGCAGCCAAACCTCCCGGGGGCTCAGCTCTCCTGGGCAGGGTAGAGACAGCCTGAAACTGGTAAAGCCCACGTCGGCAGGAATGGAGACCTGGAGGTGGGTCAGGGAGGACAAAGCTCCAAGGATGGTCCTGCTGCTTTACATGCCCCTTCCTAAGGCTTGGAAGGTCTCTGCAGCCTGGGTGCCCACCTCGTGTGGTCCCTCCCACCGCTCTGGTCTCTGGGCAGGTTTTCATAGTTGCTCTCTTTACTGCAGCACGCAATGCCCTCGTAGTCCTGTTTGCTGGCCTGGTTGCTTACTCCTTCCAGGTGATGGGCTCCCAGCCCCTCACACTCACCGGCAGCATCCCCCAGGGCCTTCCTGCCTTCCAGCTGCCGCGCTTCTCCATGGATACACCCAATGGCACCATCCCCTTCAGGAGCATGGTGGAGGTGGGTGCCAAGCTGGCTGGAGGAGGCTGGGCTTCCCATGGGCTTTTGTCTCCTTACTGCTGCGTTTGCTGGTGCAGCAGGAGGAGGCTCTGCTGTGGGGTGAGCTTTGTCCCTTGGTGGCAACACTCACTGCATCCTTCCCTCCCAGGACATGGGGATTGGACTGGCTGTGGTCCCACTCATGGGCTTGCTGGAGACCATTGCAATTGGCAAGGCTTTTGGTATGGCTGCAGCAGGCTTCCATGCCTGCACTCGCAGGAGGAATCTCTGCAGCGCGTTTGGGGTGCCAGGGAGGTTGCTTTTCCCACAGGGGCATTGGGAGAGACTGGGATGCCTGTGCCAGTCCCAGTTCATAGTGTGGGTTGGCAGGAGGGATTCCCACAGCATGCTGCCATCCCCTTTCCTGGCCAGGCAGATCCCCCATGCCTGACTGGGGAGCAGGCTGGGGGTCCTGCATTGCACAGGAGCTGAGAGTTGTCCTGAGGGCTGTTTCTGCACCCAGGGGGGTGCTGGGAGGGGGCCCACGTCTGTCCCAGGCACTGCCAGCCCTGCTTCATGCATGTGGTGCGTTGTGCCTGTGGGAAGCTCTGGGCGATGCTGCTTGTCTCCTTTCAGCTTCACAGAACAATTACAGGATTGACCCCAACCAGGAATTGCTGGCAATGGGTAAGAGGCCACTTGGAGCGGGAGGGCAGGGGTTGGGGATCCAGCCCCAGTGCTGCTATGCATCCCGCAGCCCCTGAGCTCCCAGAAATCTCCACCTCAGCAGTCCTACCTCTACCTCAAGTTTTACCTTTCCCATCTTGCATGGTGTCCCCCCAGAGCAGCCTGAGCCCAGCTTTCACGGCTGGATAGGCTCCAATCCGGCCCTGGGCACCACCCTGGGGATGGAGGAGGTGATAAGAGTGGCACAAACTGGGTGGTGCCTCCCGTAGCTGCATCCCCAACTCCTCTCCTTCCACACTACAGGCTTCGCCAACATCCTGGGCTCTTTCGTCTCATCATATCCCATCACGGGCAGCTTTGGCCGGTGGGTGGCAGGAGGGGGAGTAGAGGCCCAGCCTGCAGAATGCTCATTGGGGCTGTGTGGAGGGCTCTGCAAGATCTTGGGCGGAAGGTTGTATGGTCCCTGGTGGGTCCCTGAGGTCGTGTCCTGGTCCCCAGCTGCCCCCCATGTCATGTCAAGTGCTCTGTGCTAGAGGCTGGGACCTGCAGGCTTGTTTGTGTTTCTCTGTGGTGGGTCGTTTTCCTGGGTGGGGCCTCTGGACAGCGGTTGGGGGTGGCTGCCAGCCCCAGCCAGCCTCCAGCACAGCCTGGGACAGCGTGGGGTTGCTTTGCGTTTCAGGACAGCGGTGAACGCGCAGTCAGGTGTCTGCACCCCCGCGGGAGGGCTCGTCACAGGTAGAGCCCCTGACCTTGCCATGGGCTGCTCTGCAGGTCCCCGTGCCCAGCACTGACTGCCCCTGGGCACCCTGGTCATTGGGTCCCCATGGCTCAGGTGCTCCCTGTCCCTCACAGGCGCCCTGGTCCTGCTCTCGCTGGCGTATCTCACCTCTCTGTTCTACTACATCCCCAAAGCGGCACTGGCCGCTGTCATCATCTCAGCTGTGGTCCCCATGTTTGATGCTGGGATCTTCAGGACGCTCTGGCGAGTTAAGAGTGAGGGCATGAGCTGGGGGCTGTCTATCCCCCAATGCAACACAGCTCTGCCTGCAGAGCAGGTGCTGTCTCAGAGGGCCCTGTGGTACAAGGAGAAGGTGCAGTTGCACATGGATTATCTCTTTTGCAGGGCTAGACCTTGTGCCTCTCTGCGTGACATTCCTGCTCTGCTTCTGGGAGATCCAGTATGGCATTGTGGCTGGGGTGCTGGTCTCAGGGATTCACCTTCTCTACTCCATTGCCAGGCCCCCAATAAAGGTTGTTTTCACACCTTGCCTTGGATACAGTGAGGCCAGCTGGAGTGAAGAACTGGGAGAGGGCTTCCTGAGGACAGCAGGGTGTTGGGGTGCAGAATGCTTTTGACCTGCTCCTGCCCTATCCTGTGCCCCCAGCCTGCTGTCAGTGACCCTTTTCAAAGAGCACAAGAACAGAGTATCCCAGCAGCTGAGAGCAGGAGATGGAGGCATCTCTGGCCCTGTTTCTGCTGGTGCCTAGAGTATGTGCAGGAGGGGTTTCCCTGAGGGATGGGGGCTCCTCCGTGTCCCCCACCAGCAGGAAGGATGATTCTTTTATTTGTCACATGGGCAGCTGGAGAAGGTCACAACCCCGAGCATCCCATAACTCATCTTCCTCCTCTGGGGTCTTGCACAGGTGTTGGAAGGGGATGTGCTCCTTGTGCAGCCGGGGAGCAGCCTGCATTTTCCAGCTATTGAGTGGCTCCGGGACACTGTGTGCAGCCATGCCCTGGCAGGTACGGTGCTCCCTGGCCTGCTGGCTTGTCCTGGGGACCTGGCTGTAACCGGGTGCTCTGGCAAGTGCTCTGCAACTGCAGGTTGCGGGTGCAAGCCAGGCCAGCACAGCTGTCATGTGGCAGGGAGCAGCTCCTGGCTGCTGCTGCTCTCCTAAGGCTGTCTCACCCCTCCCAGCCATGGCTGCATCCCCTTGGCTGATCATTTCTGAACTCATCAGGGCCATGACTGTATGATCTTCTTCCAGCAGCATCTCTGCCACGCTCCATCATCCTGGACTGTCGCCACATCAGTAGCATCGATTACACGGTGGTGGTGGGGCTGGCAGAGCTGCTGCAGGAGCTGCACAAGCACAGCCTCTCACTGGCCTTCTGCAGCCTGCAGGTAGGTGGGATGCAGCCTTGACTGTCCCTGTGCTGGGTCCAGCTGCCTCTCCAAATGCCAGGCACCAGCTCTGCTCCCCAAGGCAGGGTCTGTGCTGATGGGCTGGCCCCTGCAGTGAGGATGCTACTGCCTCTCTTCTGGTAGCACCTTCAATCTCAAAGAGGTGGAGGCTGCAGCATCTAAGTCCATCTGCGGGATGCAGGGTGGTGGGGAAGAGCTGCATCCTCTTCCCTGAGATGGCTGCAGGGCTTAGAGCTCTGGAGAGATGAGAAACAGCCAGCAGCAGGCTCCTCCAGCCCAGGTTTCTCTGTCCCCAGGACCCTGTTCTCCAGGTCCTGCTATCTGCAGACCTAGAAGGATTCAAGCATTTTCCCAGCTGGGAGGAGGCAGGTGAGGCCCTGGGCTGACCCTGGGTTGTCTCCCAGGTCTGGGGGATCCTGGGCTGATTCTGAGTGGGAGTCTGGAAGGCGAGCCTGGTAGTCTGGCCTCCATCAGCTCCAAAGCTGCAGTGAAGGGGAGCTGCTGGGATCAGGCTTCTGGGATGGCGAGCAGGAGCCCCTCTGGAGAGCGGGGCTCACCCCGGGCTTGGGGATTCATTGTGAGCCTTGGCTTAACTCTGTCATGCTTCTTCCTTGCTCAGAGCGGTGTGGAGGAGCAGAGCTAGGGGGCTGCAGGGTAGATCCCTTCACTAACACCAGCGAGAGCTTGCTTCTGCCCACTGGGCTCATCCAGTGAGTTGAAGAGCTGCCTGGGACCTCATGGGCAGCATCACCTTGCCGGCTCCTCTCCTCCAATTGTACCAGCCTGTATGTGGGGTGTTATGTATAGCAATGGCTCTACGTATCTGGTGATACCCAACTAGCACCTTCTCTGGGAGCCACCTGCCCCTGTCCTGCCTCCTAGGTGGCTTTTGGGGTACCTGGCGGGGCTGGGACCATCCCTGTGTCCCACACAGGAGTGGGCAGGACAAGACCAAGGATGGATGCTCCATGGAGGGGCTTAGTGGGACAAAACCATTGCTTATCACAGTTACCAGGAAAAAGCCATCCCTCCTTCAGGCCTTTCCCATCCATGGAGCTGCTTCCTTTTTTAAATCAACTGTTTTAATTCTGGAGATTTTTCTTATTCTGGGACATCCTGAACTCTGACACAGAGTCCCCTTGCCAAAATGAGTTTCAAAAGTCCTGGTGCTGCCCTCCAAGTTCTCAGGTTCAGGCTGCTGGGAGATGAAAACCAGCAGTGATTTTACTCCTTACTGATCCCTCTTGGGCATGTTCTTTTAAACGCTGCCATTGAGGAGGTCTGGGCTGTCCCCCTCTGGGTTGCTAGATGTCCGAGGGGACATGCATGGTGACCGCAGCTCGTGCTTGCCCTGCTGTGAAGTGGGTGCAAAAAGCGACCGTGCTGTCAGGCAGTGAGGTGGAGGGGACAAGGTTGAGGAGAAAGGGGTTTTCCTGAACTACTGTTTGCAGACAACTCTGTCATGAGAGTGTAATAAAGAAGTAATTGCAAATGAGTCAGTGTGATCTCTGGCTTCCTTCTGGGAAAGGAGTTTCTTTTTGTGCAGGAAGAATTAAGCTCTAATTTCTGGGCGCTGCTGAGAAAACCAAGGAAAAGAAACTGAAACCAGGTTTCCTTATCACTTGGCGCCCAAAGGCCCTCGCACAGCTCCTTCTGCCAAGGGTTTCAGAAGATTGTCAGGGACAGCAGAGGTCTCTGGGACCACAGAACTGCAAGGGCTGACAGAACCTGCTGCCGGAGGCTGAAAATACACTTTTGCAAGTGGAACAGCACTGGGTGGCGAGTTCCTCGCTGCCCTGGCAGTAGATAAACATTTGCAGAACTGGAACAATAGATGTGCCCTGTCTTCCCGTCCATCTGTCTCCCCAGACAAGGAGTGCCCATTGTGGAGATGGAGCAGATTCAACCTGTTCCCCTTCATGGCGAGTGGCAGCTGGCTGTAGCCCTGTGCTGTGTGAGGTTGTGCTGTGAAAACTGCACTCTGAGGAGGGTTGGCCCTGGCTGGACATCACGTGTCCACCAAAGCGGCTTCATCATTGCCCTCCTCAGCTGAACAGGGGAGATAAAATATAATTAATAGCTCGTGGATTGAGATAAGGACAGAGAGATCACTCACCAGTTACTGTCATGGGCAAAACAGACACAACTTATGGAAAATTAATTTATTGCAAATCAAATCTGAGTAGGGTAATGAGAAAATAAAAACAAATCTTAAAATACCTTCCCTCCACCCCTCCCTTCTTCCCAGGCCCAACTTCACTCTCAAATTCTCTACTCCACACACCCCCCCCAGCACACAGTGATGGGGGATCAGGGTTGCGGTCAGTTCATCACATGTTGTCTCTGTCCCTCCCTCCTCTTCACAGGGATGACTCCTTCCCTGCTCCAGCACGGAGTCCCTCCCATAGGAGACAGTCCTTCATGAACTTCTCCAACACGGTTCCTTCCCATGGGCTGCAGTGCTCCACAAACTGCTCCAGCATGGGTCCCTTTCACAGGTGTAGTCCTTACAGACTGCTCCAACATGCATTCACTCCATAGGGTCACAAGTCTTGCTTCAGCAAACTTGCTCCAGCATGGGCTCCTCTCTCCATGGGGCCAGAGGTCCTGCCAGGAGCCTGCTCTAGTGCAAGCTTCCTACGGGGTCACAGCCTCCTTCAAACATTCACCTGCTCCAGCGCAAACCTCCATGGGCTGTAGAGGCACAGCCTGCCTCACCATGGTCTGCACCAGGGACTGCAGGGGAATCTCTGCTGTGGCACCTGGAACACTTCCTCCCTCTCCTTCTCCACTGACCTTGGTGCCTGTAGGGCTGTTTCTCTCATGCAGTCTCATTCCTCTCCTCCCTCAGATATTCCCTCCTTCTTAAATATGTTATCACAGAATGGCATTGGCTCTATCAGGCACAGGGGAGGCTTGTAGCAGCTTCCTGCGGAAGCCAGCCGTGTAGCCCCCCTGCTACCAACACCCTGCCATGCAAACCCAGTACGCCACCATCGAGAGAGGAGCTCAGCGAGACAAGTGGCAGGATGGGGCTCAGGTAACCCCTTATGGAGGGGCATAGGGAGGGGGTGCAGAGTGGAAAAAGACAGGGGGAGGGGGGAAAAAGGGCAGGTCATGTGTTGATAGCGTGTGTGCTCAAACTGGAGTGTGCAAGACAGTGTGTGAGTCCTAGTGAAGATAAGCCCAGCTCAGTCCCATTTGGATCTGGGCATGAGGTAACAGCCACGTCCCTGCTTTGGGCTGTTGGATTCAGCATGGCATGTTTTCCTCCAACACAATTGCCCACTCTGCCCTCACCTCTGAGCTGTTTCGGGGGCACAGCTGCTTCACAGAAGGGTGAAACAGCCCATGATTGCTCCCAGTGCTGACACAGCCCTGTGTGTGACCGTTTGCTGCCTGTGTTACTGCAGCAGCTCAGAGAGCAGAACCCATGGCTGGTGGCCTGAGAAATGCTCCCCTCCAGGGAGAGGTGGGTGTATCCATCCCGCTACCCAGAAATGGAAAAAAAGGGGGCTTTCCTGGAGATGTGGGCGGTCGGGCCCGCTGCGGGGCCGGCCCTGGGCGGTGACCTGCCTGAAACAAAACCGGGGTGATTTGAACCAAAAGTGAAAGTTTGTCGAGCGGGGAGCGGCGGTGCGGTTCGGTGGGCGCCGGTGCCCGGCCCGGAGAGCTGCGGTAACGGGACGGGAAAGGGCGGGGAAGCGATGGGGCTTGCGGGGGACTCCGGTGGCGGCAGCGCGGCGCGGGAGGGCTCCTTTAACGGGCGGGGCAGGGTGGGCTCCGGGTCCTCCTGCGGCGCCCCCCGGTGCGCCCTGAAACTCCCGGTGAGCCTCGACCCCTCCGGTGGGTCTGACCTTCCCTCCTCTCCCATCCCCGTGCAATCGGGACGCCCATGACCCCTTTTAATGCCTCCCAGTCTCCCGACATCCTGGCCCCCGGTGTCCCCGAGACCCCCCGGTATGGCCGGTCACCCCCTAGGCACTCCCCTCCCATTGTACCGGGGACACCCCACCCCGTACCGGACCCCTTCCCTCCCAGTGCCTCCCAGTCCCCGGCCATCCTTGTCGCCAGTGATTTCCGGCGGTCATCGACGGCGAGAGACACTCATTTGCATACAGTCTCCGCCCCCTCCCCGTCAGCCCCGCCTCCATCCCGGGCGGTGCAGGCGAGGGGCGGGGATGGGGACTCCGGTCCCGCCCCGCCCCTACCCGCCCATTCCAGCCCCGCCCATTCCAGCCCCGCCCAGCCCCGAGGGAAGGGCTGCCGGTGGGGACTCCTGAAGGTCCAGTGATACCCGGAGCTGCTGCCGTCGCTGTCCCACTCGCTTTCATGACATAAGAAGGATATGGAGCTGTCAGAACGAGTCCAGAGGAGGCTACAAAGATAATCAGAGCACCTCTGCTTGAGGACAGGCTGGGAGGGCTGGGGTTGTTCAGCCTGGAGAAGAGAAGGCTACGGGGAGGCCTTAGAGCAGCCTTCTGGTACTGAAAGGGGCTCCAGGAAAGCTGGGGAGGGGCTCTTGATTAGAGAGTGCAGGGATAGGATGAGGGGGAACGACTTTAAATTGGAAGGGGGAAGATTTAGATTACATGTTAGGAAGAAATTCTGCACAATGAGAACGGTGAGGCCCTGGCACGTTTCCCGGAAAAGCTGTGGATGCCCCCTCCCTGGAAGTTTTCAAGGCCTATGTGTTCTATGAGTCTATGAAGGAACACAACCAGCTCCTCCGTCGCCGCATAGGCTTTCGAGAAGGAATCATAGAATCATGGAAGGTTTGGGTTGGAAGGGACCTTAAAGATAATGCAGTTCCAACATTTCCCACTAGACTGGGCAGCTCAAGACCCCATCAAGCTTGGTGGCCTTGAACACTTCCAGGGAGGGGAACATCTTCCAGAGCATTTAGGTTTTCCTGCCAACCTGAGGGCCTCACTCCCCACTGTCCCAATTTGCTTCCTAAAAGTAAAAGCATGCAGATAGTTCTGTGACCAAAGTTCATGGCTTTCACATTAACGTAAATATTTCTCTTCCTGCCCCATCCTTTTCTCTCTCCTTCTGTGACTCTGGAAAAGATTATCGCAGCGTTTGTGGCTGGGAAGCATGGAGAGCCATGGGCGTCCCGTGGCTTCTGGAGAGGATTCTCCTGGTGTTCCCAGCAGATCTGAGGCCTGGCTGGCTGCTGGCACTGGGGATGAAGATCCAGGTAGGAAGGTGCAGCGTGGGCTGGGCTGGGAACATAGTGCAGACTGGGGTGCCCACTGGTGCCTGTGGAGCTCAGGCTGCTCTGCCCTGCCACGCTGTTCTTGTCTCTGACTTCCCTCATGTTGCTCGCCAGAGATGGAGTTTTCCTTGCTTTGTAGTAGCTGATGGGGGCTTGCTTGACAGTCTCTTTCATATCCTTTTTGGGCCAGGTAGTCATGTTGATGGCACATACTGAACATCTCCACACACCTGTACATACACCACTTCCGCAGAATGTCTTCTTGTGGCTTGGCAGTTCCTGTGTTGCAATCGGCAGCTGATAGCCATCTTTGAGACAAAAATGCCACGGTTCAGCGCCTCACACTCTTCCATAGGAAACAGCAAAGTGACTCCTATGGGTTCTATCAGGACATTTAGTCAGCAGCAGACCCTGCTTGCTCACCACCAGCTGAGAACTGTTTTCTTTCCACACTCTCTAACTTAACTATGATCCTTGCCTCCACTGCAGAAAGAAGGCAGGCGAAGCTCGCTCCAGTCCCTGACAGAGGAGCAGAGCCTGGAGGAAATGTGGAGAGAAAAGGTGCTGTCCCTGAAACAAACCAGGAGAAGAAGGGAGGGTCACTGCCGAAGACTTTAACAGCTCCCAGTGGTGGCTCAGAGATGGCTCCTGGGAGCGTGGCCGGTGATTCTTCTGAGAAGTCACTGAAGAAGGTGGGGCTCTGTCAGGGCCCGCTCCCTGCTCCCGGATTGTCCCACCCACTCCAGACCTGCTCGGTAAGGGGCGGTGCACACACAGACACACACACACACAGATATGGACACACACACACACAGACACACAGACATACAGGCACACGCACAGACAGACACACGGACACACAGATATGGACACACAGACATACAGGCACACACAGACATACTGGCACACGCACACACAGACACTTAGACACACAGACACTTAGATGCACAGACATACACAGACAGATACACAGACACAGACTCACATACACACACAGACACACAGACACTCAGACACACACAGACATACACAGACACACAGAGAGACAGACACACAGAGACAGACACACAGAGACAGACACACACACAGAGGTCAAAACATATTTGTTTTGGACACGGGCAAAACAACAAACCAGTATTTTGGACACGGCCAAAATATGGAATCAGTACTTGTTTTGGACATGGCCAAAACAGCAAAGTTGCTGAAAACCAGATCCCAATCTGTTCAGATCACAATCTGATACCCTCAAGACCAAACAACACAACTCGGATCCGATCCGATGTACAGCAGTCTCTACAGGCTCTTTGTCGGTGCTGAGGAGCAGGGGCAGCTGGTAACTTGTTGCTCTCTCTTTTGTAAAGCAAAGAGGCTGGGCTGCATCCCCATGAATTCCTTTGGCCAGCATCTGGGTGCTCCTGCCTGTGTTCCCAGGCAAGCTGGGGCTGTGTTTGCTTATGTGAAGTGTTGTGTGTGCAGATAGCTGAGGTGCTGGGTGGCACAGCTCCGCCTGACACAACCTTTGCTGCAGTGAGAGAAACAGGGAATTCAGCTTAGTGATTGGTCTGATCGTGGTTTGTGAACATCATGCTTGGTGCTGCTGTGTGTTTCTGCTGAGGAAGTCTTGAATATGAAACCTACAGAATTCTCAAGAGTGCCTTACATTTCATAGAAGGTGCTGCTTGGTCTTGTCCCTTCTTTTCCTGATCATTCCCCATTAACCCAGTGTAGTAGGAAGATGTTAGTCCTAGTTGCAATGGAGGAAGTGGCAAAGACTTTCTCCTTGACAGTGAACAAACAGACATGTGGTGTTCTTCTTTTTTTTGTAATAGAAAAGGAAGAGGAATAAAGAAAAGAAGGGTCCTTCCAGCTCTGAGGAGCAGGACTCTCTGCCTTGTCTAATCACAACACCAGCTCAAACACAGAATTACCTGATACATGTGTTATTCCACAGGAAATTCAAACCCTGGGCAGCAAGGTAGCCAAACTGGGTGCTGATGTACTTGCTGGTAACAACAGAGGTGCAAATGAAAGCAAGAGGGCACTGGGTCACTTGGGAAAGGAAGCTGGAGGTCTGGAAGTGGTTGCAGAACGCAGTCACAGCAGCGTAGATGTGATGATCCCACCAAAGCAGAGCAACACGGATAATGCAGCTGCCCCATCTCCAAGCTCTGTAGCCCCAAAGGAGAAGATGGGGGCTGACAATACCATGGAATGCAGAGAAGCAATCAGGAGTAATGTGGAAGGGGGCACTCGTGCTGCTGACGCTGGCCAGCTTCCAGAAACCAGACTGAATTCCCAGTCCTTGGGTAGCAGTAAGAAACTGGCCTCAACAGAAGAGAGAGTCAGTGTTTCCTCTGAGTTGTCTCCCGGTATGGGAAAGCCTAAAAGTAAGCCTGCAACTCCTCATGCTGAACATCAGAGTCAGGACACAAAGACTCCAGCTGTGGTCAAAAGCTCGCTGGTGGGGGGGAAGAAACAAGACAGCAGGCAGAAAGCGAGCTGTTCACCTTCCAGGGTGAGTGCATGAGTGTACACTCTGGTGAGTGTATGGTTGAGATGGGCAAAGATTCCCTTTGTAACAGTGATTCTTTTGTGCTGTCAGTGAAGCTGAAGACCACGAGGCTGGAGCTAAGGGGAGAGTGCAGGGGACACTGTGAAGCATTTGTTTTTTGAGCATTGCTCTCCTGAGTGTTAGTTCTAGCACAGCACTGCTGCTGAGTGGTTGCTCAGTTACCATCAGAAGCTGTGAATCGTCTCTTCTCCAGACAGCCCTTCCAGGTGTGCTCTCCAGTGAGCTCTGTCAGATCTCCTCTCACAAGAGATCTTCATGCATTGGCTTTGTGGGTGTCCGTCACTCTCTCACAAACAGGCTTGTAAAGCTGCAGGTTCCTGTTGGTTATCCTTTGTTTTCTTTACACACCATCCTCTGGGGACCTGTGACTTATTGACCTGACTTCTTGCCAAGGTTTGTAGATCGGGTTCCTCTTGCAATCTGTGCATTATTTTCCTTCACCAATAGCTTCCCTCGGTGAGGGATTAGTATTTCCCAAAGCATGAAGCTCGCTGACATGCTGTGGTTTCTGGGCTTGCCCACCTGTCTGAAGAAATGTTACATATTTCTGCAAATACTGTACTTCCAGTGTCTGCTGTTTAATTGGGCACTGTCTGCCTTCCTATCACAGAATGAAGACACAAAGGAGAAAAAGAGTACTCCAAGTGAGAAAGAGCACAAAATAACTGAGAAGACAAGTCCAACCAAACAACCTGACGTTGCTAGGAGGGATTATGCTTCAGCTGTAGCAGACAGCAAGGACAAAACGCAGAAAAGGAACCAGAAACCTGTGGATAAGGTTAAAGAAAGGTGAGAGCACCCCAGCATTCTTTACTTCTAGGATTTGCTATGAGGAGGACTAGAGGACTCCACACTGAGATAGGGCATTGAAGTCGTAAGACTAGGTCTTCACATATCTTGGATATATGGATACAGGATTGGCTTGAAACTGAGGTAAACTACTGCTTATGCAAAAGAAACCCAGTGTTTAGCTGGGAGTGGAAGCACAGGTCATGTACCGGGTAATGTGGCATAATTTTTGAGTATGTGATGAATAAAAAAGAGGGTCCTTCTTGTTTCTTACTCTTATGAGCAACACATGTATCTAGAGCTGTTTTGATTAGTATAACTTATTTTGCTTGATGTGTATGAGCTGGAAGAGGGATAAAGTGTAAGGTGACTCTGCTGGGTGAGGTGTTCCTGCTGGCTTTCCAATGCGGTGACCAAGCTGCACACAACCAGAGCCTTTCAGGCTGCCTTTAGGAACCCATTTTTCCTTTTTGCACTAGGCTTTACACTAGGCCTGCTATGTAGCATCAGTTTGAATGAACTGCTGACAGCATCCAGTAAGCTGGTGGCTCAAATCTTGCTTGTTTTTATAATGATTTGTGCAATTCAAAAAAAAAAGATTACAATTAGGATTTTTTTCTATTTTCCTTCTAATTCTTTCTTGTAGTTCTGTGAGACGAAGTGATGGTGTTACAGTACATTTCCATGCAATATTATCCAATGACTTCAAACTAGACCCCCAGACCCATAAAGTGTTCATCAGGGCTGAAGGCCTTTTTCCTTATGAAGATTGGAAGGACAATATTTGTGAGATGAAATGCACCGAGTAAGTACCTTTCTGAGTCAAAGAGAGACACAAGAGAGTTCTAAAGTTCTAAAACTTTCATCAAGAAAGAATAATCACTATTCCTATTAAAAATGGAGTAATGCATGGAAAAGGAAGTATATAGAAAGCTGACCTGTCCTTTGCCTTCCTTTGCTGTGTTTTGTGTTTACTAGGTATCTAAGAGAACATGGATACCTTATTGAAGGAACTGTAACTCTTGCAAAACAAAATGTGGATAAATACATCCCTTACAAATATTTGGTTTTCTGTGGTGAATGCGAGTATGAATTTATTTACAAGGATCCAGTATCAAAGAGTCCTGTGAATCGCTGCTTATTAATAAAAAGTCGATTGCTTAACAATGGAGGTGAGCTTTTCTGGCTGGAACTGCATATTGGGATGATCCATGTTTTTTTGGTGGGATGATCCATGTTTTTTTGGTGGGAAGATCTCTAACTTCATATGGACTAGCATTACTATTAGGCAGCACTGCCTGGAGTTGGAAGCCTAATGTGTCTGTGGGGTTATTTCTATGGACAGCTGAAAGAGTGAAGGCATGCGTAAATGTGTGTGTGTTTCTCTAATGATTGTTCTTCTGTGTTCTCCTCTTGTTGCTTATTCTAGAATGGCATCAGTATGATGATATTGTGTGTAAAAAACCTTCTCGAGTGCGAAGCGCTGTGAATTATTTCTATAGTGGTTATATGAAAGGTGTGGTGAAAGGGAAGATCATAGCTGCAAATATTATGTTAGAAGATATCTTCAGCGTTCTTGAAACCTGGAGTCCTGACAACCTGAAATACTTCTTATCCCAGCTGAGACAATTCTATGTTGTTATGGTGGACCAGTGGGTGTACGATGGCAAGGCAATGCGTTGGACAGAGTTAGACTTTGGCAAAAAGCAGGTAATCTCTTTTCTTTTAACGGGTACTTGAAAACAGACATTTGGTTACTAAACATGGCACTTTGATTTTGCTATTGACCTGGTTGGGTGAGTTTTGATTTTCCACTCAAAAAGTTCAGGGGGTCACAGAGTCACAGCAGGGATCCTTTCGGGGTGAATGCCGCCATCTGCATTGGGAACTTCAGTCCCACCTCTGCAATTCGGTGCCATTCTGGATATCCCCTATTGGACAGCAGCAGAGTTATGACGTGACTAATGCTTATTTGAGTGGGCTTTCCTAAGCCTGGCCCTTTAGTTTTGCTGCTATTCACTCTGTCACCAACTTATCTGCGCTCATCTTTTTATTGAGATGAGCTCCTCATGGTCCAGTTCTAAGCAGTGATGCAGACAGAGCTTCTGGAATCCTAAATTTCTTACCTGGCATAATTGTGAAATATGGCAGTAATGTCATGTCATTGTTTTGGGGCTTCGGACCAGTGTCAGGGCTGCTGTTTTTCAGCACTCCAGGGGAGAGACCACAGGATGGCCCAGCTCAGCAGAGCCCATGGGTATTTCATGTCACTGCTGGTTTTCAGAAGGGTGATTTCAGTACCACCAAGCACCACAGTACTATGGACCCTCTGGATGTGGTTTCAGAGTAGCTTTTGAGGTCTGTGGGTAAGGACAGAAAGCTCTCTCCTTTTGTTGACTCCCCACCAATGCTGAGTCCACTGGGAACCCAGAGTCTTCTTGTGGCATGCAATGGTGACCTAAAGTAGTGTTGGGTTTATGACTGCTCAGCTCACTGCTTCTCTTTCTGACATCTGCTCTGCTGAGCCTGGGAAGGTGCAGCAGTAGCTGAGTGGTGGGAGCTGGTAGCACAGAGGGGCACCAAACTGTCACAGGCACTGGGATACCATGCCTCGTGTTCTGGTGGTGGTCAGTACTGCTGTGCTTAGGTTCTGGTACCATCACTTGTGTTGGGGTGTACAGGGCTATTGAGTGTCCTTGCTGTAACCAGTAGAAGAAATGGCTTCAGAAGAAAGAGACTTGTTGGGGAACTAATGCTGTGGCTGGTGTTTTTTCCCTTCTTTATCCTAGGTGGATGATTTACTGCTGAAACATATAAAGAAAATAGCTCTTCCTTTCATTGCACCAGAAGATAAAAAAACATCACAGGAGGATATAGTAATAAAAAATAAACTAGCTCTGGGCCTCACTATTCTCGTAACAGCTGAAAGTGTTGAACTGCCAGCACCTGAAGACTATCTTTCTGACATGTGTAGACTCTTGTGCATGGATAAGAAGTCACAGCAAGAAATACTGGATGAAATTAATAACATCAAGAAGGCTTTTCCCGTTACTAGGTATGTATGTTACTGAAGCACTTAGAAGGTGACTTTACTGCAAGCATAGCACCCTGTGATAAAACAATAAGGGATTCAGCTCTCCAGTGTCAGAGAATCAGGAAAAAAACCCAGATTTGGAGGGACCTTTGGAGGTTTCCATTCCAACCTCCTGCTCAAAGCAGAGCTAAGGTCCAGGCAACACTGCAGCTGGGTTCTGAAAAACTCCAGGGATGAAGATTGCACAGTCTCTCTGAGGCCCGCTTACAGTCACTTACCTTTCTTCACGTGAGCAATGTTTGACATTTGTCCAAACTGAATTTCTGTTACTACAGCATCTCACAGTTGCTAGAGTAGTAGGTTGAGTTAAAACTATTGTTTTTTCTTTATACATAAAATCTTACTTCTTATCCTTTTCTTTCAAGCAGTTTCTAGTTTCATGTGTTTGCTGTTCATATTATAAACTTCAATTAATCAGAAACATTATGTGTTTACTCCTTTAAATTTAAATGCCTTATTTGGATTCTTCTTGTCTCCTCTGATGTGTGTCATTACTCATGGTTTATGTGTGCCTACTTATTAGTCTGTTTCCTTTTCTGGCACTCAAATTTCTAGTTCTTTGCACAGCTGCAAATATTAAATCTCCATTTGGAGACCTTTGCAGTACTTCAGCCTTACCAAGGAGGCTGAGAATTGTCCCTAGAAGAGATATTCAAGTAAGATTATAGCTTTGAGTCTTAAACTTTTACCATATATACCCTTCAATGAAGATAAGGTTGACCTAAAATAATAACTAGAAGTTATTTAAAGGTACATAGTGAGACTGAGATGTAGCCTTTTTTTTCCCCCTCCCAGAAGGCCATTCTTGAATCATTAAAAACCTATTCTTCTACTATGTGTGTTTGCTTTGGTGTTTTTTTCTAGTTTGAAGGTTCACCTGACAAACTTGTGCCAGAGATGCATTGATAAACAAGTAGACGAGTGGGTGTGGATTCTTCCTCTTCTGCACTTCTTTGCTGCTCCTTTGCAGCAGGACCACTTTCCAGTGGAAGAAGGCGTCTGGGCGGGGCTGGAAGGGCTTGCATTTGTTGAAACAAGGAAGAAGCAAGATACGTGAGTTTTCCAGAATTAGTAATTTTCATTCAATGCCTTGACGGTGTAGTTGGTGATGGTCTCCTTTATCTCTGGAACAGGTTGCCCAGGGAAGTTGTGGCTGCCTCCTCCCTGGAGGTGTTCAAGGCCAGGCTGGATGGGGTCTTGAGCAGCCTGGTCTGGTGGGAGGTGTCCCTGCCCATGGCAAGGGGGTTGGAACTGGATGATCTTTAATGTCCCTTCCAACCCAAACCATTCTGTGAACTCTTTTTTCTTTCCTAATTCTCTTGCTTTTAAAAAATAAGAAATGTAGCTTGTTGCTGGTGGATGCTTGGGGTACGTGAAGACGGAACATATTGGTTGCTCACAGTCTATGGTGTATAGCAAAGCTGTATGTTACCTTTTGGACACAAACACCCCTTAATTGTGCCACCCATGGAGCAGTTTGCATGGCTGGGATGGCTAGCGTGAGTTAAAGCAGCTCATGATATGCCTTGTGCAGAATCTGAGCAAGACTTGGTGTTTATTCGCCTTGATTGCTTCTGCTCAGTAGTTTTAAACTGCTGCTGCAATTACTGGGTCTTCAGGTCTTCTACCAATTTTTAGCTGAAAATGAAGAAAGCACAGGAGTGAGAATAAGTCCTCTGTGGGCTGAACAAGCTTTTAGCCTTTTGTACCTTGAAAACATGAAGGCTTTCTTTTGTCTTCCTTCCAGGGGAAAGCTACTGAAACTAATGACAGAAAAGAAATACTTGATGGAAGTTAGTAAGACTCTGGTCAAGTCCTGGATCTGTGTGTTGCCCCTGGAGAGCCTGGCTGAATTCATAAAAGACTTCCCCAGTGATTTGTTAGTTGCTCTTCAAGGTGTTTCTTACAGATTAGAGAACGCTTACTTTCCATGGAGCAATACTAAGGTTTGTCTTCTGGCAGATCTACCCAGCTAAGGGGTAAAAGCTGAAGTTGGGCTGTAGTGTGCCTTTGAGCAGGACTGACTGTCACTGGAGGGCGTGTGGTGGGTAGAGGTCAGAGCACAGAGAGCCTAAAATGGAGCTAAAAGCAAAACCAGTTGCTGTGAAGTAGGAGATCGTACGAGGAGATGAGAAGGTCTATCTGTAGCAAAAAATGTTGTGGCATTGATGAGAAAATGTTTGCTTATCTGGATTTGCTCTTAGTCACTAATGGCAAATATTTCAATCCCAAGATCCTCAGATGGCTGACTGAAACTATTCCTTGCACAGCCCTTGGGGGTCTGGGCAAAGTGCTGCTGCTTTGAGAGATTTTCCTGCCTGTTCTGAAAACGTTTGTATTTGTGTGAGGACAGCAGGAACTGGATATTGCAACTATTATCACAAAAATCTTAAACCTCTAGATTGTAAGAAGCGCAGGTTTCATTTGTACAAGTAACAGCCACTTTTATTTTGGCTTGGATGTCCAGTAAATAATTTCTGCAAGTTTATAGTACATTTATAAAAGCGTTGGAGAAGGTACAAGGCTACTGAATTCCCCCTTTCACAGCATCCCCTCATATAATGAGAAACTAGTCTGTAAAAATCCTTCCAGAGTTTAATATTTTGCTCTTTTCATTCTTAGGTATTAGAAAGTCTTGTAAAGGCACTGCTCTGTACCTTGGAGGAGACCCAGACCAGGTAACTGAAGTGCACTTCTGTAAGAGCATCGGTGCTTCTATTTACACCAATGCTGTAGGGGTAGCGTTATGCTTGAAGCTCGAATGTGCGCATTGAAATCTGTATGGACTGTATTACTGTCCCTCTGACAGACAGCAACATTTTTCAAACCTAAGGGAGGAGGATTAGTTACCACACTGCATTGAATTTGGTGGGGTTTTTCTCTTTTTCTCTTTATTTTTTTCCACTGAGCAGGAAATAAATTCTTCCTCTTTATTGCTGTCCTTCAGTGATCTGGAGGCTCGTTCTTGGCAGTCCTGCTTGACTTGTTGCCTCAGGCTGCATAAGTGGATCTGCAAGTACTCCAAGCAAGGCTGGTCATATGAGATTCCTGTCACTTCTGCTGTGATGATTTCGAAGGTTGCCAGGCTTCAGCCCGTAACAGTGAGTACCAAGGAACCGTTTGTGGGTCAATATGAGTAATATAGCTAGAGTATCACAAAAATGGTACAACAGACTGGTTTTAGATAATATCCATTCTCATTTTGGAAAACATAATACTCTAAATTAACCAAATCAAAAAGTCGTGAAATCATTTAATGATTTTGACTCTTCATAGAATCGTAGAATCATAGAATGGTTTGTGTTGGAAGGGACCTCAAAGCCCATCCAGTTCCACCCCCCTGCCTTGGACAGGGACACCTCCCACTGGATCAGGTTGCTCAAGCCCCATCCAACCTGGCCTTGAACACCTCCAGGGATGGGGCAGCCACAACTTCTCTGGGCAACCTGTGCCAGGGCCTCCCCACCCTCACTGTGAAGAATTTCTTCCTAATGTCTAACCTAAATCCCCTTACTTTCAGCTTAAAACCACCCCCCCTCATCCTATCCCTGCACTCCCTGATCAAGAGCCCCTCCCCACCTTTTCTGTAGCCCCTTTCAGTACTGGAAGGCTGCTCTAAGGTCTCCCCAGAGCCTTCTCTTCTCCAGGCTGAACAACCCCAACCCTCTCAGTTTGTCCTCGCAACAGAGGTGCTCCAGCCCTCTCATCATCTTCATGCCCTCCTTTGGACCTGCTTATTGGGTCCCTCTGGACTCTTCTTACTGAAAATTATATCAAATGCCTAGGTTGGCTGTCCTGGGCTTTGTTTTGTGTGTGTTTTTTTCCTTTTGACATATGTTGTCTTTACTTCCTGGTATAAGCGTTCTTAAGCACAAACTATTTGTAAGCATTGCATTTTCCCAGCCTCCTGTATCCTTTGTTCAAGTAGTGATGGATCTCTGGGCATGTTTGTGCTTGGGATGCTTTTAGGCCTTCTCTTTTAAAAATATTTATTTAAATCAGTTGTGTGTTGCTCTTCTGCTTGAACTATTCATTTTTTTTTTCCTTCTCCTGTGTGTGTGGCAGATTCCAAGAGATGCTGTGCAGGAAATTCCAGTGGTAGAATTATTCAGTGAAGCTCTGAAGGACACTCGAACCTGGTTCAGAAATGCTTTAAACCATAAGTTACTGAAAGGAGTCATGGACAATGTGTTTTTTGTTCTTCATTGGGAACTTCAGGTGTGTCATCATCTAATAATATGAACAAAAAGGTGTTTTACTGTCCCATAACCATGTAATCTTGAGTCCAGTGGCTCTTTACTGGGAACCATAGCTGCTCTGGCTGGGTAAGGAATGAGATGAGGACAGGCAGTGCAGACTGCAAGCTGAAAAGCGGCATTGGTTTTAAAGACTATTGGCCTGAAGATCAAAGGACTGTAATTGATGCTGCTCAGGTTGCCTTATTTCTCCTTTCTCTTGGCTGTTGCAAAAGGGATGAGAAGCTGTCTGGTGTTGGCACAGCTGGAGCTGTTGTCTTGCTCACACTGTAAGTCCTCCTGGCTGTCCTTCAGGCTTTCCAGCAGACAAAGCACAGAGCAACTCCTGACTCCCTCCGCTCCCAGCCCTCCCTGGGACAGTTTCCAGCATCAAGGTGGAAGCGGTTTATCCAAACATCTCCTCTAGTAACAGGGACATTTTGACACTGGGCCTAAAAGCTGCCTTTTGCAGCTCTGGGAGTGCTCTTTTTCTTTGGTGGAAACATTTGACAGGACCGCAGACTGAGGGGCTTGTCCTCAGCATAGTTCTTTCAATTTCCTTATTTGATTGTTAAATCTCAGCACTTAGTGTTTTGTGTTTGTTTGGTTCTCAACCTGCAGGCCTGGAATGCATTTGTGAACATCAGCTTTCCAGATGAACAGTTCGCTAAGAGGTGGAAGAAGACTTTACTTGCAGATCTGGAGAGAAGAATTAAGGAGGTAGGGGAGTCGCCACGTTCTGGTGGACCAAGGGTGGAGCCAATAGACAGTCTTCTGCTGCACTTAGAGAACAGCTTCCAGAGCCCGAATGGGCAAGTGAAAACACTGTGGCTTTGGTCATGAGATTTGGCACTGCTGCTATAAATCATGTTCTGGAGACTCAAAGATTGGACATGAAACTGTACCATGCTGTATTATTGGCTCAGAGACTCCAGCAGCCTGGCTGGAGTGCTGGGCTGCTTCTAACAGTGGTTGATGACCTGATGCTTTAAAAGGAAATTGGACATTTTGAGCAATTACCACCCCTGTAGAGTGGATGTAAAATAAGCACAAAAGGACTTACAGAAGCATAACTGCTTGTCTGTTTTCATTAATTTTGCAGAAATTGTGTTATCCAGGCTCCCAAATGCATACACTGTGTAGGTCCCTTCTAAACTAAGCTCATAGATCTCCTCATTTCCTGTCTACATCAGCTGCAAAATTCTTTAAGCCATTAATTTTTATGGTATAATCAGGAAACAAACATTTCTTGGTGGAAGCTTGGCCTGGAGAGATGCATGTTAAGTACTCACACAGCTCAGACTGTAACAACCTAAAAGATTTCCCAAGCATTTATTTGTGTTTCATCTCTCTCCCAGGCCCTGATAAATGGACTGATGCTTCGCTCTACTAGGGAACTTAATTTTTTTGACTTAGTTCCTTTTATTGTCTTAATATCAGCACTCCATGCTTTCAGAAGAAACACTTTGGAAACTTTATATTGATAAGAAATCTCCTTTTTGCCCTACAGGAGCCTGCAATTAACCAAATCTTAGTCTACTGTTGTCAGCGCTACCGACTTAAACACCTTGACTCTTCCATTGACTCGTGTTTCCTTAAATGCGCCACAGAGGCTGTAACCAAGGCTTGCCAGGTATTGTGTTTTCCTTCAAGGTAGGAAAAGTCAAATTTCCTTTTGCATAGAAATCCTGTGGCACAGCGTAGGGCTGTGTGTTGTGGTGGAAGAAGAGCTGTGGATTACTCTCATTGCTTGAGTTGCTGTGGATTGTTTTAAGTTTGTTAAACCAACCAAAAAATACATTGACAAGAAATCAGGAACTGAGGATCCCCTTATAAAGGGTCCATGAAAAATACTTGTAATGCTTTTGCTAACATGGCTTTTGGTGTCAGTCACATCATATGGCTTCTTTGAAATTTGCCTCAGCACTGGAGGTGTGACTTCTGAAAACCAGTGTGTGGCCCTGAGTGAGACAGACAGTGTGATCCAAAATGCTGATACATTCCTCTATTCTATCTTGTGCCTTATGCAGACTCAGAGCAATCTCCTTGACTTGGTATCTTCCTACAACATGAGCGAGTTCAGCGAGCTGGTATCAACCATTATTGTGAAGTCGTGGCCCATCCAGAGTGGGCAACCTGAGGATTATTTTGATGAGATTTTGCACCACATGCTTACGTGGCCAGACATCAAACATATCTTCAGCTTTAATGGTATGTCTGAGTATATTTATAGGGTTCTACAAAAAGCTGTTCTCTGCCTTCCCAGTCCCACTTTCCAGAGCAGCAAATATAGAAAAATTTGTTTTATTCCCTATCTCTAGGCTTAAGGTATTCAGCCTGGCTAAGGAGGAGGGAGCTAGTAGTTCTCTTGTGCTAATCCACTTCAGGATTTGTTCTGAACCTGTAGATGAAGTGGATTTGTAGAATATAACTTATACCTCTGAGAAGTTCTAGTAAGTTATTACTGCACAAAAATGGAAAAGCGTTTGCCACGTGAATGGATTAAAATGGCTTGAGTTTCCTCAACAGGTTTTGGGTATGGCCCTCCATGGGAAGGTTTCTGTATTGCTTTCCTGAGATCCTGGCCCTTTCTCTTCAGAAAAAACATGAGGAGCTGGAGGGTAGTGTGATGAGTCCACAGGCTTCTGGATAGGGATTCAAATGGGAAATGGGAGGACTCTGTATGGTGACGTTGAGCAGTTGTTTGGTTTGCCTAGGTTTTGTGAAACAGGGCTAATGATGGGTTTGCATGCTTTGTTTCTGGGACAGGAATGAACGCAAAGCTCCTAGAACAACTTTCAGATGAAGCAAAAAAAGTCATAAATGCAGCAGACTCTATGATTGAGAGTGTCACCCGTGCCATGCAGAAAGGGTGTATCCTTGTGAAACATCTGGAAGAGATTTTCCAGCATGAGAAACAATTCATCAGTATCTGGGAGACAAGTAAGAGCACCATTCAAAGGTGGCATTGTTGGCTTATTGGGTCATTGTAGTGATCCATGGCCTACCCTGTTAACCTGCTTCAGTGATCAGCAGTGCTGCCCTTGTCTTTGTCCTTTACTTGGAGCTTCCAGCTCCAGTTTGTGTTCTCTGCATTTCGCTGTGGTGTTTGTGACTCTGGAAATCGAAGCCTGAGTTGTGGATGCAGGGGGTGGGAAGTGTCTGCCCTGTGACTACAGCTGGGTTTTCTTTCAGAGCGCCTAAAGCTGCCATATGAGGAGAGAGCAGTACTCCAGCGAGGACTGGCAGAATTGCTGCAGTCAAGGCACAGAGAAGTAAAGTTTCTCAGAGAAGAGAAAAAAGCAATAGGAACCTTTCTCAACATGTGTAGGAAGGTGCAGGCATCTGTGAAAGGTAGGATTTTAGGGGACTGATTTGAAAGTGGCAACTCCAGAAAACATAATTTTCTTTGAAAACCACTAGGCTTTATTAAGAGATTTGATTCTAAACCACAGCAAAGATAAGGAAGGGTGGGGGAGGGTAAGCCTAGAGCATCTGAGGGATCAAATAAGTGCTTATGCATGAAATGGTATTTCTAAGTGTCCACACACCCAATAGCATTGAGCAGCTTGGCTTATTAGGTGAATTAAGTTTGGCATAGGCTAGACATCTCATCTGTCTCTGACCTATCTCTCTGCTTTCAAGTGGACATAGGTGAAGTGGAATTTGAATACTCAGAAGATCTTCACTCACGACCTCTAAATACAGTTATGAATATAAGGGTCTCACCTCTGCAGTCCTACTACAGCTTGAGGCCAAAGCTGAAAGAATTTGCCCGAAAGATGCACTCTCTTAAGGATAGCCTGATCTTCCAGCAGTTCTGGGAGGAAGCAGCGCAGAAGGCAGGAAGGAGGCCTGAAAGTTCAGAAGAGGAGAATGACAACTTTGTTCCCCTATTGGACCTTGATAATGCTTTAGGCAGTCTAATCTACCCTTGTTTTGTGGACTATGAAACATTGTATAATGATCTCAGATCTGGAAAGCTCACACTTTCTGCAGTTGATAGAATTTTTCAGGAATTCAGAAATCATCCTGAGGATATCAAAACTGAACTAAATATTATATGTGAGCTTAGACCTGGAGAGAACAGAGACTGGGTTCATAAGCGATTTGAGCAGATCCAGCAATATCATGAAATGCATTTAGCTTTTGATGCTGCGAAAATCATTGCCAGTGTCAAAGAGAGTTTAAACCTTTCTGGTGACTTCAGGCTCCTGAAAAACTTGTTGGACATAGTAAGTATCCACTTCTGCAGCTCTGTAATGTCAGGGTGTGGGGTAAATCTAAATCTTCACACAAGTTTATCCCAGTCAGTCAAGAGCAATTCCCTGTCCCAAAAAGCTTATTTGACATAAAAAATAGGGGTTTAAACAAAATATTCTTGTGTAACATTTCTTAAAAAAAAGAGAAGATGGCATTCCTCTGTTTGGGGTGTGGATTTTCTATCCCTGATAGAAGAGGGGTTGTGTTTCCTGTTTCCAGACTGAGTGTTTGTTTTCACTGCTTGCTTTGTAGACAGAAAAACTTGAATCGTACAAGACGCAAACGCTGGACTCCATCAGCCCTGAGCTTATGCGTGCCAAGGAACTGCTGCAGGGGATCACTATGAACCGTCGTGGGTGTCTGAGTGAGCTGGCCCGACAGAAGGAGTTTATCTGCTGGGTCAGAGAATCACTGGAAGGTGTGTGCTGCCCACCCAGAGTTTAGGCAGATAGTACTGGAAGGGATGCCAGTTTGTGTGGGGGCAGAAGAAATGCCATATCCCTGCCTCATCTACTGTCTCTTCTATGCCTTCCAGCTTTGGGTATTGATATAACAGTTACAAGTGTCACTTATGGGTTTTGGTGTGGAATGTGCTATGAAGTAGTCCTTTTAAACCTGCTCTTGACTGTGCAGTCTTGTGCAGCACCCGGCCTGATTGCTGGGCTCAGTCTAGAAAGCTGGAATAGCTGCTACCATTCTGTTCAGATCAGTTATTTAAGAGAACAGAGGCCATCTGTTTAACGGGATGGCAGTGGTCTGACATGCACAGAGACACACAGCATTTGTGCTGCCTCCATCCTGGCTGTGAGTCTGCTCTTCGGGAAATGCGGAGAAAAGCCAGGGCCAAGGATGTAACTGATGTGGATGAATTTCTAGCAAAGTTGCTGGCAGGATAAGTGGAAGGAAGTTGCACAAGGAGATGCTGTTCAAAGGCATTCTTTCTGCATTTTCTGTAAAAGAGGGTGATGTGGAATTGCATTAATGTTGCCTTATTTGTTGTTCATATATGTGTTTATCTCATTTAAGATATGAATGAGCTGAAAGTGTTTGTAGACTTAGCATCCATTTCTGCTGGGGAGAATGACATGGATGTGGACCGTGTGGCATGTTTCCATGATGCTGTGCATGGATACTCTTCCCTGCTTTATGAGCTTAGGCAAGATTCAGGGTTTGAGGACTTCATGCACTGCTTGGAGAAGCTGTGGCGAGCCCTGGACAGTGATGAGAACCTTCCCAAGAAACTGGTGAGTTCTGCTCGAGCAGGTCCACTCTGCATCCTCTTATATCTTTTTGCCTTCCAAGAGCGGCTGGAAAATTGATTGCAAAGGGAAAATTGGAGTGATGTGTGGGGACATCCCAGCATTGGAAAAAAAATACTTTGTGTTTCTGTGGCACAAAAATTCACTGCAGCAGCCATGACTGGTACCAGCAGGGATTTCTCCAGAGCACTACTGAGGCTTTCACATGAGGTGTTGTGTAGGTTTGCTCTTGCAAGAGTTTGATGATGCAAAGAGAGGAGAGGCAGATGGCTGGGAACTCTGTCTTATTCTTTACAGCAGGGCATGTTTCTGCAGGAAGAGGCATTTGACTCCCTGTAGGCTCTGTTTGTTCAGCCTCCTGTGGTGTGGGTAAAGAACAGCTGTGCAGAAAGATCAGGCTGTGGCCAGTAGACATTCCTTCCTTCCCCATCATGCCAGCCAAAGCTGTCTGTCCTAGACACAGATGTAATCCTGGAAAGAAATGCCAAGTCAGAATTAGGGCAGAGCTGTGTCTTCTCTCCCCACAGTGTGCTTCAGCCCAGCACTTGCCGTGGTTGAAAGTAGTGAAAGAGACTCATGGGTCTGTGGAACTGTCCTCCCTGTCCCTGGCAGCTGCCATCAACAGCAGAGGAATGTATGTTCTCAGAGCACCAACTGATGGCCAAAAGGTGAGGCTGCTTGGCTTTCCCTCCTGCAGACAGCACTTCTGGCACCTCTGTCAGAAGTGTGCTGTGGCTTTTCTCCCACTTCGCACAGATCCTTTTTGGGGACTGCTGCTTCTGAAGTGCTCCTCTTGCTGGGCATAGCACTGCCTCAGGAGTGGAACCCCAGTGACTTATTCTCTGACAGGTTTCTTTGGATAATGTTGTGCGCTTCACCCTACCCGGGAGCTCTGAGGGTAGTGAGAGTTGGAGGAAATACTCTCTGGCAGAACTCCATGAACTGCAGAACAAACTGATGCTCATGTCTGCAAAGGGAGAGCAAGGCCTGGAGGTGGATAAGTTCTCTGAGGTCAGATTTCAAACCTCGTGGGTTGCTGATGTTGAAACTGCGGTTGAAGTTTGCCCTGCATGTCAGCTTGGAAGGGTGGTTTAAAGCTGAGTTTCTGGGGATGAATGGTAGCAGGCAGATGGGTTTTCCTGCTTCTTTAGCTTCCTGCTAAGGTGGAACTAAGCTGGAGACTGGACAACGGACTGGTACCCTCCTCCTCTGGAGGAGGGATGGGGATGCTCCTGGCCGCGAGGGTTGCTGTGTTTTTGCAGCAAGCCGGGGATTCCTTGGTGGCTTCCTGGGGATATTGCTGTTAAAAAGCCACAGAAAGTCTTTTATTACTGTACAAGGCCTGACACACCTGGTTTGGGATCAAAGCCTTTATGTAGATTGAAAGTCTTTCCTATGGTTTCATGTCTTGGTAAATCAGCTTATTTTTTTTTAATATCTTCTTTATCCTCACACAGACTTTTTCTGGTGTCCAAAGACTTGCACAGGCCTTTATTGACCTTTATTCAGCTGGGAACATGCTCTTCCGCTCCTGGCATGCCTATGTGTATTGTTTACCCCAAAAAGAATCACGTGTTCTTATAGAATTCACTTTGGGACTGATCCCAGAGCTGGAAGGGCAAGGAGACTTGGCAGCTCTGCTCCTAGGCATCTGCAAGACGATGGAGAGTTTCCTGGAGAGCTGGAAAAGCTTCATGTATGAAAAACGATTCCAGCATTTCTACCTGAATTACTATACTGCTGAGCAGCTGGTCTATTTGTGCACAGAACTGGGGCGGGGGTTGCCCAGCACGGGTGCCCTGATGATGCTTTCATTCCTGAAACACAACTGCACTAAGGAAGATGTCTTTAGAGCCCTCAAGAATAAGGTACCTCCCAGCTCAGGGAAGGCTGTTTCTGACTTGCAAGCGATGCTGGATGAGGGGAAGGACCTGACTGCAGGACTGGAGTGCATCTGGGAGTGCTACATGAGTGACATGGCCTCCTTCCTTCCAGACTGCCTGGATATTGGTACTCTTGGCAGGGTGCTGAAGGATCTGGCCAGCTTGGAGAGAGAGCACGTCACACGAGACTTTCCACAGGGTCTTCTGCATGTTGGTCAGCCCAACCTCATCACATGCCCTCGCTCTGAGGTGCTCACATCTGCTCTAGCCATTTACATGTACAGCCCTGACCAGCCCCTTCCCACTTTTGATGAAGTTCTCCTGTGCAGTCCTCAGACCACTGCTGAGCAAGTGGAGCTCTTCTTCAGGAGGTGCTTCATTCAGTGCAGCGGAGGAGTGAAAATTTACACCATGCTGTACGCAGATGAACTGAGTTATGATGTCAGCTGCAGAGCAGAGGAGCTGTTCCAGCACCTGCAGCACTATAACCCCACCTATTGCCTCGTCATTCTGAGCAACTCTGAAAGGGAGCACAGCTACATCCCTTCTGTCTTCAGCCAGTACAAAGTGCATATGATACCCCAGAGGCGTCTAAGTGAAATCCAGGAATACCTTCAGCAGCACTACAGGGTTGCTGGGCTTTCGAGATCAGCTGCTTATGTGTTCAAGGACAATATGTGTGTTGGGATTGTGTCCTCAAAAAGAGCTGGTGTCGGTAAGATGTCACATGCAAAGTGGGGTCTGCTGAGTGTTAAAAACGAGAGTGGGGATCACCATGCCAGGTTTTCTGCCCAGGTCACGAGTATCTAGTCAAAAAGAATAATTCAGACTCTAGTCAGTGGAGTGAGGTGAAAGCTGTAAGGACAGCTCGTCTTATGCTGATAAACCTCTAGAGATGGTTCATCTTGCTAACCTGACATGTCTTGCTCTCTCCTGACTTACATCATTAACATCAACTGGATAGCTAATGCTGGATAAGATGAATCCGACCTCCTGAGGTTAAAATATGCCTGCAGGAAAATATATGTGAGAAGGGACCAGGGCTGTAAAGCCTGCCTGGTTTTCTTGCGTAGGAGATATTTATTGACTGTCTCTCAGTGCAAAAATGTAGAGGGCCTTCAGTAAAACTGCTTGGTAGGCTGAAAAGCAAACAGAAGAAGATGGTTCTTCAAACAGTTCTTAGTTAAATTGTGGAAACCAAAGCTTTACACAGGCTTAAAATTGATTGGATATAGTCAGGAGAGAAACATCCACGAAGAGCTAGGGCTATTACACACAAAGATGCTATCGCTGGCATCAGAGTTCCTGAGGTGCAAATCACTGAAAGAATACTGGGAGAGAGTTGTGGTGTGTCAGCTGTATTCTTATCCTGTTCTTTAGCTCTTATCCCCTGTTGGGATCAGTAGTCGAGGAAGTGCTGTGGCTTTCCAGCTCTACCTGTTTCTTATATAAACTTTTGAGTCTGAAGTACCTCCAGTGCAACAGCAGACCTTGTTTTTCCTCACAGCAGCCATTCTTGGGCTTTGCAAGAATCATAGAATCATAGATTCATAGAATCATAGAATCAAGAGAACTACCCCATTGAAAAAGGCTGGGCTCAAGAGGGAAAGTATGATATATTGTTTTCCAGGGATTAGTGGGAAAATCCAAAATAGCTTTGGTAACAAATGTCATCCTTTGTCAAACTTCAAAGACCAACGATGGCTCTTAGGTATTCACTGTGAGGGGCTGTTGCTGTAGCTTCAGTCTGGAAAGCTATATAAACCCACCTTCTTTATTTTGTTACAGATCTTCCATACTGCTGAGGGTAGGTTTGGAGCCCGTAAAAGATTGGAAGAGACAGCTTTACCCAGACACCCATAGCTGGGAAATATTTGTAGAGTGAAGCTACCAGAGCCAGCTCCTGCACTACATAGAGCGCAAAGGGAGTGATGGGCTGTGGAACAGTCTTTCAATTCCCTGTGTTAATGTGAGGAGCAGTAGATGCAGACTACAGCCAACCACAAACAACAAAACCAAGTCACTGGCATTGCCCAAACTCCAGCCAAATCAGTTTCTGCAGGGTGGAATAGGAAACTTGAGAGTGTATTTGTCTTTGACAAGAAACATTCTCCCCCCGCCCCCCCCCCCCATGTTTTGACTTTAGAAACAACTACATAATCAAATAGATTCAAGTCTTAATAAAAAGTAAAGCCTTTCTCAGGTAGTCTAAGCAAAACAAGGGATGTGGATAATGACAGCTTTTAGCAGCCAGCAACAACAATACCTTGGATTCCAGCGTGCAGCTGCTCTAACCAGGTACAGGCTTTCTTCTTCTGGAATGCCTTTTAGGAATGTTCAGAGATTTCAGAGGACAGGGTACTTAAACATTTGACTTCCTTCTTTCTATTATGACCTTAATATGATGTATTCAATACTGATGGCTTTAATTCTTTTGGTGTTTTTTATGGTAACAGGGAAATCTCTGTATGTGAAGAGGCTGCATGAGAGACTGCTAGTAACACAGCCTGACTATAAGGAATTTCTGAAAACCATCAGAGTGATTGAACCAGAAGTGGATGAAGATAAAGTGCTAAAATCTCTTCTACCTTTTCTGGAGAGTAAAGACCAGACAAGGCCCATGATATTCCATTTTGATATCACCTCTTCAGTAAGTACATTCCTCCCACAGCTGCCTTGTCCTGGAAGTTCTGTGAGAATCCTTGCAAGAGTTGTTTCTTTAAAGCTTTTGTTTCCCAGTTAGCCGTATCACTAGGACGTATTTACTGATTGTTGTGTAAGTAAGTAAGTAAATAAATCAAGAACTCCATACCATCAGGGTGGCCAAACTGTGGAACAGCTTGCCCAGAGAAGCTGTAGAGTCTCCAGCCTTGGAGATACTAAAAAACCTCACTGAACATGACCTTGGGCAATCTGCTGTAGCTGAGCCTGCATTGAGCAGGGGGGTTGGACAAGACGATCTCCAGAGATGTTTCCCACCCTCAACTGGTTCTGTGAAGTTATCATGAGTACATAAAAAAGGAGTGTCTTTCTGTCTTCTCTTGTGATAGGTACAAAGTGGAATTTCAGAGTTTCTGTTCAAGCTATTGGTTTTGCAATATCTGACAGATAGTAATGGAAATATGTGGCTACGACAGAAGTGCCATTTGTATATCATTGAAATCCTTGAGGTATCACCGGTGCCAAAGAAAGCAGCAGGACATGTATGTACACAGGAATACTTGATTTCTTTGAATTTCTCAGTTGTTTTCCACATATGTTTGTATGTATCTGCACACAAGTCTCTACAGACTATAAACATAAAGATAGCACAGGAATTCCATGTTTGTATGAGGGTGTACTCTGCTTTCCCACTACAAAGTGGTGTCCCTGGCATTGTACAAAGTGATATTATTGTAAAACCAGAAATTTATACCTGTTGTGGTGTTCTTGGGTTGGAGATTTCTGAAAGCCTGTTAGTCCAAGCCTCACTGGCCCCACTGTAACATCTACAGGAAACACAAAAATGCAAAATCTCATCTTCCTCATGTTACTTTGCATGTTTGAAAGTACCAGAAAATTTATGTGCAACAATAAGAACAGAGTGTAGAAATGAGAGTGATAAATGCACTTTTTTTTTTTGCACTTGGGACACAACAACCCCATGCAGCGTTACAGGCTTGGGGAAGAGTGGCTGGAGAGCTGTCTGGAGGAGAAGGACCTGGGGGTGTTGGTTGACAACCGGCTGAATATGAGCCAGCAGTGGTCCAGGTGGCCAAGGGAACCAATGGCATCTTGGCCTGTATCAAAAACAGTGTGGCCAGGAGGACCAGGGAGGTGATTGTGCCCCTGTGCTCAGCACTGGTGAGGCCACACCTCGAGTACTGGGGTCAGTTTTGGGCCCCTCAGTACAAGAAGGACATTGAGGTGTTGGAGGGCATCCAGAGAAGGGCAGCAAGGCTGGGGAAGGGGCTGGAGAACAAGTCCTACGAGGAATGGCTGAGGGAACTGGGGTTGTTTAGCTTGGAGAAGAGGAGGCTGAGGGGAGACCTCATCACTGTCTACGGCTGCCTGAAAGGGGGCTGTGGGGGAGTGAGTGTTGATCTCTTCTCTCAAGTGACAGGAGATAGGACAAGGGGAAATGGCCATAAGTTGTGCCAGGGTACATTCAGACTGGATATTGGGAAGAATTTCTTCACTTGAAAGTGTTCTCAGGCACTGGAACAGCTGCCCAGGGAGGTGGTTGAGTCACCATCCCTGGAGATGTTTAAAAAATGGGTAGATGAGTTTTTGAGGGACATGGTTTAGCGGATGATGGATGCGGTTGGACTTGATGATCTCCAAGGTCTTTTCCAACCAGAGGATTCTATGATTCTAAATAACAACAGTTCCTTGGGTTTAGTTTTCTTTTTCTTTGAGAAGGGACTGGAACTGATGTTACAGGAAGGAGACTGTAGGAGGAAGCAGCATTAGTTGTTGTGATGCACTTTAAGAGGAAGAAGTGATGCACAAGGGAAAATGTGCCATGGTTGTATAGACTAGTGGCTGTTATTGAGTTAGGTCTGTAATTTTAGGCAAGAATACTGTTAAGAAAAGATGAAGCAAACTGAAGAAGAGCAGGGCTTTGTGATGACTTGTTTTCTTTTCCTCTACTCCAGATGTCAGCGAGCCAGAAGTATAATTTCTTTGATGTGTTTCCTAAAGTAACATGCAAATCTCCCAAGGAAGTACTAGAAATGGAGATGCTTGGGGAGCAGTTTAGGGATGATGTTTCAAACCCAGGAATGGACAATGAGGAATTTTGCAGTGAGGCTTTCCAGAGACCTTTCCAGTATCTGAAAAGATATCACCAGGGGCAAAATCTGGACACGTTCTCGTATGAACAGTACTCCGTGGAAGGGAGCCCGGCAGAGTGCCTGCAGCAGCTCCTCCTGCACTGTGGCATTGTAGATCCCTCCTGGTCAGAACTCCGAAACTTTACATGTTTTCTAAATATTCAGTTGAGAGACTGTGAGAATTCTGACTTTTGCAACCCTGCCTTTGTCCAGGACACCTTGCAAGGTTTCAAAAACTTTGTTGTTACCTTCATGATTTTAATGGCAAGAGATTTTGCAACACCCTCCCTAAACATTTCTGATCAAAGTTCAGAAAGGCAGTCCTCCAACCTGGAGAACGTTGCAGAAGAAGATCTTTATCCTTTCTGCATTCGGAAAAAGTGGGAGACTGAGCCTCATCCGTATTTGTTTTTCAATGAAGATCATGTGTCCATGACGTTCATTGGTTTCCACTTGCAGCCTAATGGCATGGGCACAGTTGATGCCATCAATCCTTTGAATCACAGCATTATCAAGAGAGATGTCATGACTTCCCAGCTGTACAATGGCTTGTTATTCCAGAGGGTTCCCTTCAACGTTCCGTTTGATCGTTTGCCTCGTCATGAGAAGCTAGAGAGTCTTTGCAGGGTTTTGGGAATCCGCTATGTAACAGACCCCGATGAGACATATGAACTCACAACAGACAACGTGCTAAAAATGTTGGCTATTGAGATGCGGTTCAGATGCAGCATCCCAGTGGTCATCATGGGAGAAACAGGCTGTGGGAAAACCAGACTTATAAAGTTTCTGTGCAAGCTACGCAGAGGCTCTCTAGAGGTAGAGAACATGAAGCTTGTAAAAGTTCACGGTGGTACTACTGCAGAGATGATTTATGCCAGGATCAAAGAAGCAGAAGCCCTTGCAAAAGCCAATAAGGAGCAGCACAGGTTGGACACGGTCCTCTTTTTCGATGAAGCCAACACAACAGAGGCTGTGAGCAGCATCAAGGAGGTTCTGTGTGACCACACAGTACAGGGGAAGCCTTTGGTTTCTTGCTCTAGCTTGCAGATCATAGCAGCCTGCAACCCTTATCGTAAGCACACACAGAAGATGATTGAGCGCCTGGAATTAGCTGGATTGGGCTATCGTGTCAAAGCAGATGAGACTAAGGATAAGCTTGGATCTATTCCACTGAGACAGCTTGTGTACCGGGTCCATGCTCTCCCACCCAGCATGATCCCGTTAGTGTGGGATTTTGGGCAGCTCAGCAACTTAACTGAAAAAATGTATATACAGCAGATTGTACAGAAGGTTACTAAACACATCCCGATGGAAGAGTTTGAAGCAGAGGTGATTACGGAAGTGCTTTTTGCTTCCCAGCAATACATGAGGCAGAGGGGTGATGAGTGCAGCTTTGTCAGCCTGCGGGATGTGGAACGCTGCATGGAAGTCTTCAGCTGGTTTCACAAGCACAGTGAACTACTGCTGAGAGAACTGGAGAAGTACCTTGCTAAGAAGAAAGCTCCAAAGAGCAGTGTCGAGAGAAACAAGGTTATCTGGTCCTTAGTGCTGGCAGTCGGGGTCTGCTATCATGCATCCTTAGAAAAGAAGGAGGCATACAGGAGTGCTATCAGCGAGGTCCTTCCAAAACCTTATGATACCCAGAAAAAGATTTTGGAAGAAATCTCCCTGATGCAGGACTTATTCCTGAGTGGTGTGCACCTCCGAGATACCATAGCAAGAAACTTGGCTTTGAAAGAAAATGTCTTTATGATGGTCATCTGCATTGAGTTGAAAATCCCTCTTTTTCTAGTTGGGAAGCCTGGGAGCTCCAAATCCCTTGCAAAAACCATTGTGGCTAATGCTATGCGGGGCCAAGCAGCTCATTCAGATTTGTTTAAGGGCCTGAAGAAGATCCATCTCATCTCTTTTCAGTGCAGCCCTCTCTCCAGTCCAGAGGGAATCATAGGTACTTTCAAGCACTGTGCTCGATTCCAGGAAGGGAAGAACTTGGAGGAGTATGTCTCAGTGGTGGTTTTGGATGAGATTGGGCTGGCAGAAGATTCTCCCAAAATGCCCTTGAAGACTCTGCATCCGCTTTTGGAAGATGGTTGCATAGATGATATCCCTCTTCCTCACAAGAAGGTTGGGTTCATTGGGATTTCCAACTGGGCTTTGGACCCTGCTAAAATGAATCGAGGCATCTTTGTCTCACGTGGTGATCCCAGCAAAGAAGAGCTCATCAAAAGTGCGAGGGGGATTTGTTGCTCAGCACGAGGGGCTTTGCAGAAGGTTGAACAGTATTTTTGTCATTTTGCAGATGCATATGAAAATATTTGCAAGGCCCAAGACAGGGAGTTCTTTGGTCTGCGTGACTACTACAGCCTCATTAAGATGCTCTTAGCTAAGGCAAAAATCTCCAAAAGTGAGCCGACACCTCAAGACATAGCTGAAATTGTTCTTCGTAACTTCGGTGGGAAGGACGATGTCAATGCCTTGGAAATATTCACCTCACAGTTACCAGAAAAAGGGGAAATACATGCTCGTGATATCAGTAGAATTGAGCTGATACGACAGAACATTTACAGCAGTGGTCAGGACGGTGATTGCAGGTATTTGCTTGTTTTGACTGAGAATTATGCAGCGCTGCAGATCCTCCAGCAAGCTTTTTTTACTGCCCGACAGCAGCCAAAAATTATCTTTGGCTCCAGTTTTCCTAAGGACCAAGAGTATACCCAGATATGCAGGAACATCAACTGTGTGAAGGTCTGCATGGAAACTGGCCAAATGGTTGTGCTTCTCAACTTACAAAACCTTTATGAAAGCCTCTACGATGCTCTCAATCAATATTACGAGTACTTTGCTGGCCAGAAGTACGTTGATTTGGGACTGGGCACCCACCGGGTGAAGTGCCGAGTGCACCCGAAATTCCATCTAATAGTCATTGAGGAGAAAGATGTGGTACATAAGCACTTCCCCATCCCACTGATTAACAGGTTGGAAAAGCACTACCTGGATATCAGTACTGTCCTGGACAAGGGGCAAAGAGAAGTTGTGAAAGAGCTGAAGAAGTGGGTGGATGACTTCACTGCAGCCAATACAGAAGAGTACGTACACGAGCAGAAATACTGCCCATCTGATGTGTTTGTGGGCTACCACTCCGATACTTGTGCCTCAGTGATCCTGCAGACGACGGAAAGGCTGAAACCAGTGTGTGCTCCTGCTGAACTGATGTCCTGCGTGAAGAAGGAAGCCCAGCTGGCTCTGCTGAACTGTGCCACCCCGGACTCTGTGATCCGCCTCTGCCACTCCGTGGGTATGTTTATGGCAGAGTCTCTGGCAAATATCTACTTCAAAAAGCAGCAACACACGTCTTTTGCAGACTTCCTCCGAGCTCACGTCCACACTGGCTCCGGGTACCAAACAGCCTTTACAGAGGTGAGTGTCTTACTGAGTTCTCTCAAACCCCTCCCGGTCTGCACAGAGGTTTCTAGTTTATGCTGCAAGGGCTGCATTGTGGCTACACCTGAGTAACCTCGTTAACAGCCTTGCTGCTTGGTGTCCAGATGTGCAGAGGTGGATATTTCAGCTGGTGTTGCATCCTGCAGAATCCAGTACCTCTGCTGTGCATAAAGCAATATTTGATGCTCCCTGGCAAGTGGAGATTTTAAATGACTTTGGGCAGCAGATGTATCTCTTTACTTTGAAAACATTTCTGTTTCCACATACACGGGCAGCAAAACTGGCTAGTGGCTGCAGAAAAAAAGTTGTCAGGAGCCCTTGAACCCTCATTTTTTTGTGTCTGCCTCTGGTCTTAATGGTACAAAAAATTTGGAACCAACTAAGCCACAAACAGCCAGAGATGTTGTGGGCCTTTAATGGGAATGCCTCTGGCTTACTTTTACCTAGTACCAAGGATAAACAACTTCACCTGAGGTTGGCTGGCGAATTTCTTCCTTTCCTGCCTCATGTGGAGACAAAGTGCTTTGTCTTGGGGATGGACTTGCTGCTCCCTGGAAGTGCCTCAGGGAAGGCAAGCTGCAGGGGTTCACGAGAAGTTTCTGGAAGCCTTGGCTGGCCTTTCTCAACTGCCCTACAGCCCATCTTTGGCAGCACCTAAAGTCATTGTGTACCACTACTCAGCCATGGCCTTGGGTTGGCGTAACAGCCCACGTTGACACTTTACCTACTGGCAGGCCAAATAAATGTTTTTTGGGGTGCAGTCCTGCTCTGCAGCAAATTAGCAGCATCTGGGAGCACAGATGAGTAAGACTTTACTGCTTTCCTTCTGCATTCCTGAGCAAAAACCAAAGCTACATCTTTCACTCGCAGGTCACCACCTTCTCGAGGCTTCTCACCAGTGCTGACGCTGCTTGCCTGGAGAGAGAGGTGCAGGGCAAAGCACAAAGGCCTCTCATCCTGTTCCTGCAGCAGTTTGACACCGAGTACTCCTTCGTGAAGTGCATCCGGTGAGTCCAGTTTTGCATTAGCCTGCTCCGAATGTCTGGAGTAACCTGTATGGAAAAGAGAGGCAGGAGGTCATGCTGTGCAGAACAGTGGACCGGCTCAGTTCAAACTGTATTAGCTCCATCATGCTGAGACTGGTTTTTGAAGTTTTACCATCCCTATAGGACGGGTGTTTTAATCTGTCCTTCTGCCTGCAGCAGCCAAGGATAATATGGAATGGCTACTTCTACAGACTTTAATGTTTTGGTTTTACACTTAATGACTTCTTTTAAATCCCCTTTCACTCTTCAGAGCGTTCCTTTGTGGCACATTGGGAAATAAAGTCCTTATTATTCAGCTGGACTTTGAAGATGGCTCTCAAAATGCTCAGCTCATCGCCTCAGCCAAGTAAGTCAAGTGTGAAGTTCTTCCCAGCCAGCTGTTCTGCTTGTTGACTCCTCACTCCCATTTGAGGAGGATTACTGCTGATTTGGGGATTTCAGGATCGGGCATGTGTAATCCTTTGCTTATTCTATAGTGGAATCTCGAAGCACTAATTGTATTTCAAATAATAATTCATAACCCAAGTCAAACTAAACTGAGTCAAATTATCATAACCTTTGAAATGTGAGTTTTTGCCATTGGCTGCAGAAGTGCTGAAGAGCTGAGGATGGGGGTTATCATTTGAGGCAGATCTAGGGGGTCTGGGAAGAAGGGATGAGCAAAGCACTTATGTCTGCAGGAGAAGAAATGTGCCCTCTTACGGAGGAAATACTTGTGGCCATGAAACTTTTGTCTGTCTTTGATCTGTCAACAACATTTCCTCTTTGTTGTAGATACACTGTTGTTAATGAAATCAACAAGGCGGACCTGGGAGAAGACTCTGTCTTTGTTTACTTTATCATGAAGCTTTCCCGGGTGGAAGGAGGAACATCCTTTGTGGGATTCCATGGAGGTGAGTCTGGCCATCCTTTGCTCCTCACTCTTCAGCTGTCGTCAGGCTAACACACCAGGGCAACGTTTCTCTTCTTCACCCTGCTTTTTAATGCTTAAAATCTGGAATTGGTGTGTCATGTGGATTGTCAGAGCTGCTTCCCTTATCCACAGAGACTGCCCTGAGGGGCCAATAACTTGGGTTCCTGGTCTCTTCTTTGGGAGCCACTGACAGATGAGTCCTCTTTCTAATCAGCTGGAGAGCAGCAAACAAACATGATCCTAACTGCACTGGCATGTTGTTTTCCAGGAGACTCCTGTGTGTGTGCTTATGTGTTCTGCTTTCAGCAGCAAGGCTCCTGCTGTGTCTGGTGGGTTCTAAGAGGCTCAAAGCCCTGATGGTGTGCACACTGTGTTAGACAGGGTAGAGTGCACTTGGCGTTTTCAAAGTGAATTGCTGCTTTCCCTTTCTACATCAGGAGGTGACAGTAGTGAACTCCAAATGTGAACTGATAGCCCACAGGTCCTGGGAGGTAATTCTTAGGAAGCTCTTTTGGAAGAGCGTGCTGCAGGTGTGGAATGATATTTTCTTTTGTCCTCTGTTTATAGGCTTGTGGCAGTCAGTGCACATAGACGATCTCCGTAGATCCAAAGACATGATCTCTGATATAACTGTCCTGCAGAACCTCACCATCAGCCAGATCTTCTGTGAGGATTCAGGTAAAACCAAAGGTGAGCTGCAAGCTGGCTGCAGCAGCCAGTGATGGTGCTGTGCCAGTGGGGAGAAGGGGAGATGCAGTCCCAGGCCTGGTGCTAGTGGAACTTGGGCCTGGTCCAACATATCTAATAATTTACCCTGCTCAGTATCTGCTTTTTGTGGATGTCATGACATGGCTACCAACTTTTACTTTATTTAGTTCGTTACTGCAACTTAGGATCATCAAGTAAGTTAATTTTGTTAGTTTTCCCCTTTTTTTTGGACAAAAATGTGGGATTTGCACTGCTTAACACCCTGAGTGCTCTGTCTCAGCTTGGGAGCCAGAAGATGCTGTGTGGCAGAGACCACTGACACAAAGTCACTCCAGAGAAACTCTCACTTGCATGAATATGGATCTGTTCACCTAAACCTGTAGGAAGTTTAAAAAACGACTTTTTTCTTTCCCCTCATTTTTTTCTTATGCTTTTTCCTTTCACCCCAGCACCCTCCAGGATCCTGGTAGAGCTTGGTGCATTAGCTCTGATGTCATATTCCTTCCAGTTCTTGCTACATGAAGCTTATAGCTAGCTAGCAGCTCTATCTGTGTTTAAAGAGATGCATCTCAGCTCCTTATGCAGGAGATAATGGATCTCTGACAGATGTTCTGCCGCTCTGGGCTGCAGTTGCTAAATAAACTCTCATCTGACTGATGCAGAAGTTTACTGCTTCTTTCTGATAAAAATTCTATACCTTAGTTGGAGCTCTGCCTGTGAATGGAGAAGAACAGGAGGAAGAAGAGATGGAGATTGAAACACCAGTGCCAGAAGCACAGCACTGTGAGGTCAGTGCAGAATACATTTGTTTATTCTCAGCTGTCAATATGGTTCTCTGCTCATCCATAGGTGCAACACAACTTCTGCATCCCCATTCACTTGAAATCCATCAGGAAGATTTATTTGCATCAGGAATGTTAATGATCAGACACAAATTCATTCCCCCACTGCCCAGTCAAAATCAGCATCACTAAAGAAGTAAACCTTTCTAATGACCCCCTAATTTTTTAGTCATTTCATACTCTGATTTTTAAAAGTCAGTTTTAAAAGCTTCTGTTATCTTTCTACACCCTGGAGCTAAGAACTGTGATTCTGCTCCTGCCCCTCCAGCTGTTTGTGCTTTCTGAGGTGTGCAGTAGAAGCTGTGCTGGAATTGGCTGTGGACTTGGCTGTGCTGCAGCTGTGTTAAGAATGGCTCATGTTCCCCTGACAGCATCAACTGGAGGATTTTCAGTGTGAGGGTGACTGCATGTAGCTTTTGCCCCTCTAGTGCCCAAGCATCTCCCAGGGAGGACATACTTTCCCTAGTCACGTTTATAAGGTCCGCCTTTTTCCCCAGACTGCTGAATTTTCCCCAACAGGAGTCTTATGTTAGTACAAATGCTGTGTTGCATGCAGTTTGAAAGAGTCATAGAAGTTGCATCAGGTACTTGGTAGCAAAAGAAGAACTTTGATTTGCAGCCTGAGATGAGAGGAAAACTGAGAGATGGGATGCCAGGGGGACAAGCCCTTTCTAATAATTTTAAGCGGGATGTGTGGGTGCAAGGATGTAAAACTGAAGAATAATGAATTTGTTTTCACATTGTTCTTGGAAAGGGTGAAATCCTGGACACCACTGTACTCCTGAGGACCTGTGTCCAAAGTGCTGTGGGGATGCTACAGGACCAAAATGAAGATCTTAATCGAAGCAGACAGCGAATTAAAATTCTCCTTGGCCTTCTGTCTAAAGAGGATGACTTGAAAGGTATGTGCTCCCTGGGTGCAGCCTGAGCACCTAGGGAACCACCAAAACATGGGAATTAGTTCACTGGGGACCCAAAGAGCAGTGGTTCTTGAAGTAGTGTACACAAGGTAGATCTCCTAGGCAACCTCCCAGGAGTATGTGTGTCTGTGCTCCAGTCTCTCATTCCTTTAATGGCTGTAGGGCTTTTCCTGGAGTTCGGTTGTGGCTTTTTGTCTAACTGTGCTAACTCTGTTTTTCTCCCAGTTGGCTAATTACTGAAACAATTGTAAAATGCTGTGCTTGGTGTGATATTTGGATTTGGATCCAACGCCAGTACAAGAGAAAATGCAAATTCTCTGTTGTTTTGTAGCCTCTTTCCTGAAGATAATAAAGTCTCGTATCTCCAACCTTTTGAAGAAACAAGAAGAAAATTCCTTTTGCCCACAAAACTGGGTGCTTCGAGAGGCTTCCAACATCAGTGCTATGCAGGAGGCAGGAACCTTCAGGTGAGGACAGCAGCAATATCTTGTAACCTGCAGGTTTCCAAGAAAAGTTTTCAAATGGCAACTGTGCAGCAGAGACAGCAGTTTTGTGTAATCTGAATATTTGCAGTCTCCGTCTCCAGTCTGTGCTGGAAACTCTCCGAGGGCAGTTTTGTCCTCTCCTGGCTCCCAAGGGAGGGTGGCTTACAGCTGAGTGGGCTGAACTGGGACAGGAATGCACGAATGCACAAGTGGTTTGAGTGGAACTGTGGGATTACAGGCGAACCATGAGTGAGAGAAGTGTAGAGATTTTAGTTGGTGGTGTGTTTTCCCCTTAAAGGCAGGATTAGGACTTTCTCACATGCAATTGTCAGTGATTTTTCAGGACAACCACCTCCTGATTTGCTGATATTGTTGCTCACCTTCCTTTTGGGTTTCTTGGTCTCTTTCTGCCCCCCAAAGGCACACCTTGTGGAAGCGAGTCCAGAACGTGATCACTCCATTCCTGGCCCTCCTGATTGCTGCCATAGACAGGAATGGCAATCTGGAGCTGTTGGTCGCTCCGGCAGCTGAGTGGGTGACAAACCTGTGGATGTTCATCTTCAGTGATACAAAACTTCTGACTCTCCCTTACAATGTGGGTAAGAACAGGTGAGCCACTGCAGAGAGCAGCAGGAGGGCTTGGCTGGTAGCAGGGAGACCAGATCAGCACTGGCTTTAAATCCACATGGGAGATTGACCCTGTTGGTTGCTCCTCTGTGCTGTGCCAAAGGCAGCGGGGCAGTTCTCGGTGACTTCACGAGTCTGTTCTTTCTACCTTATCCCCAGCACTCCTGGGCTTTACTCCCTAGCTCTTGGCATGCCCACACTTCTTACCCAGTCCCTGAAACCCACATGTCCTGCCATTACAATCCTTTTTCCAGGGAATGCTTATTGAGTAAGTCCTAATGCAGGATGAGCTGTATTAATGAGTCATTCAGTTCTTTCCCCTTCCCTCATCCCTTTCTAGGGCTAATTTCTTGCTTTCTGCACCTTCTTGCCTCTCCTATCTGAATGTGTTTCCTGAGCAAAAGTCCAGTGCATTAATGACCTTTTAATCTCTTAGTTCTCAGCCAGAGATAATTCTGGTGCAGAACAATATGATGCTGTCTGCTGATGTGGTGAATGAGAAGATGCCCTTCAGCTGGAGGATAAAGGAATACTTGGATGAGATGTGTTTGAAAACTCAATATATCCAAAACACTGAAGGTGAGAGCCTGACTTGAGATAGAGTATCTCCATTCACCTTCCCTGTAAACTCTGGTTTGTGACTACTGTGCCTCTACCTTTCTGTGACCATGGAGTCACCTTCAATCCCTTTGTGCTCATGTGAGCCAGTGCAACTGGCTTTTATTTGTGCTTCTCACTATTGGTCTTTCTCACGTATTCTGTGCCCTTGTATTCAAAATGCTGTGGAAATGCCAAGTGTTAATGACAAGATGAGAATCAATAAATATGACCCTGATGCCTGGACTGAGAAGACTTGGTTTTAAATCCCTTGTTAGTGCTCTGAATGAGGGGAGAGCTCTATGCATTGGTGATTAATTAGATGTCAGTCTCTTTAGCCTCCTAATATTCAGCTTTTCTCTGTGTTCTCATTTTACAGACCAAGCTAAGAAGTTTGTGGACATCTTCCAGGAAACTGCACTGGGAAAATTTATCTCTGCTCTGACTGAGGAAGAAAGGCAAATGCTCTTCCAGTGCTATGTCACAGACTTTGTTGTTCTGACTGTTGGTGCATCCTCCATAGAGGAGCTGCAGGTCAGTGGCTGAAATAAGAGCTGGAAACCCTTTGGGTGGAGAGAAGAGCATGATGCCTGTGAACATGCCTTTCTGTATCAATCTTTCCTTCTCAGGCAAAATCCCCCTCTGATACAGACTAAAAGCAAGGTAGCCACAAAGCAGATATATTTGACACTGAATGACTGCTGAAACTGCTGAGCCCTTGCTCAGAAAAGCGTTTCCACAACAGCACCTGTACAAATTGACACATCATTTAAGGCTCTCTTTGTAAAGTATTGGTTTTAGTCTTCCTGATAGTTTTGCCAGGATTTCCAGTACAAAAAGAATTTTAAAAGTTCTTTGTTAATTTAACTTTTTTTTTCCCTAAACTTTCAGTGTCTGCACATTGCATTCTTATCCTGCATAGAGGAATGGAAGGCAACATCTCCCAGAAGAGAGGAGATGGTCCCATCCTTGCCTTGGGTCCACCTTGTGTACAATCAGTTCAAGAGCCGCCTGCAGAACCTTTCAAGGATCCTGGCTGTGCACCCCACTGTTGTCGAGTGCCTCATTGACCAGCAAGGAGATGAAATACATTCAGAGATGGTAAAGTCACTACCAGGCATTTTGTTAACCTTAACCCTAGCTTCACTGAATTAGCTAGTGTTGTCTCCTTTTAATTTCAGCAACAGTAAAGCGGGAAGCACAACCTCAGTCAGGATCCTCAGAGTAAGGAGTAATCTGCTGCATTATCATTGTTGCTAGCAGGATTTAAAATAGTTTGCCCTACTTTCACATCAGTAAACAGGATGTGCTAATGATCCAAGCCATAAGCATGAGAATTCCAGAGCTGAAGGAATAGTAGAGCGTTATTCAGTAGAACACAGGCTGTAGCAAACCTTAGAGGCCATGGTTCGTAAGTAATTCTGAAATGCAACCTTTGTGTTATGTTTGCATCCTGTGTGTCTCTCTAGGTTTTAGATGTGTTGGCTGCAATGGCATGTGCTGAAGAGCTGGAGAGTCAAGTGCAAACAGCCCATCCAGAGGTCTGGCTGCAGAAAGTGAAGAATCTTCGCATGCCCATTGAATTTCTTTGTAAAGAGAAGAGTTTGCAGAGGAATCGGAGTCGGTGCCATCAGCTGCTAAAACAACTCAAGTATGTATCACAGATGTGCTCATAATCTTGATCTTTTGCCTTGCTTTTAATAGCAGTGTTTGTACAGGCTGAAAGCTGCTCTAATGCTGCTTTTCTCACACAAAGACTTCACAAACTTTTCCAAGTTCCTGCTAAGCTCAATTACATATCAAGCACCAAGAACCAGATTTTTTATTTCCTCGTCTCATGTAGATTTTCTCTCTAAATCTGGTAGTATCATCCAATGCATTCCACCTGGGTTCAGGGGTTATTTAAAACTCTCAATAGGTTCCTGTTAACCAGTGATTTCTCTCCACTTCATCCCATGCATGTAAAGACTGAGAGATGGGGAACTTTGCTCTATCCAAGATAAAATCTTGTCATTTGGAAGACAAACCCAGAGTTTCTCCCAGACTTTGTTTAATTTAATGAAAGGGAAGGAAGTGTATTTAATTGTGATTATTATTTTTTTTAATTACTGCTTTGATATTGAAGTTAGAGATGTGAGAAGGTCTTTGCAGTGGTCTTAATTCTGCTCCCATACCATAAACTCACTGTGTTTAATTCTGTTACATGGTGTGTCCTTGACAAAAAAACAGGGCTGATAGCCAAAGAGCAAAGCAAGATACTGCATGAGAAGTGCTCGATGGTTGTGGTGAGCTTGAAAAGCAGTGAGATCATTAGGCTGACCTGATTCAGCAATTCCATCATGTTCTCAGCTTATAGTTTTACTTTCTGAAATTGCACTTTCCTTCCCACAGAGTCTACTGGAACCGGGTTTTCTCCATGTCCATGTTTATAGAACATGTGGTGTTTGGTATAGAGACTCTGATGCCAGAATTTGAGAACGTAGTGAAAAAATATGTGTTGCTTCTTGCTGAGGTAAGCAATGATGTGATTTCACCTCTTCCCTGTTTGCTCCTGCTAATCGGGTGAGCTTTTGTCTTGGATATTAGAGCTTAGTCATTTAGCTTTGTCCTTTTCATCCGCAGTGTTTTCAGAACGATTCGGACATGAAGACTTATCCAACTTTTATTGCAGTGATGAAAGTACTGTGTGAATGTAAGGAGGAAGTCAGCAACAGGCTCTACAGGTAGTGACACTGAGACAAGTCGCAGGGTCTGGTATGAATATTGCCTGTATTGCCAGCATGTTTCTGGGCATAAAGCAGTGCTGCATACAATGTAATGAAAGCCAAACAAAGAGCAATAACTTCCATTTCATTCTGTGCCCTGGAGGCAAGTGCTTATCCAACAGGTCTTACATTATCTGCTCTTTGTCTGGTTGCAGATCATAGAACCCGAGAATTACCTTGAGTTGGAAGGGACCCAAAAGGACCATTGAATCCAACTCCTATCCCTACATAGGACACTCCCAACACTCACACCGTGGGACTGAGGGCATTGTCCAAATGCTGGCAGACTGGATACCTTGACTGCTTCCCTGGGGAGCTGTTCCAGTGCTCCACCACCCACTGGGGGAAGAACCTCTTCCTAATATCCAGTCTAAACCTTCCCTGGCACATCTTCCTGCCGTTCTCTCTAGTCCTATCATAGGTCACAAGAGAGAAGAGATCTACACCTGTTTCACCGCCTTCTCTTGTGAGAAGGCAGCAAACAGCCATGAGATCCCCTCTGAGTCTCCCCTTCTCCAGGCCAGGTGACTTCAGAACAGGCCAAGTGACTTCAGCCACTCCTCTCTAGACCCTTCACCAGATTTATGGCCCTCCTCTGGATACTTTTATGTCCTTTTTATACTGTGGCACCCAAAACTGCCCCCAGTACTCGAGGTGGGGCCACACCAGCGCAGAGTAGAGTGGGACAAGCCCCTCCTTTGACTGGCTGGCAATGCTGTGCTTGATAGACCCCAGGACAGGGTTGGCCCTCTTGGCTTCCAGGGCACTGTTGGCTCATGGTCAACTTGCCATTGACCAGAACTCCCAGGTCCCTGTCCGCAGGTGAACATCTTATTAAAGGCTTTTGGTGAGAAATCATTGAAACAATTGTGTTCATTGCTGTTTCTGAATTACAGATATGGTCTGCAGCCATGTCCAATCTGCCTAAAAGAGCCGAAGGATCCAGTCTGCCTGCCTTGCTCCCATGTGTTCTGTCTGAAGTGCATCAGAACCTGGCTGGTACCAGCACAGTTGCATTGTCCATACTGCAGGGCTGCTGTGACTGATGTTAATTTAACTGTCTCCAAGGAGCTCAGGTACTCAGCCCTCTCCAAGGGGGCAGCATTGCAGTGGGGCTTGTTGTATGAAGAAATTCTGATTCATGACTCTGAAGTTGTCAGCACAAGCAGAATGTGCAAAGGGAACTCTGCTCCTCTCTTTCTGGAACTGGAACACATCCTGTCTGTTTTCTCTCTATTGTTTCAAAAGATGGGAGCAAGTTGCCTTGGCCCTGTAAGAAAACTGTAGTTATAAAACCCTGTAAAGCTAAAGCACTATCGATGGATGAATCAGACAAGGGAACTGCTTGTCATCTTGGATTGCTTTGTGATAACTTACATTTGCTGAGAGTTTTTTGCTATCTGGTATCATATTTCCACTTGTGATGTTGGTTGTCAATGTGATACAGCCTTTACAGACAACACTTTTGAAGTGTTGCACAAATGTAGCCTTTTGGAAAGCTGGAAAAGCATCTCACCTTGGTGACTTCTGCCTGTGTTTTCTTTGCTTCACCCATTTTTTAAGTGGTTCTGTGTTTGAACACCATCCTAATGCTTTTTACCCTTCTCCCAGAGATGCCATTGCAAAAAACGCCCTGTTCCGGCAGAGATGCAATAATTTATTCATAGATGTGGTCACTACCATGAGCTTCAAGGACAATGAACCCCCTGAGACACAGGTGATCCAAGAGCTCCTTAATCTGCTGTTCGTTCACAGAGACCTCCTGACAGGTTCAGGTGAGCTTCCTTCAACCTGATGCTCATGGAGCTGATTCTCTTGCCACTTTCTCTCACCTGCCATAAATGTCTTTTTCTTATCTCCACAGATCACCCTGCTGTCTACACAAAATTTCTGTCCCCATTTAATGATGAAGTCGATGAAACTCCCATCATCCGCTCCATAATGCTGAAGCTCCTCTTGAAGTACAGGTGAGCAGAGTCAGACAAGTGATGGATGTTACCCGAGACGTGGTTCACCAAACCAATCTGATTGTTCTCCTCAGTTCCATGCTGTTCATTAAATGTGAATCTTTACAAGTGAAATTCACCCTGTGCCTTTGTGCAACTTGGCTGGCCTGCATGGAGCTTGTGTTGAAGTATCTGACCAGTCTGTGCCAATGTTTACCTAGCTGTTTTTAACCTAAACCTGTGCTGAACATGAATAGTTTGAGTAACCTAAAGACAGCTGACTAATTGACATGCTCTAGATTACAAAGCAATTCTCTTCACCCACAGATATTTAATCCAGAATGATCTTTCGTATGCATACGCAGACCTCTCCATTCACACTAAGCACTTCCAACCTCCCTTTGCAATCAGTGCGCACAAAAAAGGTTTCTGAAGTGTGATCATCTCCTAAATTAGATGTTTAAAGTAGATCAGATGCCTTGTGCCTTAAAAATGCTAATTTAGCATTGCTGATGACAGAGGCCTAGCTCAGACTGTGAAGTTAGATGACATCTGGCAAAACATGGCACATTTGCTTTTCCATCTACCAGATGGATCCAGAGTGACCCGCTCCCATCACAGGGACAAAGCTAGTAGTGTGATCATGATTTAGAACATAAGTTATAGCTGTCAGTGTTACAGTTGTGGTTTCTCTCTCCTGTAGCTTCAATGAAGTGAAAAATGATGTGCAAGACTACCTGTCCCGGGTAGAGCAGAGTGAGATCCTAGAGGAAAATGATAAAAAAGAACTCTACTTGCTTTTTGTCAACTGCTTAGAGGTAAGAGTGCTGGGTGGGTAAGAGCTGGGCAATAAAACCGTTGCAGGAATAAAAAAGTCAAGAATAGAAATTCTTCTGCAGTTTAAGGCAAGTTTCATGTGCGTGTAGCTAACTGCCAACTAGAAAGCCCCAAAGGAAGTTTATATCAAATCACCTGCTCAGAACCTGCTCTCCAGTACCTGCCCTTTGCTTTGCAAGGTAAGGCTTGTGTGCATTTGCAGCACTACATAAATTCTCTTGGACACCTTGGACAGGTATCAAACTGTTTTATGAGGCTGGTAAAGCTCAAACTCCAATACAGGAGTGCAGCAAGCAGGGAATTTCTCATTGCAGTAGCCTGCTACTGGATTACTTTCTTGTTTTCACAGGCATTTTTTTGTTTGCATAACTTTAGATTATTACGCTGTTTGGATTTTCACTTTCCTCCCCTGGTATAACTTTTAATGCTTTGGACAACTTTAAACAAACTTGATGACAGGGTAAAGGTTTCATTTGTTTTAGTTTTCATTATGATGGTGACTCTGTAGGTAAGATGAAGGTTTGTATTCTTGCAAAGGGAAGACTGGTACAGCTTGGCATCTCGGAGCGTGTGATGTGTCTTCCAGTCATAGCGCACTCGTAACAACCTTGCTCAGCCTACAGGCTTAGAACACTTTGGGGAGAGCTTGGGCTCATTGCTGAAGGTGTTTGGTGATGTGACTGAAGTTTAGGATAAGCACAGGGAAGAGCTAATGGCAGTGGGGTGGAGGGTGCTGTGAGAGACGTGAAAGGTTATTGTGCAGTGTGGATGCACTAGAGATATAAATGCATAGGACTTCTCATTTAAGTGATTCTGCCACTTATGCAATATTCTGGCCCTTCTTTAGGATTCACTGAGTGAAAAGTCTGAGAGCAGCCTTGGATGGGAACATACAAACTATCTGCCTAGAGACAGAGGCTTTCCGGAGAATTATCTCCCAAACTACAATCAAGAAGTTCCTCAGGAATCGTCTGTTGAATATCTGCAGGCAGTAGCCCAGGTTCGCTTGTACCTGAGTAAGGCTGCAGAGCTGCTCTTTGACTTGTATGAACACAGAGGTAAGTCTAATTATCCTGCTGTAAAATGGAAAAGCTGTATACAGAGCAATGCCACCGTGGGAGATGGGCTGGACACAGTCAGCACACCTGTGCTGTGCTACAACTTGTTCTGATGCATGGCCAAGAACAAGTGTGTCAGGTTTTTTCTTTTCTCCTTCATTAGGAGTGTCAGTAATTATTTCTCCTCTTTACCATTTATTAGAAGTGCTCTGTACCTAGTAGCAAGGCTGTGGCAGTTCCCTAGGGTGTAGTTACAGAAGAGCTGTGCCTTTGGAAGGAGATTTATTTTATCCTCCAGATGCTAGTAATAAAATTTTATATAGGACCAATTAAACTGAACTTTAATGAATAAATGAATAAAGTATAAAGGATGCTTCACATACATGACTGTTGGAAGGCTTGTTTTATATGAATAAGAGCTCTGTGCAGCTAAAAATGACAGAGATACTTAAAAAAAAAAGTAAAAGAAGTTTTGAGCTGATTTGCTGACCCAATAAAGGACAGCAGTGTGTTGAGAATCTCAGATACTTGCACAGTCCTTGAAGCATCCTTTCTTTCTTTTTTCCACTCCAGAGCAAGACCACGTAGAGGAGAAGCAGCAATACCTGGCAAATGTGAGGATGTTCTGTGACATCAGCAGGAACAGCTGGCATCGTGTTTACCTAGTCCGGAAAATTGCTAATCAGTATGGGATGGAATTCGCTCAGAAGCTTGTCACAAAGGAAAACTTTAACTGGGTGTTCCCAGAGGAAGTTCTGAAACGGGTAAGGAAGGGGGGTTTCCTTGGAGATGGCCCTGATTTCTTCTTAGTCTTCAGTTGGTACTGCTTTGGGGTGTTTCGGTGGGAGTGGTTGTGAAGGTGACTTATCCTGGCTCTGTGTCGAACGGAGTCGCTTACAGCAGCAAGTGGCCGTTTGGGATGCCATGCCTGCCTGCTGTCTCTTTGTGAAGGTTGAGATGCCCCAGTTCTTGAGAGGAAGAGGAGACTCTGCCTTGTCCAATGGCTGGTTAACATCCAGAGTGCTCACCGTGGGCTTTTCCCTTTGAAGGTGCAGCGTGACCAGTCTAATCACATCGATCGTTACCTGGCATGTGGTGAGGATTACAGAGTCCTGCGTGATGCTGTGGGGAAAGCCATGATTGAGCGTAAGACTGAGGGTCTCCTGCAGGCAGAGAAGGTAGGGCACACTCTCCTCACCATAATCCTATTGTGGGTTCAGGATGGCAATGTTTTAGCTTTGTGTGTTCCTGTTGGCCGCATCTCTTCCAGTGGGGATGCCTGGATTGCCTTTCCTTGAAAGTTACCGTGGCTTACGCTGGCAGACACGTTTTCTGTGCTTTCTGACTTGTGTTCTAGCATATGTAACTCTGAAGTTATTTCTGTTGTTGTCTCTTCATGCTTTTCTCCCTTTGTGATCTATCACAGCAGTTTATTTTACAGTATGCAATACAGGCACCTTGTAGCCAACCGACTGGAGTGCAGGCAGGTAATCAAAGAAGCTTTATGCCCCCTCTCTGCTTGCCCAGATCTATCTAGCCTTGTGTCTTGCCATGCTAAAACCAAACAGGTCATTTCTGTGTAATTGTAAACTTTTTCCAATGTGTATTTTGTATGTGAAAATCTTCAGGAAGAAGTTTGCAAACCATATGCCTTTGAATGTCTCTGTACCTTCTGTTATATACTGGTTGTGATTTCTTTTTCACTTGCATGTTGATTTGATTTGAAGGCAGGCATGTGCAGGTTGCTGCCTAGTAAGATCACAATTCCAACTGGATGTTAGAAGAGTAAAGTGCTTGAGAGCTTTCTGATGTAAACCCCTCGATCATCTTGAGTTCTGTCAGATTATTCATTTATTTATGGCTTGAACAGCTATTTCTCCACTATCCCCCTTTGTGTGTGGGGAGGGCTTTCCCATAGGCCTGCTGAAGCCTGCTTATCCAGTAACCAGCTGAAACCTTGTCACACTTCAGCTGCAACAGCTGTAGCATCTTCTCTGCCATACCATCCTTTCCTCTTTTCTAGGCATCTCGTGGCTGCTCCCAGGCTGTACAATCTGTCCATCTGCTCCTGGGTATTTTCAGAGAGGTCACTGCCCTGTATGGGGTTAGTGACTCAAATCTTCATCCCAAACCACAGGTAAGATACTTCACTTTGGAAGCTTGTGACAAACATGCTTTGTTAATAAGGATGAATGAGATTTGGTTCATTGGTGGAAGAGCCTTTTGTTCTTCTGCCCCAAATATGGTTATGGTTATCCAAGCAACTGTAAGTGTTTTCAGAGCAGGGGCAACACAGCATGGAAAGCAGCTGATAGTCCTCTTCAGTTTGGTGGGCAACATACAGCTGGTTTAATTCTTTTAAATATGTGCTTTCAGCAAATAAATGTTATGAATGAGTTCATCCAGAACTCCCAAGTCCTGAATTCTCCAGACCTGCGGGAGTTTGCAGCTTTTCTTGTGCTGAATGCACTGCCATCCCTGACAGTGGATCCTCAAAGCTTCAGCTACAACGGAGCACTAATTGAAATGGCAGTTCATACTGCAGCTGTCCTGCTGTGTGGGCAGAACCCAGTCCTGCAGCCCCTGAGGAATCTGGCATTCCATTCACACGCCATGGAGGTAAAGAGATTTAATTCAGCATATTGCTCGTTCTTTCATGTATCTGCTGGATCCTCTATAACTTAACCTTTCTTAACATCCGAAGCACCAACTTATTGGTTTAGCTGTGAATTACCTATGTACGATTATTTCAGTGTTGCTGGGATTAATTAGCACAACAGGCTCCAGGCTGGTACCTTTTGAAGGTACTTCTGCATCCTGAGCAGGATCGGGTAAGTACTTTTGCTGATATTTGAGTGAGCAGGTCTGAGAGCAGTTGGCTGCTCACGCTGTGAAGATCTGTGGGCTCTAGAGGATCACGGCTCGTGCAGCCCTGGGCTGAGTCAGGGCAGAGGGATCTGCTGCTCTGCTACTCCCCACTACTCAAGGCACGTGGAAACATGCTGGTACACACCAGGGTACAGAAGGTCACCCCAAGAGGAATCCAGTCTCTAGAGAGTGTCTAGAGAGTGCATGTGCAAGGCTTAACAGTATTGAAAGCTCTTAAGAGTAGAATTGCAAAGGTAGAATTTAAAAATGTGCATGCACATCAGCTGCATGACCTCTGCTTTCAGATGTCTTTTGTTGCCCATCACAAATAAAGAACCAGTGAGCAACTGCTACAGGAAAAAACTGATTTATATATCCATCTGTCACCTTTTTTGTTTTTCCTCCTTAGCACTCTTTTCTGCCTACAATGCCAGAAGATATAACTGCTCAGGCAAGGACCTGGGCAGGAACAAGCAATATGCGTTGGTATGGTAAGTGCTCCTGTCTGGCTGTGAAAGAAATTGAAGGATAATCCTTTGAATGAAACTGTTCCAGACACAAGGACAGATACATTCCTTTTAAGCATGAGGTAGCCTTTGTAAATTAAGATTTGTAGCTATGGTTTATGTGGGCAATGCAGCAGAGTGCCTTGAACTTCTGTTTTGTCTTGAGCTTGTGGCTGTTTACAAAGCTGGAAAGTTGTGGGTGCCCCATCCCTGGAGGTGTTCAAAGGGTGTTGGATGGGGCCTTGAGCAGCCTGGGACAGTGGGAGGTGTCTCTGCCCGTGGAAGGGGGTTGGAAGTGGATGATCTTTAAGGTCCCTTACAACCCAAACCATTCAATGATTCTGTGATTCAGGAAATGTTAAAGTGGTGTGAGCAGAAGAGGATCTCTTCGCCACCTTCTTGGCCAGCTTTCAGTTCTCTGCTTTCTGCTGTAGGATATTACTGCAGATTGAGAATCCAAGGGTGGGAATCTTTCAGGCTTCCATTTCTTGTTTCTCAAAGGGGGACGCACCGAAAACTTCCTCTGAGTCCTATGTGAGTCTCTTGCTCCTTTGGGTCAGTTAGTGCTTTTGATTAGATCTTGAAATATGTTTCTTGCTTCAAGATGATGGTCCCTATGAAAGGATATATCAGGGGCTTTATAAATACCTCTTTTGTAATACTCTCCTGTTTGTTTCTCTTTTTTGATAGTATGTAGAAACGGCCACCCCTGCCTCGTAGGAGAGGTAAGAATTTGATATTGGTGGGGTTTTAAGCAGGTGGTGTTTTCAACAATGAACTGTTATTTTATTTACTGATTTTTATGTTCTATTGCACGGTAGTTAATGTTCTAAATTCTCTATATTACCAATCATTTTGCCATTGTAATGTAAAATTTAGAAAAGCTCTAACACAGCTTATACCATAAGTCTAGGAAACGAGAGGCAGAGGCCCTTTGCCCTGAAATATAGCAGTTTTCGAATTAGCAAGTTACAGCTTGGATTTTTGTTTCATTCTCTTTTTTCTACTGGAGAAGCTTTTACTCTGAAGTTCAATGTTCTCATTTTGCTTTTTGCTAGTGTGGTCAACCCATGATGATCAGCCACTGTATCGACTGTGGTGCCATAGTTGGAGGGGAAAGGCATATACCAGTGGCTGGATTTAAAGAATCCAGGTATGCTTTGATTCGTTAACTTTTTCAGCTCTAAGTGATGTAATGCTTTCCTGTCTTGCTTTATAGGCAAAAGGCAGCACCCACTTCTTGCTGCTACCTGAAAGCTGGCATGTGGGATCCCCTGTTAGCGTGGACATGGGCCCCTGAGGAGAAGGGGCTCAGCTGTTCAGAGTGCTGGTGTAACTCTGACTTTGCAAAAACTGCTTTAACATAAAAACTTCTCAAGATGCTGGCTTAGGGTTTTTCATCTCCCTGCTCATCTAGGCTGGTGTAAGTTATGTGGTTCTACACCAATAATTAGTAATAACCAACATTTTCATAAAGGGATCGGCATAATCGAAGAACTTCTACCAGAGCTCTGGTACCTGACCTGTACTCCCTCCTCCTCGATTCTCTGACTTAGTATTTGCAACCCTTGTGTGAGAATGTTAAAATTACTGAGTCTGAAAGCAATGGCTTCTTGTCTATCCAGCACAGCGTTGGCTCATCATGCCCTACAGGGCTGGGTGTTGCCACTTTCATAGAAAACATATCAGGGAGAGATGTTCGAGGAAGAGTAAACAGCCAGCAAAACCAAACAAATGGGCTTATTTGTGCACAAAACTTACTGGAAGTCCTCATTTCCCTGTAGCACTTTTAATTGGTAGCATTTGTGGCATTTGAAGAACTTATGGGTCAAAACAACACCACGGGGTGTCAAAGACATCTCTTGTGTGGTTTTTGTCAAGGCAAATAATACTATATATACACTTCCCAACAGGAGATTTGAAGACAGAACTCAAACTGGCCACATACTTGGAGATCCACAACACAGAAGAACAATGGGAGTGTCTGATCGAGGCATGACCCCGGCTGTCTTCATGCCAATACGCTTGCTCACACATTTGGCAATGTTTCTGGGAGCCACAAAATATCCTACGGTAACTTCCAGCAGTAGTTCCAAGAAGCCACATGAAATATAGTGAAATCTTTGTATGATGCTGGTCCTTTTCATCATATTGCCAAGTAACTGAGGCCATCTTTCAAAATGCAAGACCCAAATTCACTTCCCTTTTTGCCCAGGAGTGATCTTTATGCACTTGCGTGCACGCATAAACACCCATTCTTGCCTTTATTTCTTCAAGTGGTAGGAATCCCTTGGGATGGAGTTGACTTTATGGTGAGATTGTAGTTCTGCATGTCTTCTGCTTGAACTATATTGGCTATGTTCATTCTTGCCTTTTGTTGCTCTGCAGTCATTGCAAAAGATTATCAAGCCACAGGTGCAGAACCCTGTGAGATTCCTGCAGCAGCATATTCAGGAGGACCTGGCACAGCTGACAAGAATTTTGGGGAAGAGTGTAGATGAGACTGTCAGCATCATTCATCTTGTCCTTGGCAGCCTCCTCAAGAGCCCTCATCAGCACCGAGGTCAGTGTAAGGAAAACTACTTGCCATATCAGATCTGCAAGCTATATCAGCATTTCAAGAGCTAAATAACTGCTGCTTCTTTGCTAATAGACCGTTTCCAACAGGCGGTAGCTCAGCTGATGAGGAACATCCAGAAATTTGAGGCTTATTTTCATAGAATCATAGAATCCTCTGGTTGGAAAAGACCTTTGAGATCATCGAGTCCAGCCGCACCCATCATCCGCTAAAACATGTCCCTCAAAAACTCATCTGTCCGTTTTTTAAACACCTCCAGGGATGGTGACTCAACCACCTCCCTGGGCAGCTGTTCCAGTGCCTGACCACCTTTTCAGTAAAGAAATTCTTCCTAATATCCAGTCTGAACCTCCCCTGGCACAGCTTATGGCCATTTCCCCTTGTCCCATCCCCTGTCACTTGAGAGAAGAGATCAACACTCTCTCCCCCACAGCCTCCTCTCAGGCAGTTATAGACAGTGATGAGGTCTCACCTCAGCCTCCTCTTCTCTAAATTAAACAACCCCATTTCCCTCAGCCGTTCCTCGTAGGACTTGTTCTCCAGCCCCTTTCCCAGCCTCGTTGCCCTTCTCTGGACGCGCTCCAACACCTCAATGTCCTTCTTGTACTGAGGGGCCCAGAACTGAGAACACAAATTTTCTTGCTGTAGGGAGTGGAGAATTTTTGGCTCTTTAGTTCTCTTTCGGTCAAGCATGAGAGGTTTGCAAAGTTTGGTGCATATTTCTGAAAAGGAGTTATTGAATCACCTCATGGCATGTTGACAGAGATTTCAGCTTACAAGCAGAGGAACCACTCAAAGCACAGTAGTTCATGCCATGTGTAATCTACCTACTGTAATGCCCTCTAAATGTCTACCAAGAAGCTGCTGAGTGGAAGAGGGATGGCAGAGTATGGTTCATGGTTGATCCTGGAGTTCAAGTCGACATAAGTCATTGTGTTATAGAGGGCTTTATATGTAATAGCCATAATTTTAGTGTGACAGCACCGATCAGTGTTCCAAGCTCTGTTCTTTGTCTGTCGTTGATCACAGTCTGACCTTGGACAACTTGTTTAACCTTTCTGGGATTATAAATGAATTGGATAAATGTCTGCATTATTTCAACAAATGACTCGAGTGAAGCTTCTGAAAACCTGCAGTCACTGTGTGCTGTTTTGGATGACACCCTCCAGCTAGACTAAGATACTCATTTAGCTTCTGGGAGCTATGGAATTGCTCTTGGCTCATTGTGCTAACTTGCAAGGATGTCACACCTGAAAGCTTGGGGAATTTCTGCCTTCTTCTAACTGAAATATTGCTGTTGCAGGGCCAGTTCAGTTTGATGCTGTGCTCTCCACCAAACAGATGAGAAACAGATGGGAAGAAATTCTTGCAAAAGAAATAATTGTTCCTGAATTGGAGGTGAGAAATCTGCTGTATAGATTTTCAGTAGCTAGGCAGTTCAAAATCCACTTGTTTGGAAATCTGACCTGCTCTAACATCTCTGACACACTTTTCACCCTGCTGTTGCTAAAGCCAAGCCATCACACAACTGCAGATTAGCTTTAATTTGTAAGAGTCAGCCACCTTTATTCTACTTGTGGAAATTAGTATCTGAGACTAGAGCTGTGCTATGGTGATTGTGTATAGCTGGAAAAGCAGCAATGTCTTAGCTCAGTTTAAATTACTTGTTCAAGTGAGCATATGGTTGCCCCAAATGAATTTTGTCTGCCTTTTTCCCCCTCCCATCATCTCAAGAATGGAAGATCTGCAAGTTGGATGAGCTGAACAAAGAATAACTTGATGGTATAAAGAGCTCCCTTGCAGGATGTGTTTGACATGCGTTCCCCAGGAGTTCATCTTCTGCTTTGACATATTCCTGTGTCACTTTTGTCATCAAGCTATTAGAGAAATACACTCTAGTGGAGGTTTGGCATGGCAAGACACTGCCAATTCTGATATATTTTTTTTTAATGCAGGACTTGGATAAAAAACTTCTGCAGTTAAACAGAAAAATACAAGAGGATGAGAGAATTTTTTCCAATCCAATAGTGAAAATAGTGTATAGTGACCCAGCCACATTCCTGTCCCAGCTGCCAAAAGACAGTCACGTACATCATTCGAAGATGTGGAGCTGCCGAAAGAGGATTTCAGTGGAGAACCTGGGCCATGTAGTCCAGCAAAAGAATGCCAAGGACACTGTCCCTCTCCTTTGGAAGTTTCTGCAGAAGGTGGGTGTGACACAGGGACAAGAGACCACGTTGTTCAGAGATCAGCTCGCAGAATCAGAGCCTACTTGAGGTTGGAAGGGATGTCTGGAGGACCAGCTCCCTGCTCAGATGGGTCACTGGAGCCAGTTGCCCAGGACTAAACCACTGTTTCCCATAACTTTCTATAATCTTGAGAACTGCCCATGTAAAATATTATTTCTTTTAAACATTTAGAATTATTCTATATAAGTATTCAAAAGTGTTTTGTCCATGAACAACCTTACTCAGGCCCCTTTCCTCTTCCAGGAAACAGAGCTGAGGCTGGTTAAATTCTTACCAGAGATTCTGGCTCTGCAGAGAGAATTGGTGAGGCAGTTTGAGAACACTGCTGATGTCAAGCATTGCTCAATCAGAGACTTCCTCAAAGAACCCTTCTCAGGTAAGAAGCATCTACCAAGATTGTAATTAGTGGGAAAAAAAAAGTGCTGGGTAGTCCAGTTGAAAATGAAGGTGAAAACTTCTCTTAAGCTTGCAATCTTAACCTCTCACATTTTTCTTTTAATGCTCATCCAAATGAATTAGAGACCTTAACCCTGGGGTTATGCTTGGAAAAGTCATGAGGTGACTTTAAAGAGAATTAAAGCCAGGAAGATTGTTCACAAGGGGTGGGGACTCTGCTCAGAGATAGGCAAGATAAATTTTTAAGCTTTGCCCTAGAGCAGGGCCTGCCAAAAAGGTGGAATAGATGTCCTCCCCTTCCATTCATGAGCAGATGTTTTGTGGCAGCTTTTTCAATTGTACTTAAGTACAATTACTGATGTTTTTAAGTACATAGAGGTTATGCAGAATCAGACCAAGGATCCACCCAGCCTGGTAGACTGGGCCAATAGCAGACATTAACGGAAGAATATAAACAAACAGAGCAAATTACTAGATTTGAAACCATATAAAAATGGTTTAAAAAATCATTTTAAAAATGTTTAATACCTGTTTACTCTCCCTTGATCTGTTTGAGCAGTTGCCTACAGTTCAGTGGTGTGCTTTGGAAATTCGTACATTACAGAGTTTCACGGTATTCCCAGTAAAAGGTGTTTCAAGGATTTGTCTTTCTGTTATTCCCCAGATGTGATGAGGGACCTGTTACAGAGGAGAGTGGAAGTGTTTCTGTCTGTTTGGAACAAGTTGAGAAGGTCGCTGGACACCAGGGGTGAGCACCTTTCTTTCCCAGCACTGGTCTGAGAATGATGGAAGCAGGAGCTTGCCAGCTGTCAGACAGTGCTCCTTGTGGGAGCCAACACAAGCAGGAACAACCACAGACCATGGGTGAAATGCAGAGTGAATTTATTTTCATTACCTGGCAAACCAGGGGACCTCTAAAGCAACCGCTGGGTAGAGGCACATAAGTAGGGACGCAGGCACCGTGGAGCTTGGTCCTCTCTAGAGTGTGTTTATGAACCTGCTGGCTTTGCCTGCATAGCAAGGATTCACACAGGTGTCATTTTCCTCTGTGCTTTGACCTTCCCCACAGTGGGGCAGGAATCTCCAGGATATTTGCTAGGGTGCCTCTGAGTTTATCACAGGTCTGTGTTATCTAAACACAGAGGTTCCACTTGTCAAGCACACAAAAGTAAAGATCAGTTAGTTTCAGATATGTGTTTTTGTACACCCAGCTGCAAATCACTTGGAACGTGTTTACAATCCTCCTCACCAACATTCCCTTATATTCCCACACTCCTCTACAACTGCCCTTCTTCAGTTCAAGTTCGTCCCATCAGTGATGCTGAGACATATCCTCAAAACTGACCTTGGCCATTAAAGGTTTAAGAAGATCTAGGAGCAAATGAAAGAATTTGTTTCCCCCTTGTAGTATTCTCACCTGAACTTGGTCCCTTTAGAGCTTACACATAATGGACAGAACGCTGCTTTTTTCAGGGTCTGTACTTTCTCCTGACTTTCTCTTCGTGAGCTGGCTCTGGGACCACCTCAAGCAGTCTTCTCTGCATTTTGTTTCAGGGGAAATTAAGCTTCCTAAAGGCTACTGTGATGCTGATCTGACCCTGGACAGCAAGTTTGAGGTCCTTCTGCCACGTCGACAGGGGCTGGGCCTCTGCTCTACAGCCTTATCCAGTTATCTTATTAGCCTGCACAATGACTTTATGTACTCAGTGAACAAACACATCAAGGAAGATGATAGGTATGTTCCTATTCCAGCTAGGACTTTTTGGAGCGCTCTCTTGTATTACCTGCTACCACTCAATCAGCTTTCCTGGCTTCATGAAGGCTTCTCACTCTACATGGTGACTGTTTCCTCTTCTGCAGGTACTTGATCAGTCCATCAGAAGTGGCTGACCTGCACTTGATCAATTATGAGGTTGAGAAAGACCTGATTCCTCTGATCTTGTCCAACTGCCAGTACAGCATGGAGAAGGGAGGGGAGATTCTGCAGGACTTTGACCTGGAGAGGATTCAGCAGCAAGTCATCAGCAAGTTCCTGCAGGGGAAACCACTCATCAACATCAAGGTAGGAGAAGGCAGCCAGCTACGTTTTCTGCAGATGACTTCTTGGCTGATGTTGGAGCCCTGCAGCGTTTGCTGCAGCCAGACATGCTCTGTAGCAGGGGCAGCAGTGTTAGAAAAGCTTTACAACTGTGGGTTTCTCTCCTGACAGGGATTACCTACCCTTGTGTACAGACTTGATCGGAATTATGAAAAGCTGCTTAATGATGTCAGTAGTAAGGTGGATCAGGTGAGTTCCTGCATTGGAGGAAACGGCAGGCACGACACCCTCGACATCCCAAGAGATGTCAGACTTGTCTTCTGTCACTTGCCTTGCTCATCTGCTCCGAAAGCTTGTCCACCAATCTCTCTGCATGCCTCAAATATGTGCAGGCTGGCCTTCTTGGGTCAGTCAGGATTTACAAAGGAAAGGGATATAGTTAATTTTCAGTTTCCTAAATCTGGGCCTCTGCCCAGCAACTTGAGCAGCAATAAGGAATGGCTCTAAACTAATATTAGCTTTGACTTCATGGTTTTCAGAGTGCTCTCCCCAGTTCTGTGATGAACATGATCAGTGGTGAACTACAGTCTTACAGTGATGTCTGTGATGCTCTGTACATCACTAAAACCACCTTGGAATTCCTGTCCATGGCTGGAGAGAATCCTGAAATGCTTCTGACTGAATACATAGAAAATGTTCTGCAGATGGGTGATCAGACAAACCCTCATGTACTGCAGGTGAGTCCTGAGAGCAAAGCTCCTATTAGTACACAACAAAATTTGCCCTGGTTTATGTTAAATCCAGCCAGCCTGATCTCCAAGCCCAGTAAAAGTCCAGCTGGAAAAGGATGTGATAGAATTCTCCCCCCACAATATCTGAAAGCAGGGGGGAACAATTTTCACTTCTCCTGCAACCACTGTTTGCAAGGAGGGAGCATCTAAGAGCTTGTGATGCTCAGCAGGTTCTTGCTAAACCCTACTGAAAGGTCAGGGATGTGCAGAAGGTTGACTCTTCTCTGCAGATCCAAGCTCTGCTGTCAGCACCAGGATGGACAATTCTCAGTTGAGTGTCAGTGTAATTAGTGGCAATGCTAAAACTGAGAAGAGGGAGAACTTTCAATTATGAGTCCGCATTCAGTGACAGTGGCTTGTCTGGTGCTGAGCAAGATTGAGAATATCCCTCTACCTCTCAAAAGTGATGACATGGAAAGGTTTTATCTCCTAATGATGTGTGAAGAGAGGCCCTTCACTGGCAGGGGCCAAAGGCACTGTGTTTTGACAAGTATGTGTGACATAGCCCTATCACTTTCCCCTCCCTTGCATACCAAAAAGATGGATTATTGAAGGCAAAGTGGGGAAGAGGGAGAAAAGCCTACTGCAGACAGGATTCTACACCCAGGTTAAAAGGGCTCAATGATCTCCCTGCTGAACTCTGCGCTTGGGATCTTCTGCAGTTTTGACCTGCATGGGCAGGGTGTGGACAGGTTCCAAAACACATTCCTTACATCCCATTTCACTCCACATACGTGATTTTCTTTCAGGCCCTTAGACGATGCCACCTAAAGCACAGCACAGCCCTATGGCAACTTCTCTCTACCCGCAAATCTGAGCAGCTTCTGCGCCTCAAAAGGGTAAGGTACTCTGGTAACTCCAGTGTCTAAGCAGCTGCCCCCTCTTCTCTACAGGAAAGTGCTCAAATGTACTATGGTTGGTTGTTTTTTTTCCCCTCACTGCATTTTTAGGATCCTTTTGAAGACATCAGTCCAGCCTACAAAGATGTGCTCAGTCCAGAGATGGCCAAGCTCCTCAACACCTTCCTTGTCCACTCAAGGCTGGAAACCTTCCTGCAGGAGCTCCATGAAATGATCATCCTGAGGCTGAAACGTGTCCGAGCTGAGGATGATTTCAGGCCCACATGGAGGTAACAGATTTTTGCAGCCCAAGTCAGCCCACAGTTAGTAACTTAAGCTTTTCTGACTCTGAAAATGCATGTGATAGAAATGGTTCCCTTGGCAAACACCTGCCCTGCTGGACACAGAGCACAACCAGCAACATTAAGAATATGCAGGTAGTTCTAAGACACACTGCCTGTTTCTGTCGTGTACGACTCTTCTGCATCTTACCCCGGCTATTTTTGGGAACACTGCTGGAATATACCAGGAGCTGCTTTTCATGAGTGCTAAAGATAAACACAAATACTTCTGCAGTCACTCAGAGGAGAACACTCAGCTTTCCACACACACAGCTTGGCCCTAACAGCTTGGTTCTGACCCATAGGCTCCCATTTTTTGGGTCCTTTAGCCTCTCTGTCGATCTGGCTGGCTGTTAAATCCCTCTCATTACAAAATACACTATATTGAAACCCTGCTGGTGCCTTCCTACCACACAAAATGCTATTTGGCTTTTGTAGTTTGCTGTAAACTGTCTATTAATACTACTTTTGCTCTTTGTTTTCCAGCCTGAAGGAATCGTTACTTCCATACCTTGAAGCAAAAGACTCAGAGTTAGCTGTGGAGCTGGAAGAAGCATTCCCAGATGAGATTCTTCTTTCTCATGTTATTGCTACCTGGAAAGCAGCTGCTCTCTTCAAAAGGGAGCACAGGGAAACCTAGAATCGCTAGCAACACTGGTGCTGTCTGCTGTAACCTCATGCAGGGGGGATTTTAGTGCCACAAACACAGGGCATCAGTGAGAGTGGAACCTTACGGCCTTCGTTTGGGGTTTGTTCGGATTTTTTTTTACTATCTCTTGTATTGAAATGATGATGCAAAGATGAGGTACCTTCATGCAGCAGAAGGATTGTGGAAAGGCACAAAGCTGTATGTAGGGCAGAGACTTTTTAAAAGACATTAAAAAAGCAAAAAAACCCAAACAAAATCAACAAGCAAGCAAGCAAACCCCAAAACCAACCCCTCCAAGCACAGCCAACCCCTAACAATGAAGGATTTTATAACAAAGCATCACCCCACAGCGCAGTGAAAGGCATTTTTTTCCCCCAGCCTCCTTTTTTCTGGACGCTTCATCGCTCTCCCCAGCCCAGGACCAAGGCACAACACTGCTCTGCTGCTCCACTGCCTGGCCCTCGCCGCTCGCTGCCGCCTTATTGCCGGGAACAAGTATTTTTTTCCCAATAAAAGCTCGGTTTTTTTGCTCCCTTAGCTTCCTTCTCCGCCGAGCCCGGAACGACCGTTCGGCGCCCGCGTTCCCGGGGGGGGCGGTGGCGGCGGTGGCACCGGCTGCAGCCGCGCGGCCATGGCCGGGGCTGTGCCCGGGGCAATTCTCCTCGGTTGGGAACGGTAACGGCAGGGGGAGCGGGTTAGGGATCCATGGGCTGGAGGGCTCTGCAGAGGGACCTGAATATGGATCCATGGGCTGGAGGGCTCTGCAGAGGGACCTGGATATGGATCCATGGGCTGGAGGGCAGGAAGGCTCTGCAGAGGAACCTGGATATGGATCCATGGGCCGAGGCCAACAGGGTGGGATTCAACAAGGCTCAGTGTCCAGTCTTGCCCTTGGTTCACAACAACCCCATAGAGCACTTCAGGCTTGGGGAAGAGCAGCTGGAAAGCTGCCTGATGTAAAAGGGCCTGGGGGTGCTGGTCAGCAGCAGCTGAACATGAGCCAGCCATGGCTCAGGTGGCCAAGAAGGCAAATAGTTTCCTGGCTTGGATCAGCCATGGTGTGGCAGCAGGTGCAGGGAAAGGATCGTCCTGCGCTGGTGAGGCTGCACCATGAATCTTGTGTTCAGTTTTGGGCCCCTCAGTGCAAGAAGGACATGGAGGGGCTGGAGCGCGTCTTGATAAGGGAATGGGGCTGGGGAAGGGGCTGGAGAATAAATGTTATGAGAGGCAGCTGAGAGAATTGGGGCTGTTTAGTCTGGAGAAGGGAGACCCCATTGCTCTCCACAACTCCCTGAAAGGAGGTTGTGGTGAGGTGGGTGCTGGTCTCTTCTCCGAAGTAACAAGAGATGGGACAGGAAGAAACGGCCTCAAGTTGCACCAGGGGAGTTTTAGACTAGATATCAGGAAAAATGTCTTCTCTGAAAGTGTTTTCAGGCACTGAACAGCTGTGTATGGAAGTGGTTGAGTCACCATCCCTGAAGGTGTTTAAAAGATGGGTGGACGAGGTGCTCAGGGATCTGGTTTAGTAGTGGACAGGTAGGGTTGGACTCTATGATCTCAAAGGTCTTTTCCAACCAAATAATTCTATGGCAGGGTGTGCCCAGCAGGACTGCCCGTGCCTCTCAAGACCAGGCCCCTTCGCCCCTGCTGAGGACAAACACAAAGGTGCATTGCCCAGTTTACCTTTCATAGAATCATAGAATAGAATCATAGAATGTCCTGAATTATAAGGGACCCCCAAGGATCATTGACTGCAACTCCTGTTCCTGTATAGGACAACCCCAACCTTCACACTGTGTGTCTGAGGGCATTGTTCAAGTGCTTCTGGAATATTGTCAGGCTTGGGGTCATGACTGCTTCCCTGGGGAGCTGTTCCAGTGCTCCACCACCCTCTGGGTGAAGAACCTTTTCCTAATATCCAACCTAACCCTCCCCTGGTACATCTTTCTGCCATTCCCTCGGGTTCAGAGAGAAGAGATCAGCGCCTTCTCCTCCTCCTCCCCTTGTGAGGAAGCTGCAGACCACAATGAGGTCTCCCCTCAGTCTCCTCCAGGCTGAACAGACCAAGTGACTTCAGCCTCTCCTCATACAGCTTCCCCTCTGAACCCTTCACCAGCTTTGTGGCCTCCTCTGGACACTCTCTTGTAGCTTTAGATCATTTTTATACTGTGGCGCCCCAGACTGCACCCAGTGCTCCAGGTGGGGCTGCAGCAGTGCGGAGCAGAACGAGGCAATTATAGACTGTTAGAATGGTTTGGGTTGGAAGGGACCAGGAAGGTCATCTAGTGCAGCTCCCTTGCAGTGAGCAGGGACACCTTCCACTGAATCAGGTTGCTCAGAGCCCCATCCAACCTGACCTTGAATGTTCCCAGGATTGGGGCATCAACCACTTCTCTGGGCAACCTGTGCCAGTGTTTCAGTGCCTTCAGCATAAAAAATTTCTTCCCCATATCCAGCCTAAACTTCTCCTGTTGCAGTTTAAAACCATCACCCCTTGTTCTATTCCTGCAGGCCTTGCTAAAAAGTTTTTCCCTGTCTTTTATAAGCCCCCTTTAAGTATTGTAAGGCTACAATAAGGTCTCCTTGGAGTCTTCACTTCTCCAAGCTGAACAACCCCAACTCTTTCAGCCTCTCTTCACAGGGGAGGTGTTCCAGGCCTTTGATCATTTTAGTGGCCTTCCTCTGGACCTGCTCCAACAGGTCCATGTCTTTCTTGTGCTGAGGAGTCGCCTCCCTCGACTGGATGGTGATGCTGTGGTGGATGCACCCCAGGACATGGTTGGCCCTCTTGACTGCCAGGGCGCTGCTGGCTCATGTTCAACTTTCCTTCCACCAGGACCCCCAGATACCCTTTCCTCAGGGCTGTTCTTCAGCCTCTTGCTCCCCAGTCTGTCTGGACACCCAAGACTGCCGTGTCCAAGATGCAAAACCCGGCACTTGCCATTGTTAAACTTGATGCAGTGAATTGCAGAGTACCTTATCTGGGATCAACTGTGTCTTATAAGAAAAAATAGGTTTTAAAAATCTGAATGGCCTTTTGTTACTAGAAAAGAAGTGCAAAACTTGAATGCCAAGATTTTTTTTTTCTATTTGTGTGTTCTATTCTATTCTATATAAATTTTTTTCTGTTTAAAATTTCCGGGGAAAGCAGCAGGATTCCTGCATTCCTGCAAGTGTCAGGACACCCTGTAGGGCAGAGGGGTCCGATGCCAGTGCGATCTCTTCCCCAGGGAGCAGGACCAGTTAAGAGACAGTGTGGTAAAGGAGGACACTGAGGAGTGGCAGAATGATCCCAACTTCACAGGACTGGAGCGAGTGGGAGGCGTGGATCTGTCCTATATCAAAGGAGATGACACCAGTGCCTGCGCTTCCCTGGTTGTTCTCAGCTACCCGGCCCTGGAGGTAATGGACAGTGGGAAGCCCCGCTCCACAGGGACCTGTCAATAACACCAGGGTTCTCATGGAAAACTTGCCCAAAGGCTACTGCCTGCTGCACCTTTGCCTCGTGGGACTGCAGGCACTGGAGCACATCCAGAGAAGGGCAGCGAAGCTGGGGACATAAACCAGGGGAGACACCTCTGCACCAGTCAGGAACCAACCAGCAAAGTCCTGGAGGTCACTGCCTCTGCACTGTCCCACTGCTCCCAGGTGCTGTACGAGGACTGCCGGATGGTGGATGTGAGCACCCCCTATGTGGCAGGATTCCTCGCCTTCCGAGAGGTCCCATTCCTGGTGGAAGCTGTTCAGAGGCTTCAGCAGAAGGAGCCCAGGCTCAAACCTCAGGTGTGGCATATTTCTTTGTCCCAAGTTGAGATGTCATGAGGGTGCAGGGTGCTGCTGAACGGTGTTCCTCCCTCTGCTGAGACTGCATTGTCTGGCTGTTTTCCACTGGCAGGGTGTGAAGGGCAATGTCAGAGTTGTATTGAAGCATCTGTTAACACTTTCCTGAGGGATGAGGGATGCTAAGCCAAGAACAGCCAGGCCTCCCTTGGTGATGGGAGTGCTGTTCTGTGTGCGGTGCCAGTGAAGAGCACTGCCAGCTCATGCTTCCGATCCTTGAGAGCCAGGTGTAAACAGCACCATGGGAAGACCCCTATAGAGAGAAGTGAAGTAACTGAGAGAGACTCCTCCTTCCTCACAGGGCCAGCATCACTCTTTGCTTATCGTAGTGGCTGTCCATGTGCAGGAATTAATATTTCTTGTTTGGGTTTTTCAGGTCCTCCTTGTCGACGGGAATGGCCTGCTCCATCACAGAGGTAGGATGTTACTGAGGAGCCCTGTTCCCCAGCATCCCTGTGCTTCCACTTGAAATTCTTGTTCTCTGGCATCCTACAGTTACAGTGATTTGCTGTTGGCAGGATTTGGTGTAGCCTGTCACCTCGGAGTCCTGACGGATCTGCCATGCATTGGAGTGGCCAAGAATCTCCTGCAGGTGGATGGCTTGGTCAATGATGAGCAACACAGAGAGCAGGTTAGGCTGGGCTGGGATTTTATTTTCAGTCTTTAATATCCCAAGAGAACTGGGACAGCCACATGGAAGTACTTTCTATCTGACCTCATGTGTGTTTATCCCTAGATTCGTTCCCTGCAAAAGGAAGGAGATGCATTCCCACTGATGGGCACTTCAGGGAGAGTCCTGGGCATGGTAAGCTGTGGGGAATTTCCTCTTCACTTGGCCATCAAGTCTTGCAGCTTCCCATAGCTGGGAGCACTGGAGGATGTTGCCTCTGTAGTAGGACTGTCCCAGTAGTACTGGCTGAGGGGGGATGGTGTGGGCAAGTAACACCGCTTTCCCCTTTCTGGGAGCTCAGATGTTTGTAGAAGGAGTTGACAGTTCAAGTGTGGGATATATCCACATCCCTGGCTGTGGTGTCTGAGGTGCCGTGCTCCAGCATCCCTGTTCATCACCTGCAGTCATGGAGAGGAGCCACTTGTGTAGCAGCTTACCAAGATGCAGCACGGGAGCATGTGGTGCGATGAAGCTCTGCACAGGGAATGGGCAGATGTAAGAAACTGTTATTATTTCAACGTTGTCTGCATTAGCAAGTCTCACTGCTTCCCAGAGCTGTGGGAGGCGTTTGAGGAAGGGCCACAGGGGTCCAAAAGGGCACATGATTGCTGTGAGGAGATGCTGGGAAGGAGAGTGTCAAGAAGGCTGGGAGTTACCAAATACAGAGCTACCATCCCACCTTCTGAAGGCAACTGGCTACCTTTTAATCATCTGCTACTCTGTGCTGCTCATCATTGACCATCATTGCTCATCATTATTGTTAAAATAAGCCTCTTAAGTATCTGATCTTTCTTGTTTCTGAACGCACAGGCCCTGCGTAGCTGCAAGAACACCTCTAAGCCACTTTATATCTCTGTTGGGCACAGGGTGTGCCTGGAGACAGCTGTGCATCTCGTCAAGTCCTGCTGCAGGTACCGGATCCCGGAGCCCATCCGACAGGTACAGAAGCAGAGAAGCTGAGGAAAGGGAAGGAAGGCTTGGAGTCGGGAAGCAGGCAGTGAAGAGGGCTATGGGTGCCAAGCCTATGGCCACGTTTGCCACTCACGTGCAGTTGACACCCTTCTTGCTGCCTTCTTCTCTCCGCCCTGTTGTGGTATTCATGTGGTGGATAACCTGTCCTTCCTTCTTCCTTGCTTGTTCTTCTCATACAGTGCCCAGGATCACACACAGCCTGTACTGCAGACCCAGCCTGACTGGTTTCTTGGTTCCCCTCTGTAGGCAACTTCTGTGATGCTGATGTTAATCCACAGGAGCTGGAAATGCAGTTTTCCTGGGCACTTTGAGCCTACCACACACTGCAGTGCTGCTCCTCTGGGCTTTCCCCTGCTTCTGCACTCAGCAAGGAGCTGCAGGCTCTGGGGTGGCAGCCAGCCGGTAGGTGACAGCACTGGATCACCATCAGTGAGCTACAGCTGCCACCAAGGCGCAGCTTCAGACTAAGGGAATCGCAGCAGGGCTTGAGGAAAGGATCCTGGGAAGTGTAAAGCCTCTGGGACTTCTACCCTGCCAAGTGCTTCGCTTCTCTCAGGGTCACCCTGCTGTTAGCAGCTCGGGCCAGACCCAGGACTGCCCAGGAGCAGGGTCCCTTCAGGTGTCTGTGTTTGTGACACTGCCCTGGCACTTGCTGTTTGCATTGCTGCACCTCCGTGCTTGTCCAGTGTCTGGACACCTTTGCTCTGCAGCTCCTCAGAGCTGCGGTGATCCTGCTGAGGGCTGTTGCGCAGTCCCTGCACACGGGAGCTTCTCATTGGCACTGCAGTGTTCTCTGAAAGCAGAATCTTGAGTATTTAGTTATAAACCAGACAAGAATCTAACACCTTAGAGCAAAACAAACCTTGAAACATCCATACCAGAACTGGAGTTTCTGATCTCACAAACCACTACCTGCCAGACGGGAGTAGGCTGACAGATCTTGTTATGTAATCTCTTCCAGCAAGGGAGAGATGCCTCTGCAGAGCTCTGAGCTAGCTCTGCAGTTTGGCGTGTTCAGAGGAAAGGGGAAAAGCATTCCCTTTGGAGTAAAAAGGTGTCGTGGAGCTTTTCATCACCCTCATTTCATTTCCAGCTGTCTCCAGGATTTGTCTCTGCTCAGAGAGTCTTCAAGTTCTCTAACTGTGACCTTCATTTAAAGTGATGGAATGAATTTCAGTCGCTTCGCTAAAAAAGAGATGGAAAAGTCTAAGAAAAGAGTGTGTTTATTGTAGAAGTAGAGGGATGGCAGGAGATAAGGAGATCCCTTTCCATGGGATTTCTCCCTGCTGCAGTTCCTCTGCATGGTAACTGTCATAGATCGTGACATAGGGCAATGCTGTAAGCCTCAGCTCTTTAGCCCTGAGGCTGGAGTTAGGAAGTAGAAGACTTGGAGAATCCTGCTGTGGATGACTGACTTGGCCTTTTTGCTATGGTGTGTCCCCAAAACAAACTCAGAGACCTGATGGGTGATGTGCTGATGGCTTTCCCAGTGTTGTCAAAGACTCGTGGATCATTAACTCCTAGTATGTTCCTAGCTGGTAGCCCCAGAAATACAATGCCCTTAAGAGAGCTCAGCTGCCCAGACGTTCCTGAGGCTGTGTTTGTGGTTTGTATGAAGACAGTCCCACGCTGCAGCACTTGTGGTGCTGTGCAGCTGTGGTGGGAACCTAAACCTTCTACTTTCCAAGAGGTATGGCTGGCCAGTTGTACAGGCTGTGAGTCCTGGCAGTATCCAGGCAGGAGCAGTTTGATTTGCATTCATCCTGTAATCTGGCTGTGCTGCCAAAGGACCTGTGACTGTGATGCAGGTGAGAGAAGTGATCTTTCAGAGAAAGCAGAGGAAATCCATTACCACCTACAATCAGTATTTACATCCCACTTAGTCCTTGTTCCACGTATAAGAGCAAGGTCAATCTGGGAGGGTTTGCTTGTATGGAGGTGATCTCTCTGCCCAGCCAGCTTGGGAGTTTTTGAGGTTCTCCTGCAGAGTGTTGGTCATTTGGAGCCACTCAGACAGGGACTGAGGCAGACAGGAGCTGTCATCCCAGAATAATAAGCAAAGCATTCAAACTGAGTGGCAGTGGAACAACACCAAGCCCTTCTGAGAGCCACTGGCCTTGCCTGCTTCTGGCAGAGGTCAGAACCCCTCTCCACTGTTTGCCCATGCTCCAAGCCTGCTCAGACCCAGGATCCCCATGCACTGCAGGGAAACAGAAGCTTTTAACACTCTGCAGCTGACAAGGATCGCACTGGGACTGACTCCTCTGCTCCCACTGTGTCAGGTTCCTGGTTGGCTGCACACCAGCCTCCAGCTCACTCCATGATCCTTTTGGCTCCAGCTGGCACCTTGCCCTGCTGGTTCCTGCTGGCTCAGACCAGGGCTGATGGGGTGGCCTGATGTTTCTCCAGCCCATCAAGAAGGACAGAAGTAGGCCTGCTCGGGGCTGTGAATTTCTGCAGGGCACGTCATGTGAAATATTAAACACTTGTTGTTAGGAGAACTGCAAAATAAGCCATCATCCCTCTCTCTGGGAATTGCTCCTGCTGCAAATACCCTCAAACTCTTGGCTTCCTTTGGATGTACCCCCACTGCACACTTGCTGTGTGTGCAGGGATCACCACTGTCCCTCATAAAATAGTCAAAGCAACAACTGCAGACCCTAATGGCAGTGCTAGTACCCGTGTCCCCCCCCCCCAAAGTAGAAACAACCTGTGAGGATTATTACGGGACAGTTATCCATCTTATTGATTGGTTAATACGCTGGGTTAAGCTGTCTCTCAGCGCTGTGTGAGGAGTGAGGACTGGCCAGTAACTTGCCACCTAATCAAGCATTGGCTTCTGTTACCAGCAGAACGTGGTTGGGGTTTTTCTTCCCTAGAAAAATAGTTTATAGACGCGACTTGCTACCTTGGTCTCCCAGCAGGGACTGTATTGAACAACCTCCTTCCCTTGTTATAAAATACATCACGTAATCTGTTATCCTGAAGAGTGATCAAAGTTATTTGTCAGTTCAGTTATGAAACTGTCCAATTATAGAGAGAAGGGAAAAAAAAATCTCCCAAACAAACCACCCCTTATGTAACTATTTTTTCATTCTCGAGCTTGCAGGATTGTTAAGCAGTTGTGGAGCTGCATTTCCAGTAATAAACAGGCAGAGCCTCCACCTGAGAAGTCTGACTGGGAGGGGCAGGAATGGAGGGGTGGTGGGAAGTTTCTTGAGGTACAGGAGAGGCTCTTCAGAAGTAGAACAGCAAGGAGAGTAGCAAATGCTTCAAGGACAGCCACTGGGGATGCATTAACCCACTTTTATTGGCATGATTGTTGTGTGCTGTGAAGCTTTTCCAGCTGGGAAGGTCACACACTGTTTTTTAAGTGTAGAGAGACACTGTGCCTTTGAGGTGGGGCACAGCAGCTGTTCTAAAATGTCGTGGTGAAGTGGTGTCTTTGAGAAAAGAAGTTTCTAAAAGAGAAAAAATCTTTGAGGGAATGTAAAAATGAATAGCCAGTTCTCAAAGTTGCCCAAGAGCCCAAGATCTGCATGTTTGTGATAGCACCTAAGGGCCTTCTGCACAGGAAAGCTGAGCAATAACACTTCTGGGGGACAAGAATATCTAGTAAATGCTTTCTGTAGCTCTTGGGATTTCTGTTGGTGTTCTTCTTGCTCTGCTCTGACCATGCACTGTCCTGCACTGCTGATAAGACACAGCAATCTGGTTTTCCTGATGAGCTCGGGAAGGTTTGTGTCACAGGAGGGTCCATCAGAAGAGGAATGGAGGAACTGGGAGTTTGCATGAGGATGGGTTTGATGTGATTTGGTGATGGCTCCGAGCTCGATCTCAAATGAGGAGGGCAGTAAACCCCTATGGTAGAGTCTCAGCATTACTCTTTTTGATTTTGGTCCTGGAAAGCAGTGCCCAGAGCATGGATAAGGCCTGGCATTGTCTTCCTTGGCAACTTTGCCTTTGGACTCATGAGGTAGCACAGTGTGAGAGGTCTGTTAGTCACGTGCCCTGCAGCTGGTGCCGAGAAGCGTTAAGAGCCAGGGATGTGCTTGTTTCTTTTCTCTGTTTGCTTTCAGTGGATGTTTTTACCTGCTTTAGCTGCATAATTACCATGGCACAGGCAGCCCATCAGGCACATAGGCAGGATGAGCCAAGCTCTTGCCGAGGGAAAAGGATATACAGCAGATGAGTGGTGTGCTTCTCCATCTGTTGCTGCATCATACAACTGCTGGAACAGAGGAAGGAAATGGATAGGTACAAGAATAGGCAATGCCAGCTTCTCTCTTCTCATCCTGTGTCCTCTTGGGAACTCAGTTGCTCGATTGCTGTATTCCCAAGCTCTTCATAGTCCTCTCCGTAGCTTTGTTCCCTCTCTCAGTTTAGCTTTTCCTATGGAGGGCAGAGTCCCATTTCTCAGCTGATTGTCTAAAGTGAAAAGCTAATCCTTTGGGAATATCACAGTGTCACAGATATAAAGACCATGGATGGTCTTGGAGTGCTGTGAGCCTGGAGACTGCACCTGCTTGCGGTGCCAGTGGGAGTCCCTGTTAGCACAGTCCTGGGGCGCAGCTTCTGTTTCACTGGGTATATGGTGAAGGTTATTGCAGCAGGGAATTCTTCTGTTCTGGGACAAGTCAATAAAATGCTCCACTCATTCCCCACATTTTGAGAAGGGATCCATGAACCACTGTCTCATGCTAAATTGCCTTGCAATGCTGAGGAGATCTGTGTTCACATCCATTTTGGCACTCCCAACAACTTTCTGGAGGCCAGGGAACATCCTGCTTTTGTACATCTGTGTAGGCTGAAGGGTTTTGCTAGCTTTGAGAAAAAGAGATGAAGATTCAAAAAAAAACAGAGGAGTGGGCAGAGTCCTGGGCTGAAGGGGAGTCATTTGTTTTGGGCATCTTTATCTGCGAGCGTTTTGCTGCTGCAAAGGAACTCAGCACTGTGGAGACCAGCGTGTGATCACAGCATGTGATCCCCTTGTGGAGTGAGGGTGGAGGAGCAGCTTCTGTTGGTTCAGTGGGAGAGCTGGTTTACTTTTTTGGAATATCTCCTCTTGAGGGAAGGAAGGCTTACCCTGCCCTCAAGTTTCTAACTTCCACCTCTTATTCGACTGTGATGAACTGTTGATGGGGAAGCTGCTTGTTGCATTTTCCTGCATTGCATTTGAAGGTGCCTACATATGGAAGGAGTCATTGGGTTTGTTCAAAGGATGAAAGCACTAGAACATTCCCTGACTCCCAGGTCCCTCCTGGCTCTGCTGCCAGGGTTCTTGAAAGGGGGGTTGCTGTTCTGGCATAGAGGTATGGCAAAATGGAAAAACAGCCCGTCACCTCAGCAACTTTCCCTTTGCCAGTGAATACCCCTTCTCTCTAAGCCTCTTGAAATCCTTGCTGGCCTGTCACATTCCTTAGGAACCATTCAGGGTAGGTGTAAGGTGAGGGATCCCAGCTGGATCAGTGCTTGCTGCAGGAAGGCTCAGTGAACTGCAGTGTGTCTGGAAGCCTGTGCGAGTTCATGCTCTGGGTCCCATAGGAGCCCTTGGTGAGGGCTGCTTGCACCCAGCTGCAGCCAGAATTGCTGCCAGTCCTGGCTGCTGGGAGCCAGAGTCTCACCTCCTTACTCCTATGAGAAAAAAAGAGGCAGCAAGGGTTCAGGGAGTGTCGTGTCTGCCTCTGATATGGACTGTTCTCCAGTAAGGCTGTTAGGTCCAGGACCCTCTATTTCTTCATTTTAAGTCTTCATTCTCCCAAGCAGCTTGCAGTGAGACACAGAAACCAAACTAGAAAAGAAGCATGCAGTTTCCTCTTTACAATACGGTCATACAAGAGCTATTTGTGATAAACTGACATCAGGGTGTGCAGAGGCAGACAGAGATAACAAAGAGGAGTCACCAAGCAGGCTGGTCAATCCATTTTCACTCATTTTCCTCTTAATTCCAGGCTGATATTAGATCGAGGGAATATATTCGGAAGCAGCTGTGTTCACCACTGGAGGTCATCTCTCCTGGGCCAAAGAGGTAGGTGTGTGGGCAGCCCAAGCAGCTGCCTCTCAGAAGGGGATCTGCTCATGTAATGATCTTCAGTAATGGCATTAAGGGGACAGGCAGGGTAACAAGGTGAGCTCGAGTGACACCGGGACATGTGCTGCCTCCAGAAAGGGTGATTTCTGGTGGTTGTAGCCATGCTGCTTCACACGTTTCTTCCCTCAGCACGGTGTCCTAGACTGGGGAAGGTCATTGGGGATTTGGTCTGTTTCCGGCGCCTGTGATAAGCAGAGCACTAACGCCTACAGGTGTGACATGAGGGTGACAGAAATATCCTGCAGGGACCCGGGTTCTTCCCCCAGAAAGCAAGGGGAAGGTCAGACTCCCCCACTCTTACATAATGTGGGCCAGTGGCTGCTCTATTATTGGTGTAAATCCATCACGAGTGCACTGAGGAGCAGGAGTTCCTTGTGTGGTGGCTACATTGCCTCTTCAGCCAAGTTCACGGGACCATTGTTGGGTTCCCTCAGAGCCACACCAGTACCAGACTGGGCAGACACCAGATAGTCCTGCCTGAAGAGTTCAGGGATTAATTAATTGTGTCAGGACTCAAAGCCCATTCTGCTCCAAGGGTCCTGATGGACCAGAAGGAATGAATATTGCTGGTGGCAGTAGTGAGGGATTACTTAAAACGATTGAGGTGGCTTTTATGGATTCCTTAGGACACCTGGATGGTGCTACTGGTTGTGCTCTGCTCAACTCCTCTGTTTGAGTCATGTAGCCGGAAGCAAAAGAAAGGGCTTTCTGTGCTCTTGCACAACAGGGGTAGACCGTGGGGGTAGCCCAGGCGTGTTGTCCTGTGTTTGGGCTGGAACCTTATCTCTGACACCTCCGACACCTTCCTGTTATGGCAGGTGCTGAAGCTTGCACGAAGGCGAGCTGGTTTGGAGGTCTGTGCAGCAGAGAAAACAAATTCATTCCATTTATGACCATTTATCTCAGAACCCGTGTGTCTGAGCCCCTTATTCACTGAATGATGCAGTTAATCAGTCTTCTTGGTTTCTCTTTTTAAGCCTGTGACCCCTTCTTGGTTTTGTTCCCAGCAGAGAAGAGGAGGCTGAACTGGATGATTAATCTGATGCCAGAAGAAACTGCAGGGCTCCTCTTCCCTGGATCCTCTTCTCCGCCACGACGTGGTTCTGTCAAGAGCCACAGTCGAGTGTCACCCCAGGGAAGAGCATTGCAAGGCCGTGTCTGTCAGGACAGTGTCAGCCACTGGGCAGAGGCAGAGCAGCTTCTGTTCAAGGTTACTGCTCAGAGCATATTTCTCAGGGTTGATTTTTAAGCATTATAAAAATATTTCTGTAAGCAAATGTACACTTATAAGTTTGGAACAGCTTCCTTGAGTACTTGGACAGTTGCAGAAGGTGCTTTACAAAGAGATGCTGAGACAGTTGTAAAGGAGCTCCAGAGCTGGCCTTTGGACCACACCACGCCTCTGTGGGACAGAGTCTTCCCTTCTCATCGTTTTTGGAGCAACTCCCACCCAGTCCCTGCTGCCTGTACTCTCATAGACACTTTGTGCATCTCCGGGGAACAGAAGCCCAGCTCGCAGCTCCGGCTGGTCCTGACAGACGGGCAGAGGACGCTGTGTTTCAGGTGGGCGTGTGACTCACGAGGGAGGGGATGGAGCCAACAGTCTGCTGTGGAATTTGGAAGAGGCTCGGACGTCTGAGCACCAGTACCCGAGAAGCTTTCTGTCTGCTTGGTGTCAGTGGCTTCTGCGTGCTGGCTGCTTTGCTACCGCGCAGCAGCGGCCAGACCTCAGTGGCTGTGCTCGGGGTGTTGTTTGTGCTGGGCACAAGGTGCTCTGCCATTGTCGGTCTTGTTGGGAGCTCGCTCTGTGTTGCTGCTGAAGCACAATTCAAATGGGAGGGTGTTATGGTACCCACACTCTCTTGGTGTTCCTGTCACCCTCTCTGCGGTGACAGAGGCAGGGGGATGGCAGTGCAGACCAGCTTTTCCCAAAGGAAAATTCATCTCAGGGAAGAGGAGAATTTCCCGTCAAGGGGAATGGAGAAGGAGATCCTTCCTAATACACAAATCAGTCAGAGTCAACACATCCCAGGGTTGAGTTTTTGCAGTCCGAGTGGGTTGGGAACACTTGGGTCAGATCAGGAGGATGCTCTCTGTGCCCAGAACACTTGGACCAACACCCATCAACTAAGCCATCTGTGAAGCTTTGCTTTAACAGCAGAGCACACAACAGTTTCTATCCCTGAATCCACACAGCAAGCCTCACCTCATTTGCAAGGCTAAAGTTTCTCCTCCAAAGGTGTGGGATCCTGGTTGGATTCAGCAGGTTATTCCTGACCATTTCCAAATAAAGTTGGAACAGAAATATGAATTATTGAACACAGTCAAAACTGGCACCTTGATATAAAAAACCATGCCTGTGTAATGTTCCAGCCTGAAGAAGAGACTGGAGAGGGATGCTCTGGGTCAGGACTCCTGCTGTTTGTCTTAAATGCTGGTGAGAACTTCACTTTTGCATAAATTTCTCTTACAGCTTTGGTTGCTCTTTTCTCACCATGACCTCAGTTTTTGTGGTGCTTTGGGTGCAGAGCACATTCAGCCCTTTCCACGTGGCTGTGCAGCATCCGTTTGTGCAGGAGCCTGGGCTGGTTCCCCCAGCACTGTGTGGGAAAGGGAGGAAGCAGAGAGCTTGGCTCCCCTGGAGCCAGTTTGGGGAGCAGTGTTGGGTTGGTCCTTGGGAGCATTGGTGCTGGCAGGATGCTTTCCCCCAAAAAACCTTGCTGTTTGATACGTTTTACAAGACAAAGCGAGAAGTAGCTGTGGTTCTCAGCCCCTGAGAAGAAGTGTGCTGTCTCCTGGGAAGGCTGAAAGCCGTTTTCACACAGGAGTTTGTTATGTGGGCGGACAGAGACCGGGAAGGAAAAACATTGCTGTGAAAGCATGCTCCTTTGATGTGGGGGGAGTAGAGGGGCTGCCTTGGCAAGCCAGGTTACCAGGAAGAGTCCAGGCTGGCGTCTGATGCTGGCTTTGGCAGATGTGGGAGGCTGGTGGGCAGCCCTTGCTGGCTGAGGGACATGCAGCAGCCTTCTCACCTCTCTGAACATCACGGACACAGTGCCTCTTCTGACATTTCCACGGACCCATCTCCAGGGAATGGCATAGTGACACAGTCCCCTAAAAAGCAACTGCAGCACTGTGCTGACTGCCAGCTCGAGAAACTGGTGAAACAACGGAATTGTGTGGGAACAGCCTCCCCTGGTGCTGCCTCCCCACCTCATCCACTGTGAAGACGCCCGGAGCTGCTGGGGGGCAGTGGGAGCCTGGCCAAAATGCTACTTCCCAGCGCCCAGGTGTGATGGAGAGGGGACTCCAGCAGTGACCTATGCCTGGAGTGGATGGGGGACAGCAGCTGCAGCCTGGATGCTTTTGAGAGGGAGGAGCACGAGTCGTGTCATTAGCAGTGCTATCCCACTCTCCCTGCCACAGAAAGCTCAGTCTGGCTTAGTGAGGAATGGTTTGCTGTGCAGCGCTGTCTTCTCGCAAAGGTTTGCTGGGGTGGGAACCCCCACACCCCCTGGAACCCCGGCTGGTGCTCCCCACCACGGCACGCGGCCAGGTGCCTTCAGCTCCGAGCACATACCCACTCCATTCCCTTTCTGGCAAAGCTGCTGGAGTTGGGGTGAGCCCTGCAGCACCTCCTAACTGACGGGAGGATTAACTAGCGAGCTCTTCCTAGGAGGAACTGAGCTGGGACCTTTCCCAGCTCTTCCCGTCAGCCATGGGATTGCTGTCAGCAGCAACCTGTTCATCCATCCCCTCATTCCAACCACACCTGAAGCAGCGCTTCACTAAACCAAGGGGACAGGGTCTTCTACAGCTTGTCACAAATTTAAGCACGTATGACACCCAGTGGGCAGGGGACGTCTGTTTCTTAGCTCTTTTGGGCAGAACACCAGGGAAATGCATCTTATTTTCGCTGATTGCCTTGGCCCAGGGAGAAGCCTGTTTGTGCTGGGCTGCTACAGCACATGGGATCAGCCCATTTGCATCCCAAATTTCAGGTCACATCACTCCCACTGCAGATCTTATCTCAACAATGCTGAAATACTTCATTTGGCTCAGCTGGGCCAGAAGAGGGGTCTGTTGGGAACAGGGCAGCTTGTGCTCTGGTGATTTCTTGCTGGAAAAGGAGGTTCCTCAGCAGATGGGACTGCGGTTTCTCCTGACCTGGCTGTGCAGCTGAAGCATGTGAGTGGCTATGCTTTTATGCTTTCCTGAGACAATTTCTTGGTGATTTTGTGTGCTTCTCGTTGGTGTTTGACCATGAGAGGGTTGGGCTGTGCTGGTTGGTAGAGGGCCTGTAGCAAAAGGTGTGAGCTGGGCTACACTGATCTCAGTTTCTCAACAGAACTGCGAGGCTGTTGCTGCTCTGGGTCTGCAGTGGGAGTTGCTTCTTTTTATGGGGGCCTCTGTAAGGCCCGTGCAGTTGCCCTGCAAGAGAGCTGGGGCTGGCAGCCTGCCTTGCTTCAGCCCTTGGTGAAGAGCTAATGTTAAAAAGGCTAAAAGCATCTCTATATACTGCTGCTCCCAGGCATCGCTGCCGCTTCCCCCACGGCAACTGACAAGTCCCTGAGTCCAGATAAACTCCTGAGATCAGGTGATGTTGGATTAAAGTCACTTTTATAGGGTTCAGGTGGAGGATGGGCTTTGCCGTGGTGGTGAGACCTTGCAGCTCTTTCCGCCAGCCTGGTGGAGCTGAGGGCTCTGTCCTGTTTGGGTTTCTGTCTACCTGTGCTGGGTGATGCTCTCACAGCTGCCAAAACTGGGGAGATGGTTAACCCAACAGACTAATCTCTGTGTTTGGTGTCCACTTGTGGCTCTCTGAACACACTAAGGGATTAACTTGGTCTTTATCTAATTGGCTTATAAACTAGGGAAGGGAAAATCGCTTTGTAATGCATGAAACCTCCTCTTAATGGAAACTTGGAGACAAGAGCCTGAGTGTCCTTCCCAAGTAAACTCATGCACATCTTTTTAACTCTGCTCACTGGAAATCAGTTTTTCTGGGTGTTCAGTATTTGTTCCGTTCCCAACAATTTATTGTGGACTTGTTGGAAAGCTTTGCCTTTTATTATCACCAAGGTTACTCTCCTATTTAATGTTTCTGTCTGTGACTGTTCAGGAGTCTCTGAATGGGTCTTGTTGCTTGGTATAACAATTCCTGAGTGGTGAGGGCTTAGAAGGGGAGGAAGATGGAGAGATGAAGCAAGGAGACTGAATCCTCACTCATGGCTACATTAGGGGTTCTGTAACAAGGAGAAGGCTCTTGATGTAGTTCTTTAGCTTCTCACTGCAGTGAAATAGTGTGCTGTAACACAATCCTTGCCCCTCTGCTGTGTGCCCGGAGGATGGATTAAGGCTGACTATCTTTAGTTAAGCTAATCTGCCACCTCTGCAGCCTTATCATTCAGATGGTGATGCCAGGTGGGGCTGGGTTGTAGCACTACCATCCTCCTGCTCTGCCCTGGGTGGCTGCTCCATAGTCCGGATTGCTGGGATGTGCCATGTGGCTTTGGATTTTCTGACTCCCTGCTGTGTTCTCTGTAAGAGATGTGGCACTGAGACAGCTCTGCAAAATGATTCCTGCTGGAGAGGTGTTGGAGGTGTGGAGTGTGCCTAATCCCTCCCCTGCATGAGAACATGCTGCCGGGAGGGGATGTGTGAGCTTTAAAGAACTGCCCGTTCTTGGGAACGCTTGGATCTGCCTGGCCTGTGCAACCTCCCATGCACAGCATCTGTTTGTGGGACATGTGGTGGGGTGGCTTTCTGAGCCAGAACAGCGAGGAGAGGGCTGTGTGTGTCCCCAGGACTCCCCAGTTGCTGCTCTGCAGCCAGCCCCTGCCTCCAGGACACTGGTAATTAAAGCAGGAACCATTTCTTGGCTTCACTGCTGGGGAGGTTGGAGAGAGTCACTTGCCCTGCTGAGATGCACGTGTTGGAGAGCCCTTTCTGGCTGTCGTGCCTTGGGCTCATCAACAGACACAGCCTGTGCTGCCTTAGTTAAACCTGAGCTTCCCCATGCGGAGCTGCCTCACTGCAAGCTTGGCTGCTGCAGGTCAGACTCAGCCCTGCTCACAGTTTGGGGCAGATCAAAGACTTCTCCTTGCAAATGTGGGTTGGCCTGAGGAAACAAACCTGTTCCCCTTCTGAACCCACTATTGGTGCCACCCATCCAGGTAGGAGCTTCTCACCTGCCTCCTGAGAGCTCTTATGGCCACTTGTTTTACAGCTTTGTTTGCCCTCTGAGGATATGAAGGGAGGTGGAAGATTTGTGCCAGTCAAATGCTGAATGATTTGTTCTGCTACAGATTCTCTGGATCTGCTTCCTCTACATTTTTGTTGCAGACAGCTGGAGATCAGGAAGGAATATCTCTGCACATGTGCTGCTTATCTGGGGTCCCTTGATTAGGGAGAGAGGATGCTTTAGGATGCAAGTCTGTATTTCTTCTGTGAATATTGAGGGAGTCTGGATGAGTAACTGACTCACAGTTGTCTAAAGCTGGGTGAGATGAATTCCCACCTCCGTGTCTGGAGCTTGTGGTCGGTTAGATGCTGCCTGTGCAGTTTGTGTTGCAAGGACTGGGCTCTGGTGTCTCAAGGCTTGCAATTTGGGACACTTGCTGAGGACAGGGAAAGTGGTTTTGTTGGGATTATTCACCCCTGCCCCCCATTCTCATTCGTCTTCCCTTTGGGCTTGTCCTGCTCAGTAGATTTAGGAGGGGCAGTTTCCCTTATACTTCCCACAAACCAGGTCCATCTGTAGACTGGCAGCATCAGGGCATCAACCGGGCATGGTGTGCACGTGCAGGATGCAGAGCTCCTGCCACTGCATGTCCGTCTTTACAAGCTGCTTTCCATGCCAGCCAGCTCCCCAAACACCTGCCTGCCCTGGAAGCCCTTTGCCCAGGAACAGGTTGACTCCATCCCCTTCTTTAGGGCTTTAGTTGTGTGTCATATCATGAACAAGGCTCCCCGGAAGCAGGTTAGATGTGCACATTAATAACACCTGTGGCAGCTCTGGTAGCTGCTGTGACAGTGCTGGAGGGGCTGCAGATGCCCACGGTCACGGGAAGGTTGGGTGGCTCTTAGCTTTCACAAAGGCTTCTTTGGCCAACTTCTGCCTCAGGTGAGGTCTTGACCCCTGTGGGGACATGAAGTGGATCTGTGGATGGTCAGTGGGTCTGGAAGCCCTTGCTTAGGACAGCCTTGTGTGTCCAAAGTTTAATATTTACCAAACAGCTCGGCTTTCCCTCCCTTGTTTCTGGTGTGTTTGGCTTGTGCTGAGCTGGTCAGGGCAGCTGTGGGCTGTTGGCTCTGTCCCTTCTGCTCTGCTTGGAGCAGGGGGGCTGTTCCTCAGCTTTGGGCCCCAATCTCTGGCTGTAAACAAGCATTTTTTAGTCATTTCTGGGACAGCTGAGCCTCATCAGGGCATCCAGAAACCTCTTGTGCTGTGGATGCTATGGTTGGTGCTTGCAGACAGTACCTGGGCACACAGAGAGCACTGATGAGGTTGGGAACCATCACAGTTCATGTGCAGTTGTCTCCTTTTGTCCTATAAATAGTTCTTCAGCCCAACGACCCTTTCCTTGTTGGTCTCGGTTGATCCTCTCTAATATTGATGCAGACACCTCTTGCCAGAATCCTGACAGACCCCTGGCTTTATTTTAAGGCCATAATAATTAAAAGCAAATGAGTGGAATTTCTCTTGACATCCAAATTAATAGCAAATGATATAATTATGAGCTGTGTCATTAGGGTGATGGAGCAGCTTGTACAGGGCTCAGCACCCCCAAAAAGGCAGCAAATCTGCAGTGCACAGAGAGAACTCTGCTTTCTGGAGGTTGAGGATGTGTCCGAGCAGACCCTGGGCTACATCCAAGCGGAACCAGGGCTGTGCACCCCAAGAGGAAGCCAAGAGAGTGGGGATGGGAGGCAGGGGATGTGTGAGCTCTTGGGCAGATGAGAGTAAAGACCCAATTTCTTTGTGGCTCTTTTCCATCCAGGGCCAGCAAGGTCTGGCTGTGTGGAAGGGAGTGGGCTGAAGGGGCTGTGGGACTTGGGAGAGCTAAAGCCTTTGCCCAGGCAGATCGAGCCATGCAATGGGCAGCTGTACGTGGCTTGAGACCACTGGGTGCCCTCCATGAGAGAATGGTGGGGGCATGTGAGAAGGTGACAGGCTGAGAGAGCTGGGGCTGTTCAGCCTGGAAGAGGCTCAGGGGAGACCTCATAGCGGCCTTCCAGTACTGAAAGGGGCTACAGGAAGTCTGGGGAGGGATTTTTACAAGGGCCTGTAGTGATAAGGTGAGGGAGAAAGGCTTTAAACTGGAAAGGGGAAGATTAGATTAGTCATTAGGAAGAAATTCTACACAGTGAGGGTGGGGAGGCCCTGGCACAGGTTGCCCAGGGAAGTTGTGGCTGCCCCATCCCTGCAGATGTTCAAGGCCAGGTTGGATGGGGTTTTGAGCTGCCTAATCTGGGGGGGGCTGTCCCTGCCCATGGCAGGAGTGTTAGAACTGTGTGGTCTTTGAGGTCCCTTCCAACCCAAACCATTCCATGATTCGATGAAGGTGCCCACTCCATCTCTTGGGGTTCTGGCTGATTTATTGGGGGCCAAAGAGCTATTGCTGCTGGGCAGACATGGCAGTGAGCCTCATCCCATGGTGCCTGGACTCAAGGAGGAGGATTGGGTGGCAAAGCAGGAGGTGAAGTGGGTCTGGCTGCTCTGCGAGTCCCCACACGTGCTGCCTTCCTTCCGTGAGGGCGCACTCGCAGCACCTCTGTCCCTTTTCTGGAGGCCTGATCAGGTTTAAAAACACAAAATAAAGGCCATAAAATCAGCCTGTAATTAGTTCTTGGTTCGGTTCCCAACTCAAGGGCTTGATGCAGAATGTTTCCTTAGGAACGTGCTTTTTCTTGGACTCGCTGCTTGGCTTGTTGTATCTCTGCCTGCAAACCCCCAGCTGTTCCCACTCCACTGCTGGTGCTTAGGATTGAGCACATTGATTTTTTTTTTTGGTTTGTTTTAATGTTAAATTTATTGAGCACTCCTGGGAACCTTGTGCATGGAAGGCAGGGACTGCGGCCTCACACCCTGCCTATGGGTGGCTCTGCTTGTGGGTGAGCATCTCCTGGCTGATGTTTTGGCTGGAGCAGTTCCTCCTGTGTGGAAGCAGCTCCCATTTGTGTGCTGATCAGGAGGATGGGAATAACCAGGGCAGTGGCATGTCTGGAGGGAGGGCTGCATGCCTGCGATGACGGGCATGGGAAGGAGATGAAAGGGAGGAGAGGTGGTGCTGCGAGCCAGCTCTGCTCCCGTGTCATCACTTGAAAGGGAAACGTCCGTCTTCTTCACGAAGAGCATTACTGCCTGCTAATAAAATATCAAACAAACCCTTAAGAGAGTGTTTAGGATCTGAAAGCCTGTGATAAATCTGGTAGCTTTGTAACTTGCTTGAAATGATGGTGGGTAGCAATGTGATTAAAGCTCTCTGATTAACACACAAACCTTGTTTGTAATGAGCAGGACTGGGAGGGTTTGGGAAATCCAGCTGGCATATAACAAGGTTTCTCCAACAAATTACTTGGGTATCAATTAGTTTGCTAGGTAAATGTCACCTGATTTCTCTTTGTTTGTAGTAAACTGTTATCCAATTAATTTGATGTGGTTATTGCTTGTGACTGACACCTCCGTGGCCACTCCAGCCTCGGGGCAGGCAGGGGAGGGGCAGGCAGCGGCCAAGCTTTACCCCTCCCATGGGGCAACATCTGAGCCAGAGGCATCCCAGTCCCTGGAGGACAACTTTGCAGCCTCTCCTGGTGCTTCCAGTGAGCTGAGTACCCCTGCATACACCAGGCTGGGCTGTGAAGCCACCCCTGCAGCCAGCCAGAGCCTTCCCTCTCCTTCCGACTGAAGGCAGGTACATTTCATTTTGCTGAAAATCGGCTCCCCCTGCTTCTTGCTGTTCTCTGCCTCCTTCCCCAGGAGCTGCCAAGCTGTGCTTGGCCCATGAGGCTGCAAAGCCTGGAGCAAGGGAAGCAGGAGGGGATGCAAAAGTGTCTCCCTGAACCAGAGAAGCAGTTGGGTAAAGGAGGACGTTGCTGCTGCAGGAGTGTGTGGAGTACTGCGGGGACTGGTGCCCCCAGTCCAGACCTCGGGAAGGATCCTGGATGTCAGGGTGCGTGACGGCTCTGTGAGGTGGACAAGGCTAAGGAAAGGGTTGAGGCTGCAGCATTAGGAATGGCTGGAGCAGCCAGGCACAGCACAAAGGGACTGTGGGCACGTCTGCCTCCAGAGAGCTCTCCTGCTGCTAAGAGAGAGCCCAGAGATGAGCCAGGCAGCTCCCGTCATCCCCTGGGATGAGCCATGGGAGCTGGGTCCTGGGGCTGAGTGCAAACAGGCAGTGCTGTGCCAGGGATGCTGGTGCTGGGGGCTCTTCTCCCAGCCCTGGATGCCTCCACAGAGCTCATGAATATTAATAGCACCAACATAGGGTGATCTGGGGAAGGAGAAGGAAGTGCTACCAATTGTGAGGCACAACCCATCCCAAACCAACCATCAGTGGCACCTGGATGTAGGGTGGCATTGGTGGGGCTGGAGAGAAAAGGCTGGTGTGAGCTGGGTGCAGTTGCTCTGGACTCTACTGGGGAGTCAGGGTCCCAGTCCCCTGTTGGGAGGGAATAAATCAGCACATCTGTGTCCTTTTGGGGATTTGCCCACCCCAGCAGGGTATGGGGGCAAGAGGAGGGTGTGCGGGTGTCTGGGGGGAGGCTGCTGCTCCCTGCCTTTCACAAGCACTGAGTCAGCGGCGTGATGGAGCCCTGCATACCTTCTCTCCCCTCCCCAGCAGGAGGGGACTTGTGGGGTGATTCAGGCCTTTGTTCCCCTCCTTTGCTCTCTGCCAGTTGGGCCGGGGGCGGCTGCCAGCGCGGGGCTGCCCTGTGGCATCTCTGACTTGCATAAGAGCCTCGCCGGGATGATAAATGTTAAAATCTGCTGCAGGCTATTGCTGACCTAATTTCCAGCATCGCTGTGGATCTTGGCATCTGTTGCTTACAGCCTGGGTGCAGATGGGCTGACAGGGAACTGAATGTGGGAGAGGATGCATGGGGACCCCCAAGCTGTGCTGCCCTGGTACCCCCCAGCCCTGAGAGACACGGGGGTCCCGGGCTTGGGGTACCAGGGCAGCACAGGGTGGGTAGTGACCGTGCTGCAGCCCCATCCATCCATGAGATGAGCCTCCTGTGCCCAGGCTGGGGCAAATGGGGTACTTGGGGTCCAGCTCAGCTTCACTCCCTGCAGATTTCTGCTAAGCAGAAAACAAATGCTAATTACACAGCATAATTAGTGAGATGCTGAATCTATTTTTAATCAGCTTTGGAAGATATATTCTTCCTTCTGCTCTGTGTTCAACAGCAGCCTCTCTCATGGTGGAGCAGTGCTTAGTTGGGGAGCCTCTGGTGGGAGATCGGTTGCTTTTCCCTTTGGCACCCCTGGGATGGGGCTGGAATCTTTCTGGGGATCCCCAGTCAGAGGAGCATCCCCCAAAACTCCTTGGTGGAGTCTGAGGCTCCCGCTGAGATCCCAGCCTCTCCGTAAGCCACCAGGGATGAGTGGAAATGATGGAGGAAATCAGCTCAGCTCTGTCAATGTGGTGTTCAGCAGCAGCTGGAAAAATCACAGGAGGAGGAGCCCAGGAAAAAGGTTGCAAAAATATCCTAAGAAGGCAAGATGGTGGGGCCAGCCCTGCCTTTCCAGCAGCTTTCTGCCCTCGGGGTGGGTGGGATGGAGTCTCCCTGCTGCTGGGGATGCCCAGTGTCAGCTCTGGCTGGGGAAGGATCGCCTCAGAGATGGCTGTGGGGTGCAAAAAGCAAACTTTGCTCTGGACCATTCAGCAGAGAGATGCAAAGTGCCGTTTGACGGGGATGTGCACGCCTGCTGCAGTGCTAGGGAGGCCCTGGTTTTGCAGGTTGTGGTACCAGTAGAGTTGTGACATACATGGTCAAAAGTGATTTGTAAGAGGGAGGATGTTTGCGGGACCCTCCAGGAGAGCAGAGCTCTTCCCCTGCAGCTGGCAGCTAGGGTGGCAGTGGCTTGGAAAGATCTAGAATTATCAGGATTCTTCCAAAATTGTTTTAAAACTAACCCGTGGGGTGGGATGCAGCAGGGCTGGCAGGGAGCGGCTGCTGTGAAGGATGGATCCTGCCCCTAGTAATGGGAGCTGCCTTCAGCTCATCCCTCTACAGGCTTTTCCTCCTGGTGACCTGAATGTGCCAATATCATGGGTCAGGGGCCAAGGAGACTGACTTCTCTTCACCCAGCAGGACTGAAGGACAAGACACATGATTTACCTAAGTGAAGGGTTGCACAGAAACAGGCTGGGAGGTGGACCTGGCTCTCTTTGAGTCCCTGGGGTAGGAGTATGCAGTATTTGGACCACCAGCAATCTGTTGGGTCCATGTTGGATAGAGATGGTCCAGGTTACCCAGTGGGAGCTGTTTCCTCACAGTGCCGCTGGCAGCTGAACTGGTCCACACCGGGTGCTGCTATGGGAGCTGCTGGGACTGGCCCCAGTGTGCTTGCAGCCTGGGGAGCTGTGGAAGATCCAGGAGAGCTGGTAGTGCTGAGGGAAGGTGACTTCTCCTTGGTGTGGATGCAGCTTGGCCACTTTTCATTCTGCACCTTTCAGCCCAGCCTCCGGATGAGCCGGCTGCCAGCACAGGGGGCATCCCCGGAGACTGAGCTGTCAGAGATGGTCTGTTTGGTGGGCGGTGCCAGTGTGTCCCTGTTTCAATCACCCTGTGCAAACAGCCCTCCCGACCTCCCCGCGCCGTCCTTGCCCATCCCACCTCCGCCAGCCACGCGCTCGGAGCTGCCGGGGTCACGGGTGCCTCCCCTCTACTGCTCAAAACCATTTCCCTCCTGAGCTGTACCGAGCGCTGCTGCTAAACCATTACCATAGGACAACACCACTGCCCTTTCCTGGTATTTACCCACCAGGCATCTCCCCAGCTCCGTCAGGGACAGCCTGATCTGCCTCCCAGCAGGATGGAGATGATGGGCTCTGGGCTCCTGGCTGGGACGGTGCCAGCACTCTCTGTGTGCCAGCAGACGGGATGTCGCAATCCTCATGTAGCAAAACCTCCCCATTGCTGGAGGAGGCTTTACTGGGCCTTGTAAAGGTGGAAACTGGCAGCACTGGGGCTTTTTGCTCCACTTGTGACCAAGGGAGCTCTCTTTTACAGGGGGTGCTGGTACAGCGTGCACAGCGAGGTGTGCAAGACTGGAGTCCTGGGGGCTTGCTGGGGGCTGTGCCTTGGGACCAGCTGGTGCATCCCAGGCTGATGTGCCCAAAGCTACCGTGGGGTCCATGGGCTGAAGATGTGCTGCAGGACCTCTGCAGGACACTCTGCCTCTCACCAAGGCTTCTCACCACCTCACGGATTTGAATAAATCCTGCAGCCATCAAGAGCCTAATTAAACTGCCAAATCTGGGTTGTCAGAGGGAGCCTTTTCCATTGACTCACCTCCTGCAAATCCTGCTGGACCCCCAGGGCCTGGAGAACAGAGTGAGCTCCAGCTTCTCTTCTCCCTTGACTCTACCGACCCAGTTTCCCTGTGAGGAGGCTGCGAAGGGGCTGGTGCTTGTCAGATGCCCTCTGCTCCAGGGCTGCTGCTGCTCTTAACAGTGGCTGAGATGGGTGAGATGGTGTTTGCTCTTCCAGTGCCATTTGGGTGAAAGCAGCTTCATACTGGGGGAAGGGGTGTCCTGTGCTGTCCTCCTGGAGCAGATGGCGATCTGGGCCATTCGGTACAAGACCCCCATCTGGATTGTGCTGGCTGTGGCTACAACACTGTGGGGATCAGCAGGAGCTGCTTGAGTGTTTAGAGACCCTGGGGAGGTTTTGCAGCCTTGTTGAGGTTTGAGCTGCCGTGGCTTTGCCAGGAGCCGTGGTTGGCTCACTCGGGAGATCTCAGAGCTGTTGTCTTAGGGGAGATTTTTCATGTTACAGATTCGTTCCTTCTGCTGTAGGAACAATCTCTGTGAGGTTCTGGAAAAAGCTGATGTCTGGCCAGAGCCTTGTCTCACTGTGCTAACCAGATTTCATATTCCTCCAGCCCCACAGTGAAGGGAGGACAGGCTGGGGCACTGTGCTCTCTGCCTGCCTATGGCACCAGCCAGGACATCTCTGGCTTCGCTTCAGCAGGGCCCTGGCCAGATCTGGTTGGTTTCCCTGGTGCAGGAAGGGGTTGAGGAAACCCCTTCCTCAGCTGTGCCTGGAAAGGATGCCTGGGCAGTGCCCTAGCTGTGCTGTGGAGGTGTGGGGAGAGGATGCTCTGCCAGCAAAGGCTCCTGGGCAGTGTTTGAGGGACACTGACACAGCCGTGACTCATGCCCGGGACCGGAACGCTCTGTTGGCCTTGAGTTTGTGCCCGGGGTCATGTCCAGTCGCCTGCAGGGACCAGCTGGTCCCTGTGCTCCCACTTGGCTGTGACCCCCATGGGCCCTGGATGCCCTGTGATGCCCAGACCTTGCCCTTTCTTCTGCCCTTCCTGCAGGAGGGACTGATGCTTTCCCTCCCCACATCGGCAAATCCTCCCAGCCCTGCCCGCTGCCCTGAAACACAGCAGTTGGCTCCCTTTCTCCATGTGCTCTTCCATTTCTCATGCCTCGCCGTGCAGCCTGTGAGTGGCTCGCTCGGAACTGTGTCCCTGGGGGAGCCCAGGCTGGTGTTTGGATGCCCCTGGCACAGCAGGGAGCCTCCATGAGCAGCTGCAGTGGTGCTGAGCACCAGCTGAGCTCCCAGCCCTGTGCTCCCAGCCCTGTGCTCTTTTCTCGGAGCCTTTAACACACAGGCTGGACAGGTTGGAGCTGCAGGGCTGCTGCCCGAGCTCCCAGTGCTGCAGGGTGCCCTGGTATTGGGAAGGATGATGCCAGTGCTCCAACCCCGTGCAAGAGATGCACTGGGGAGGGCAAGGATGCTTCAGCCTGTACACCTCCCCCTGCCCATCACCCCCAGTTTTTGCAAAAGGAATCACAGAATGGTTTGGGTTGGAAGGGACCTTAAAGATCATCCAGTTCCAACCCCCCTGCCACAGGCAGGGACACCTCCCACCGGATCAGGGTGCTCAAGACCCCAGATGAAGACAAGGAGTGTTTTCTGTAGGCATGTGCCAACACTTCTGTCATTTCCCTGACACAGCCTTGTGCCCAGCTTGGAGCTGATCCCCCCTTGCTGCTCCTGGGGGCTCAGCCCCCTGCACACCAGCTCCCTGCTCCACATCTCGTGCGTATTTTATCCTGGTCTCCTGGAGCCACGTGCTCCCGGCACGCTGGCGCAGGCCAGGCGTACAGCATGACACACTCACTGCTAATTAATCTAACTGCGTGTTATTAAGTGGTACTGCGTAATAATGATGCTTTGGGATGTTTCTGGACTCAGGGCTGCAGACAGCTCTGCTTGCAGGCGGCTGTTCCCCTCCGGGGCCGTGTGTGCCCCCGGATCCTCCCACGCACAACAGGGATGCAGGAGAGGCCATCTCAGGCCATGCTGTGTCTCTGGTTTTCATGGGTGTTCTGCTATAAAATGCAGCCAATTTAATTTTTCATGTAGCATAATCACCTCCTCTCACCTCTTGAAAGCCCTTGGTGGAGCCAAACTGTGCCAGAGGAGTGGGGAGAAAAGGATGGGCAATGGGGTGTGAAACGCCTGTGTGCGAGAGTGGTTTTTCTTCCATGTGAGTCGCCACTGAGAAGTCGGCTCAGGGCTGTAAATCCCAGCTGTATCCTGCCCTTAAGAACTCTCCCTCGCCCCCGTCAATATTTCTGAGCCACCTCCTGAGTCGTGGGGCCTGTCCTCATGCAGCCCAAGATCTCCATCTGCTCAACTGCTCTAAAAGCCTCCTGGATTTAGCGTGCTCGGTGCTGGTATGGGTAACGCTCTCCCTTATCACTGTGCTTGCTGGCCAGGGATGTCAGGATGGCTGTCCCCAGCATCCCTGAGACAGTGCTCGTGCCACTAAACAGCTTTTGGTCTAAAGGAGGAGGTTCTGGTTGCAGGGTGAGGTGTCAGCATCAGTGTGTTTATTGATGTGCCTGTGCTGCTCATCTCCTCTGGCAGGATCTTCCCTCCCTGCCTGCTGCGGGATCTGGCGTTGCTGCAGCAGTGGCAGTGCTGGGACATGCAGGTCACAGGCCTGGAGCTGCTGCTGTGTGCTCAGATGCCCCAGCAGGGATGGGAAGGGTTGGCTGTGGAGCTTCTCTGCCCCTCTTCTCCATGCCCAAAGTGGCTGTATGTGAGAGGGCAGTCATGGAAGGCGGGTGGTCCAATGTCATGTGGAGCTGAGTGGCAGATCAAGGGTCCCCTGGCAGCCTTGGGGAGCCTGGGAGGTGATGAGCAGGGATCTCTCTTGATGCAGAAGTCTCAGCTCCTCCAACTCCAGCCTTCTCAACCATCACCCGCATCCCACCTACTCTTGCCCGCAGCCTCCTACCAGCTCTGCCCGTGCCACACTGCCTGCACTGAGGAGCGAGACAGCCCCCCTTCAAACCCTGCAATGTTTTCCAGCTACCAGCAGGAAAAAAAATGCCTGTTAGTGTATTTTTTTTATTGCAGTTTAAATGGGAGTGCAGCACAAGCCTTCAGCTGAGGGTATCCCTTCCCTCTCTTGCAGTAGTGGGTGGGCACTGTAGTTCTATCTTGGCACCTGGGATGGCTGAGTGGAGCTGAGTAGATGATTGTCCCTGCGGGCAGGGCCCTGCTCCGAGCTGGGTGGGCTGGCAGTGGCTGAGAACAATACGGGAGCTGCCACCCGTTCCCTGGGTAAAAATAGCATTCCCCTTGCAAAGATGTAGGCTGTTCCCAGTGACATGAAACCAAACAGCCTGTCCTTGGAGCAGCTGGTTTTCAGGGGTGGGGAGGAAGAGGATGGCTTCTGCATGACCAGAGAGGGCTGAGCTCTGCTCCGAAGGCTGAGCTCTGCTCCCAGGGCTGGGTTGGAGAGCTGCCTGGGGAGGGGAGGGATTCTGGCTGGAACTCTGCAATGTTGATGCTTTTGTAAGGCTGTCCAGGTGATGATCTAAATGACTTCTGCACCTGGGGGGATCTGGGGAATCTTGGTTGCACTGTTCTCTTCTACACCCCTTCTGTGTCCTCTGGCATTGCGCCCTTGCTTTTATTCCTGTGCTTGTGTTGTTCCCCATCCTGCCCACCTACGAGCCTTGGCTGAGGCTTTCTTGGCAGCCCATCTGTGCCTTCTCTCTAATCACCTGCAGGAGTGACTGATGAGTGGCGTGTTACACTCTCAACCTGTCCCCTGGAGGCTCAGTAAATTGCCCTAAAACAGTTCTAATGTATCATTTTACCTCTTGCCCCGGGAGGATTCGCAATGCTGACCATCCCCTGCCAAGGGTACTGGGTCCTTGTAATTCTGCATCTGCTTCTGGCTGTGTCTGGTGATACAGGAAAACACACCCAGACTCCAGAACTCAGACCTGCAGCTTGGCTTGAGGAATACTCCCCCCTCCTTCATCCTGCTGGCTATCTTATGGTGCTTGTGGCTTGAGATATCCTGGAAAGGAGCTGGAGCAGTCAAAGGAGCAAACCCTCCTAAGGAAAAGGTGGCTTTATTAAGGTGGCAGGCACTGGGTGAAGGAGTGGGGTCCTGGGATGGTTGTTCCCTGGCACCCGGAGACATGGGAGGTGGTTGGTCAGCAATGCTGTTGGCAGAGGCTGTAGATGTTGCTTGGGAAGATGCAGCACAAGTGGCCACAGGCCCCTTGCTACCCCCCAGAAGCTCAGACTCCCTGGCATGGCAGCAGCGAGGGTTCTGCTGGGTTATGCCAACTGTGTCCCTCCAGGCTCTGCTTTAGTAGTGGACAGCTATGGTTGGACTTGGTGATCTCAAAGGTCTTTCCCAACCAGGTAATTCTATGATTATCTGTCACCTGGTCCTTGCTCTTATGGAGGAAGGAAGGAGAGCACTGGGATCCCCAAATGCTGTGGGGTGCCCCAGGCAGTGGTACTGAGCCAGACCCACACAGCTCCCATTCCCAGCTGTAGTGGGATGGGGTAGTTTCAGGGGACAACGGGGTGTGTGTAATTGTTTCTGGCTGGAATAAGGAGTAAATTATTTTCCTGCTTGCATTTTTAATGCTAAGAGCAATTTATGTGGCAAGGCTGTTGTGCCACACATGCTGAATGAGTGGGAATTTGTAGCAATTACTTAGTACAGTCTTAAGCAACCCTGCACCTGTGTCTCCAGCCACATTGCCCACCAAGATAAGTGCCCTGGCATCACCCCTCACGCAGATTTGCTCTGTGGAGTGATGCCTTCCAGAAACTGCATGCCCTTCAGAGCCCAGCCTCGCTCCCTGAAGGACAAGCGAAATGCCCCAAGCGTGGCTCCTGTACACAGGGAGGGAGCGGGAGCCGCACGGTGCTGCCTGCACTGGGAGTGTTTGCTGCAGAGAGCTGATGGGTGTCCCTGTCCCCACCATCACCGGCCTGACAGAGGCAGCCAGAGGGAGTTGAGCTTCCAGCCTGCATCTTGAGGGGGAAAAAAGAAAATGTAATCAGTTTGTAGGCTAGTGTTGCATAAACCAGGGGAAGATGTGTCTGATGTTACTGGAGGAGGAGAAAGCCTTGCTGGCACAGCCAAGGCTCGGGGGCTGCCTGAGCGGGCTTGGAGGGGAACTGGGCAGAAATTCCTGCTTTATGCAGGTAAAACCTTCCTGTGGATTAAGATCGGCTCCTGAGCTCTGGCAGCTCAGAGAACTGAGACATTTAAGAGAACCCACTGTCTTTCTTCACTCTTTATTGTGTAAAAATAAAGTCAACAATTCATGTAATCTTGGCAATAAAATGGAAAAAGCATGAGTATCAGTAGAAACAGTGCATTTTCCGAACTGCTGCTGCGGACTGGATGCGTAGAATATTGTAACCCATTCAAAACCCGAAAGAGACAGAGAGCAGGTCATAGGAAAAATGTACAGCTTTGGTTAGCAAAATAATGACAAATTAAGATACATTTAGTCTCTCCCCTACTGTACACTATTTACATCGTGTTGACATCACACCCTTTTATTTCTTTTTGGCAAACCCGACGCACCTGGGACTGGAGGTGAAACCTTTTCAGTGCTCTTGTTCTTCTCAGCAGGTTGTGCTTGTCACGTTGCTGATGTGAACAGGTTCTTCGGAGGAACTGAAATTAATTCATGATGGGTTTTATTTTCCTTATTAAAAAGAGCACAGTTGAAAATCTGCTGCCCTGAGCCACAGTGCATATGAAGGTATCTCAACTGGGGGGGGGGGGTGTTGCTGCCTGGGCTGCTTTTCAGCTGGATGCTGGCTCTCTGCAGCGGCGGTGGCTGGGCCAGCTCTGTGCTCCTGGCCACTGGTGGCCTTGGCCTTGCCCAGCTCCTTACGGGCCCCTCCACTTCGTACGTCTTTGCCACATCTTTGGGGTTGGTCGGGAGGCTCTGGAGCCCTGTGTGAATTTTCTGCCTCACCCTCCACTGCCACCCGGGGCAGGGGGTGGGTGGACTGGGGGGTGATTTCTGTAATCTGTAGTACAAACCAGGAGTTTAGAAAAGGAAACCATACAAAATGCATCTATTATTTCAAAATACACTTCTCTATCTCTTTTTCCTGCAGAATCTCAAAGTACCTTTTTTTTTCCTCAGGGATCACTGCTTAATTCTGTTTTTTTTTAATCTTCATAAAAATACCCTTTTTTATTGGTAATAAACTTCTCTTTACAGTAAGAGAAACATAGTGTATTATCAAAAGCAGAAAGGCTTCAGACTCTTCAGTGGTAGCTAAACTTCTGGGGACAGTAAAGGCTATTTTCCACCAGCTACGGCGCATAGGAGGCCTCGGGGGGCTGCAGGCAGCAGGGCCAGGGGGGACGTACCTGAGTGCGGCAGGTTGGGGAGCAGGGCTGGCGGAGTTACCGCTCCGCTACCCCACTGCCCGCCGCAGCCCGGGGCTATGGCTGTGGTGCTCGGGAGCAGGGGAAGGGAAGGAGGTTCCCTTACCCAGGGAAGTGGAAACAGGGGGTTCACTCCCTCCTTAGAGCCCTGGGAAACTGGGGTGAGGAGGGGATATCGCAACCCTCCCCGAGCTCCGGGAGCATCGCTCTCCCAGGGGGCTTCAGGCTGGAGGAAGAGGAGCCCCAAGGGGGGGCTCCAGAATGGGCTCCGCAGCCATTTAAGGCGCTGGTGCCTGGGGAAAGCGGGGCCACCCCAGCGGGAGAGGCAGCGGCAAAGCAGGGGGGGGCGGCAGGACGGGGCGCAGCCGCGCCAGGCCAAGGCACGCAGGCGTTGAAGGACGTTGGCAAGACAGAAACCGGAGGGTCCGGGGGCGGGCATCCCCACTCCTTGGGACAAGAGGGGTGGCTTTGTTCTCAGTTGGTTTTGCGCAAAAAAGGAGGAACAAAAATAAAAAAAGAACCCGATGAGGAGGTTTCTCTCGCTTGTCCGTGGCTCTAGTTGAGCTGGCGACAGGCCTCGAAAGTCCACTTGGTGGCCCCGCCGTAGATGTCGATGTTGGCCTCGGCCCAGGCGATGACGTTGCCGGCGAGGGCACGGGTGCTGCAGGTGGCCAGGCTGTACACCTCCCCAGGGCTCAGCTTCCTGTCCCACACGTTGAAGTGAGCCAGTTCCCCCACGAAGGCCTGTGTGGCATCAAACCCGCCGCCCAGTGTGTCCTGCAGAGGAGCCACTGTCACAAGGGGTGTACAACCATGCAGCCCTATTCCACCCAGGGAACATCCACCCCCATCCAGCCCCTCTGATGCACCCGGCCGAGCAGGGTCCCCCACACCTGTGTGTGTTCCCCTGAGCCCTTTTACCTGCTCCTGGCCCAGGACTAGGACCCCCTGTGGTTTGATGGGGTGGTAGGGTGCCAGATTCTCGCCATTGCCAGTCTGCGTGCCGTCCTGGTAGGCTTCCCACACGCCATCTCGTGTGGTCCAGGTGACGCAGATGTGGTGCCACTTGCCATCATTGATGACAAAGGGCAGTTTGGCCACCTGTGGGCAGTGGGTCAGAGTGGTGGTGGGCACAAGGGTCACCCATGCTGCTCCCCAGCCAGGCACTCTCCCCACTCCTTAGAGCCATACCTTATCGTTGATTAGGATTTCCATGGGGTTATTGCCCCACTCAATCAGCACCAGCTCGTTAGCCTGCCCGGGCACAGCATAGGAGAAGGGGGTGCCCATGCCAGGGGAGGCGTTGGACTTGATCCACATGCAGATGCTGAAGGCGTACATCTCAGGCAGGCTCTTCTTCACCTTGGCATACATGTAGTTGGTACGCAGCGGGAAGGTGAGCTGGAATCTGTCCGGGGGCCGGTTGTCCTTCTGGCCTGCAGGGGCAGAGCGCAGTGGGTTCTGGCCAGACCCCCTCTCTGCCCGCTTTGGGGGTTCACCACCCCCCCCTCCCCACCCTGTTATATAATGGATATTGAGCTGGCAGCGGGCAGCAAATCCCTCTGGCACTGCATGGATGCCTAATCCTTGGGACAGGGCAGCACCCAGAGCATCCCTGGTTCCTGCAGAGCCTGCGGGCACTGCCTGGCAAAAAGGCTGGGGGAAAGGAACCTCTCCAAGGGTGGGAAAAAAGGGGTGCTCAGTAAAGCCACTCGCAGGTACCAGGATGGAGCAGCTCAACATCCCACCCAGCAGTGCTTAGTCCCAGGGGAGTGGGCACAGGCAGCAGCAGATGCCAGGATCGCCACGGGGGGCTCAGCCCGGGTGTCCCACGGGCAGTAGGGTTGGGGAGCAGCCGGTACCTTTCTCGAGGTCGCTGATGCGCTGGTGGAGCGACGTGAGGGTGCTCTCGATCTTGCCGCGCTCCTCGGACTCGTTCTTGGGGTTGAACTTCCCCTCTTCCAAGCTGTTCACCCGGGACAGCACCTGCTTCTCCAGGTCGTCGATTTTGTTCTGGAGGATGTCCTTCAGGTTGTTGGTCTGGCTCGAGGAGTTCATCCTGCTGAACTGCTGCAAGGGGCGAGCAGAAGAGCGGGCTGTCACCGCCGTGCCCGGGCGGGCTCCGTGCCCCGCTCCACGCCCGGTACGGCGGCTCCCGGTCCTCGCGGCTGTGCTCCGGGCAGCGGCTCTGCAGCTCCCGCTATGGGGGCTCCCGGTTCTGCCTGTACGGGGTCTCCGGGCAGCGGCTCCCGGTTCTCCCGGGAGCTCCCGGTACCCGCGGCTCTACTCCGGGAAGAGGCTCTGCTGCTCTCGGTGCACCGTTTCCCAGTTCTCCCGGCTCCGCTGCGGACAGCGGCTCCCGGTACCGCGGCTCCCGGCATCGCTCCGGGCAGCGGCTTCTTGTTCCGCTCCGGACAACCGGTACCGATTCTCCCGGCATTGCTCCGGGCACCGGCTCCCGGGTTCCCGGTGCACTAAGCAGCGGCTCCCGGCTCTCTCGGGGGCTCCCGGCATCGCTCCGGTCAGCGACTCCCGGTACCGCGGCTCCAGGGGTGCCGGTGCACCAGGCAGCGGCTCCCGACTGTCCCGGGGGCTGCCGGCATCGCTCCGGGCAGCGGCTCGCGGCTCTCCCGGCCGTCCCGGGAGCGCCCTGCCCCGCCGGCGGGACGCAGCGCGTACCTCCAGGTTCTCGAGCCTGGTTTTGAGGGACTGCAGCGTCTGTCCCAGCTGGCTGAGGGTCTCGGCGGCCGGAGCCCGGGACAGGTCGCCCATGGTGTTCTTGCCGAAGCCGCCCTTCCTGCCCTTGGAGTCGCCGGGCTCCAGGACGCTCTGGCTCTCGCAGCGTCCCAGCTTGGCCGTGAGCTCGCGGATGGTGTCCTTCTGGTTCATGATGGTCTCCTTCTGCTGCAGCACCGTCTCCCGCAGCTGCAGCACCGTGCTCCTCAGCTCCTCGGCGGAGCCGCCGCCCGGCGCGGAGGCGGCGCACATGTCCCCGTCCAGCGGCACCGAGGTGCACACGAAGCGCGTCTGCCCGAAGCCCTGGGCACGGGCGCGCGGACACAGCAGCGCGAGCAGCAGCGGCAGCGCCAGCGGCGCGAGCAGGAGGCGGCGGGTGCCGGCGGGGGGCCCCGCGGCCATGGCTGCGCTGCTGGGCTGGGGCGCCGCGCTCCGCCGGGCCCACTGCGGCACGAGCCGCTCTTATAGCGCACGGGCGGGGCCGCGGGTGGCGTCACCGCGCGTGGAATCCCGGAGAGTGGGGCGGGAGGAGGGGGGCGGGCGGGAGCGTGAGTGAGAGAGTGTGTGAGAAAGAGTGTGACTGTGGCTGTGTGACAGAGTGTGAGTGTGAGAGAGAGAGGGAAGGAGTGTGTGTGTGACAGAGTATGTGCATGAGAGAGTGTGTGTGAGTGTGAGAGAGAGGGAAGGAGTGTGTGTGACTGTGATAGAGAGGAGTGTGAGTGTGTGTGTGACTGTGAGGGAGGGAAGGAGTGTGTGTGTGACTGTGATAGAGAGGGAAGGAGTGCGTGTGTGACAGTGTGAGTGTGACTGTGTGACAGAGAGGAGTGTGAGTGTGTGTGACAGAGTGAGTGTGAGAGAGAGGGAAGGAGTGTGAGTGTGTGTGTGACAGAGTGTGTGTGACAGAGGAGTGTGTGTGACAGTGAGGAGTGTGAGTGTGTGTGTGACAGAGTGTGTGACCGAGAGAGGGAGGGGGTGTGTGACAGAGTGTGTGTGTGAGACAGTGTGTGACAGAGAGAGGGAGGGAGTGTGTGTGTGAGTGTGGGACAATAGAGAGGGAGTGTGAGTGCGTGAGAGAGAATGACTGTGCATGTGAGAGTAAGAGTATGTGTGTGACAGTGTGAGGAAATGTTTGTGTGAGACAGTGTGTGAGAGTGCATGTGAGAGAGAGTGCCTGAGTGTTACTGTGCATGTGTGACTGTGTATGTGTGAGAGAGTCTGAGAGGGAGAGTGTGTGTGAAAAGGTGTGTGTATGAGAGTGTGAGACTGTGAGTGTGTATGAGAAAGTGTGTGAATGTTAGAGAATGTGTGTTTGTGAGTGTGTGTGCGCGCATGTTTGAGTGTGAGAAAGCATGATTCTCCATGTGTGGGTGTGACAGAGAGTGTGTGTGAGAAAGTGAGTGTGACTGCGTGTGTGCGTTAGAGTACGTGGGTTTGTGTGTGTGGCGCATACAGGGGGGTTCATGCACGTGCAAGAGAGTGTGTGTGTCCATTGGTGCGTGTGTGTGTGTCTATATGCGTGACTGTGTGAGAGAATGTGTGTATGTGCAGGGAAAGGTGTATGGGTGAGTCTATGCGTGCATGACCATACGTGTGCAACAGCATGCATGTGTGTGTGTGCAGGAGGAGCACGTACACGTGTGTGCATGCATGTGTGAGTGTGTGTTTGTGTTTGAATGAATGCTTGAGTGTGTGTGGGGCACGTACGGGTGTGTGCATGTGTGTGAGTGTGCACATGTGTGCCCGTGTACATCTGTGTGATGGTTGTGCAGGGGAGTGTACAGGTGGGTGCACGTGTGTGCAAGAGGGTGCGTGCATGACTGTGTGTGAGAGCGTGTGTGCACACATATACGCGCATGTGTGTGTGTGAGTATGTGTGTACCTGTGTGCGTGAGTGTGAGAGTGTGTGTGTGCGGGGGCATAGAAGTGTGTGGGTACACGTGCACTTGTGTGCCGAGGGCGTACGGGTGTGCGCGTGGATGCAGGAGGGCTGTGGGGGTGAGTGGTGTGTGTGTGTGTAGAGGAGACGGTGCTGCGGGGGAGAGCGCTACAGTGAGCAATGCGGGTGTGCGGGGGCTGTGCATGCGGGGGGGTGCTTGGGGTGTGCGTGGTGCCCCGGGACAGGGGAGTTCACGAAAGGGGCCACCCCGCACTGGCCGTTGGTCCGTGTCTGTGGATTCCCGGCAGCTCGGCAAAGCCTCGACTCTCTCCGCTTCCAGGGCACCCCCCATCCTGCCCCCCCAGCAGCAGAGCACTCGCCCCTGGGCGACGCTACGCCAGGAGGACACGGGTGGGCCGTGGGGCAGGAAGTCTCTGCCCCCCAGCCCACGCAGCTCGCTCAGACTCGAGGCCGAGTGCTGGCAGCCAGGAGGGCAGAAGGATAAGGGCTGCCGGCCCTGGATGGGTACCCCTGGAGCACGGATGGAGCCCAGGAGTCACTGCGTGTCCCAAGGAATAAGGAGAGCAGAGTGATGCTGGTGCACAGCTCTGCTGTGGGCTTTGCTTCCTTTTTAATTGGGGGGGAAAAAATCCCCTGGGTAATATTTGGATGTGTCCTTGGTGGGAATAGCTCGTGGCCATCAGAATCGCTGCTTTTCTTATCTTCAGCGCTTCAGCCAAGGCCAATTCCTCTTCAGTCCCAAAGAAGTCAGCATGTGGCTTCTCTCCGCGTTTGTTCCTCACAGCCTTCCCTTGGCCAAGGCGTGAGCATGAGCAGGACCATCGTGTCCCTTGCAGCCCCAGCTTCTTGGGTCTCTCCTGCCTGCTGGTTTTATCCGTGTCTGTGATGTTAGATTGTGTTTGGGAATACCTGAGCTGCTGAGAGGCTGAGCTAGCAGGCTGTCTGGCTGAATGTGCTCCTGATTATACCGTAGGAGAGTTTGGTCCTCTCAGCCTGGTTCTCTGCCTTCCCTGCCCAACCTGCACTGCAGCAATCCATATGGCTGGAGAATTTACATAATGCCAAGCTATCCTGTGAAATATGAAGCAATTCATTTTGATTAGCGAAGTAGCTGAGTAAAAATACAAAGGCTTTCAGTCCATGGATCTGCCAAAGATCAAGTACTTTGGTCCCTTCTCCCTTTCATCTCCCCTCTGATGTGGGCCTGACAAGTCCTCTCTGGGAATCATAGAATCATTTGGTTGGAAAAGACCTTTTGGATTGAGTCCAACTTCATCTGTCCACTACTAAACCACCTTGTCTACCTATATTTTAAACACCTCCAGGGGTGGTGACTCCACCACTTCCCTGGGCAGCTTCTGCCAGTGCCTGAGAACCCTTGTTGGGAAGAAATTTTTCCTAATATCCAATCTAAACCTCTCCTGGTGCAACTTCAGGCCATTTTCTCTCATCCTATCGATGGTTAATTGGGAGAAGAGACCAACACCCACCTTGCTGCAACCTCCTTTCAGGGAGCTGTAGAGAGTGATGAGGTCTCCCCTGAGTCTCCTCTTCTTCAGACTAAACAGCTTCGGTTCCCTCAGCTGCTTCTCATAACACTTGTTTTCCTGCCCCTTCCCCATCTTCATTGCCCTTCTCTGGACATGCTCCAGTGTCTCCAAGTCCTTCTTGTGGTGTCAGAGCACACGGAGATGCTCACAGCAGGACCTATGACTGCATGACGCAGTTGATGCCTTTTCTGTTGCAGGTGTTTAGCCCCAAGAGTTATGACACACTACCTTGGCATAGAGTGTTTTCTTCCCAAAGGCATCTCTGCTGCCTTTGAGGGGCCCTTTTCCTCATCCAGCACTGCTCTGTGGGTTACGGTTACAACATTTCATGGCCAAGCCAGAGGCTTGGGGCTGTCATCAGGCACAGCAGGAAGAGGATGACAGGGCTGGCAAAACCCCAGTTCCCTTCTGTGGCTGAGTAAAGCTGTTGATGCCCAGCTCAGGGAAACCAGGGCAGAGATGGGACAAAGGTGGCCAAGTATGGAAATGTGTCAGTGCTCAGTTCTTCTGTAGCATCCTCGTGAGGATCCTGTGGCGCTTTTGTTGCTCTCTTCCATCAAACCTCTCCCAGTGCTTATAGGGATTGCAGAGACTTGTTGTTTGTAACTTTTCCTAAGGCTTCTGTTTCTTGCTACTGATCCTGCCCTGCAAAGCAGTTCAGAGCCCCCCAAAGTCCATGAGGAGCTGTGTGCTGTGTGCTTTGCTTCAGGAAATTCTACTGCATTTCCTTTAGCTTCTTCACTTCTGGCTTTATTGCCCTGGTTACTTCTCTTGCCTTTTGCTCTCTGTGCTGTGCGGCATTTCAGGGCAACAGGAATGGAACAGAGAGGAGCTGAGGAGGGGAACAGGCAGGATGTGTTTTGCAGACCTGTCTCCCTTCAGGGCTGGTTGGATTTTGGGATCGTTTCTGGTATATTTTGTTTGGTTTAGCTTTTTTTTTTTTTGAGGAAAGGGATGCTATGGAAAAGACTGAGAAGACTGCAGGTCTAATCCTTCTGCCACAGGCAGGAACGCAGACCAAAAATAATGTTACTGCAGGCAATACAATTACACCAGTGTAGAGCTGGTCTGAGAGGCGGCTGAATTGGTAACCACTTCTGTTAACATCTGCATGGTATTGACAAAGCTGTTCATGTCACTGAACCAATTTAACCAGGAATCTTTTGTCATCCACAGTACATTATGCTGCGATGAGACCAAGGTGACAGGTGCAATAAAATAAACACTCCGATACTATGGTGATGGAGGCCGTATAAAAACTGAGATAGGAAAAAACAACAAAGCTGCACTCCAGTAGATAAGCAAAATAACCCCTGTGTCTCCCAATGCAAAGAAAGAGCTAGAAAATATGATCAAGATTTCAGCTTTCCCTGAATCACTGAATCATGCAGTAGGATCTGTTATTGCTTTTGTAGATTTGGGAGCTGGATGGGTATAATGGAATAATGAAGCCCCTATTATTTTTAACTCTTTTCTTGCCTCTTCCAAAACGCTCTCCATAGCTGCTGATTTATCGCTTTGTAGCTGAAAAGAGCTGAGCGCAGCTATCAAGGACCCTTGGAGATGATTTAGGTCTGAACAGGAGCCAGCAGGCACATTTGTATTTGTGACAGACGAGGATCATTTTGGGCAGTCCAGGGTGCTCCCTCCGGGGACCCGAAGCCCTGGATGCGGGTGCCCTCTGCCACAGCCAGCTGTCTGGTGCAGAGGTGAGGGAGGGAAACACTTGATCTGTTCAGTGCTAACCTTTGTGTGAGAACAGCAGCGTTATAAATGCATAAAGGACATTTTTTTTTTAAGTGGACAAATCTCTTTAATCCCAGAAGCTGGAGCCCTAGGGAACAGGGAGTGGAAGCTTTCTCTCCTGTTTGTGCAGACTGCTGTACATAAAACATCTCCTGTTGGGTAATGCTGATTCCGCATTTAAGTCTCCTCTGCGGAGTGGGAACAATATGATCCATTATGGGATGGAGACAGCTTTGCAATGGGAAATGGTAATGGGTAGACTTCACCAAGTGAGAAACCCAGCTCCTTTTGTTTGTGCATCTAGCTGGTACACAGCTCAGCTGCTGGTTGTGGTCGTGTTATCTCTGAGGCTCCTGGAGGGATTGTCCACTCCAGACCCTGGCTTTTCACCCCCATCCCCAACATGCTTAAAACAGGATGGGGCAGCGGCTATGAGGCCGTTTTGTTGGGGTTTTTTATAATACAAGGGCTTGTTCTCAGGAAGCCTACAGCAAGGACAGGCTCTCTGGTCCCACTACAGCACTACTGTCTGTGTGGAGCCTGCATGTGAAGGGAGCAGGATCCTCTCCAAAGTCCTTTGCATTGTGCAGCCGAACACAAACCCAGCACACATCCCTGAGCTGCTCCATGATTAAGTTTGCAGAACAGTGTACACGCAAAATCCATTTTTTTGTGCCTTCTAAAACCTACAGCTGTCATTAGAACAGCTTGAGCATGGTGCGTAGCTGGTACAAATACAACGTGTGTAAGGTGGAGTATTCTCTGCTGTAACAGACAAACACTTTGGACTGGAGTTCAGAAATTTGCTGCATTTTGCTGCAGTCTTTCTTTGCAGATCTCTCCCTCTCTGTTTCTCTCCTAGCTCTCTCTCTCACACACACAATCAGTCTCTCCCCCTTTTTTTCCTTCCCTTTCTTTCATTGTTCCCGTCTCAAAAGTTGGCTTCCTGCTAAATTACCTGACATTTGCATCCAGTGAGAATGAGGAGTGTGTTCTTTGTACCAGTAGGTCTCAGTGATGCTATAAGGACACATATCCTTTCATTACAAATAATTAATTTAGCCATATATTGCATAACATCCTAAAAAGCTTTCTAGGGCAATCTCATGCTAGCTGGATGCACAGTTCCTATCAATATTACATTACATTTGGGTACAACTGTTATGAAGTTTCATTAAAAATTTAATTTGTGGTTTAAAACTGCAGCATTCCCTTAAAAGTGTAGCAGAGAAACCATTTTGGCTGCTTGAGGACCTATCCTGCATCAGCCAAAATTGCAGGGAGAGCTGCAGAAGGGGCTCAGTACTGTGGTGATGTTTCCTGCGCAGGAATCCAACGGGCTGGACCAAGAGAGGGAGGGAGCTCAGGTTTGGCATCTGCCTATGCAGTGCCCTATTGGGTTCCTGCCAGCTGTGAGGTGTTGTTTCTTGGGTACAGAATTGAGCATTAACCCACGTCGCTGGGTGGCAGCCGTATGTGAACACCAAAAAAAAGCCTTAGCCCATTCTCAGTGCACCCCATTCCAGCCACGTGCACCGATCTGGGGTGAGTTTATGCGGGAAGAAGACAGTGAATTCTGAGGAAAGCAGACAGAGAAAAAAATGCTGTGCCAGGGGCTGTAGGACAGGAACTGGTCTGCTTCTTGTGCAGGCTCCTGGGGAATTAGCTGTGAGCCTGGGAGTCCAAGAGGAGAGGATGCTGATGCTTTTGTAGAGATCACAGACATCCTTCTCCACTGTCTGCTACAAATTAACAATCTCCTTACCGTCAGTGAAGCTGTCCGACAGCAGAACCCGGGAGACAGGAGGAGGAACAGGGCCCGGTATCATGTTTTGTTAATGAAGTTTTGTTGTGACGCTTTCGCAGCAGATTTGAATGGAGGCAGGTTTAAACCATCCCACATCCGCCTCTCAGTTTCAGAATTTATTTGTGCAGTCATTTCCACCCCATCTGCACACACACACACATCAGAAGAACTACACCATCCCCCAAGTCATTTTTTAAGCTTTCTCAGGATTCACCTCCTGTAAGAGAAAGTTAGGTGCTGGCTGCGTGATGGGTCCGAGTTCCTCGGCAAGACAGGGACCACCTACCCTCCTATTGTCCTGCCCAGGTGGTGGGACTGGACCTGCAGCTCCTGCCCACAGCCTCCACCTCATAGGAGGAAGGATCAGACTGGGAGAGCAGTGCTGTCCATGTGGTCTGCACGGAACCCTCTTACTAACACAACACGCAAGAGACAAACTATTTCTTTATTTATTATAAACCCACTATTTTTTTCATTTTTTCCCTGTGCAACAAAGGAGGGAAATTTGTCCTGGTTTGCTGGCTTCTCCACAAGATTGCTTCCCCTCCCCCCTGGAGAGGATGATAATGGGGAGTGGGTTCCTAAATCCCTTAAGCTTCTTTGATAGCTTCAATATTTATCTGTAATCCTGCAAGCGCTTCTGAATAGCCCTGTGTCCCTGTTGCTCTGGGGCTTCTTCCCACCTTGCAGTGTTCCCTTTTCACAGGAGAAAATGCAGAGCAGGATGAGAGGGAAACATCAAAAGCCAGCGACAGTGCTGGTGCCCTAGTTTTTTTCTGTGATTATTTATTATTTTGCACAGTCTCCTGCTCTCTTTCTCCAGTGCTATCTGCTTTTTTATGTTAATGTCTGTGGAGGTTGGGCATTCCTCCGTGAACAACTTTAGGATGGAGTTGGAGGGAGGGTGGGTGTACAGCAGGAGGAGTCTGCAGGGGGTTCCAAGTGCATACGAGGCAGACGGATGGCCAGTCTGGGTCTGGCAGATACGTGTGCAAGCGCAGGTAGAGGTGCAAGCTCTGGATCAGGGAGTTGGGAGCTCTGTGCTGTCACCTGCTCAAAAGCAAGGAGAAACTGGAACACAGACGAGGAGGTCTTTGAGAAGCAGAGCTCCCCCAGAGGGAGGCTCTGGCCCTTCCTGATAGGTGAGAGATCTGATTGTCTGTGCCAAGTCAATTTGTGTTTGTGTTTCTGATGGTTCAGAGTTAAAGCACAGCAAGGTTTTAAAGACAGGATAGATACAAATGCTATAATGCAATAGGAATTCACTGCATTTGCCTGCTGTGAGGGCTGACCCTTACCTAAAGTGTAGCTTTTAGTGGGGGAAAGGGGCTCTTATGGCATTGAAGGTTCTTTGCTGGCAAGGATGCCATTAAGGCTGGGTTTGTTATTGATTCCTGTTCAAGATTTGAGGCTTAAGAATCTGCAGAGATAGTATGTGTAACTGGAATGGCATAGAAGCTGTTTCCAGGCAGTAAGTGAAGCTGGAGCCATTTTGGCTGGTATGTGGAGCTGGCACATCTTGAGCTGGAGATGCAGGGAATGGCAGGAGCCCAGGGGAGGGCCTTCCCACCCGACTTTCTACCAGAACCGGGATGGCAGTGGAAGCCCTGAAACACCATCTCTTTCAGAGGTGAAAGATGGGCTTGCAGAGCTCTGGGCTCCTCCACACCTGGAGTGCTGCACATTTATTATTTGTTATAGCATCTTACACGTCTAGAATTTCAACACCATCCAAACTCATGAACATCAGCACTACCCTGCTGTAGTTGTGCGTAGTAATAATGTAGTCAGCGTGTGGTCTGTGGGGCTGATTGCCTTCTGCTGTTACTTCTTAGGGCTTTTCTGCATGGGAAATACAAAATAAATTAAATCCTGAATCCAGAATATGTTGGCTGTGCTGCACAGTTTCCAAGGACAGAAACTCTTGGCATGGTCTTTGGAAGTGGAGTAAAGCTTCTCATGCTTGCCACATCCTAACTGTTCAATCAGCAGTTTAATGTGAAGACATTAGTGGACTATAAATCCACACTTTATATTTACGTAGTGCCTATTTTACCATGTAGAAAAGGCTTTACTTTCCAGCTGCATGGATGCTCCCCAGTGTAAATGACAGGAAGAGAAGTCTGTGTATATGTTATCTCACTTCCATTAATTGTAACAAGACTAGGCACATAATTTCTTAGAAACCATCTAGGATTTCAGCAGCTCACATATCAGCCGTGAAACCCTCCAAGACACAGAAAATGGATGTTGATCTCTGCGCCACTCTATATCAGGAATTTGAGTTTGAAATATCCTAGGCATAAGGAAAAGGTTTCAATTTATGTATTTCATGGTAAAAAGAGAACTAGAGAGACATGCTGATTCTAGGGGTAATTACATTTCCTAGGTGTATGAAGAGATTTTTCATTTTCTCCATCTAAAATAATGTTAATGGTTAACACTACATGGGCCAATCCACGCTGTATTTTCCATTCAGTGTTTCTTTTGTTTGGATCCATGTCTTTTGGTTGTTGCCTCTTTTATTGCCCATCATGAAACCAAACTGTGGAGGTTCTGATTCTAAAACAATCTCTGCATTATTGCACAGACATTTCCAAAATTTCCAAAGGTTGCTCTGTGAAATAACTTTCACATTCCCAAGCCCCAGAAGAAGGCAGTATGAGAACTTTGTCTTAAATGCTGGATTACTTCTTAATAGCCAGTTCAGCTGTGGTTCAGGGGAATGTGGAGCCCTGTCTGCCCTCCGTGGGAAGGTGTGTTTGGCTAGGTAACTACAAAAAGATACGCCAGAAACCAGGCACTTGGTCTGAATGCTTTTGGCAGGAGCCAGCAGAGTTCACCGACTTCTATTTCGAGTGTATTGGGATGGTTTGGTCACTGAGTCAGAGCTGATACTTATCTGTAATAGTTACAGAGCAGTTAAGGAAACATTTCTGCTCTTAATAATGAGAAAACGAGTGAATATCTGCTGAGGTGACATCTATCGTGTTTTTAAACACACATAGCCCGATAACCTAGCAAATTATCCACATTGTAAAGAGACAAAGGGAGATAATTATAACAAATGAGCTTACATTTATACAACGCCTTTCACTGAGATGGATAGGAAAGCGGTTTGAGAACTCTATTAACGGCTTCTACAAACTATCTAATCTATCGTATCCCCAAACGTATTGAGTGCAGCTTCACTCAGCCTTTATGAGAAAAACATCTCCATTAAGCAACCAATTTTTGTCAGTCTTTGCAGTGGTCATTTAAGTCTCCCCTGTGCAAGTAGGAACACAGAAATCTTTACATTTGTCAGTGAACTAAAGCCACCTTTGGGGTGAAATGCAGCTGTTGCTTCACAGTCTAAATTACTTCTAACTTCTTTACTGCTTTTTATCCAAGGATGTCAAATACACTCATTAACTAAACTCCACAGCTACTGATTCATCGAGAAACTTGCCCTTTTAAGTTCAACGGTGGCAAAGGGAAAAGCCAGAGTTCCCAAGTCTTCTGCTTCGAACTGCTGCACCACCTCTTCTTTCTCTCTCTCCTTCTCCTTGGTGAAAAATTTTCCCTGGTGCCAAAGCATTTCTTCTACTAAAAGGGCAAGGGGAGACTTTTGCCCTAGTATTTATTCTGACCTTTACAACATGAGAAGAGAAGAATAATTCTTGTCATATTCCTAATGGAGTGCTCCTGACTAAGACACAGCTTTGTACCCATTTTATGTCTCTCATGATTTTAAGGCAGTCTGAGTGTGTTTGTGACAGCACATTGCAGGGGCACTCGAGAATAACGGGCATGAAAAGTGCTCTGGCTACCATCCCCAGTCCTCTCCAGGTCCAATCTGCATCTCCCAGAATAAAGTGGCTGCTGGTTTCCTCTGTGGCAGCCACAGGATACTCAAAGGCAGACGTCAAAGGGATTTCAGAGGGACACGTCTTTCCTACAGGGTAGTGAGGTGGCTGCTCTGTGGGAATGGTGGAGCAGTGGTGCTCTGCTTTGAGCAGCGTGAGATGACTGCATCCATATGGCTGTGTATTCCCCTCTCTGGAAGCAAAATGAGTTGGGATAACTCTCAGCAGCCCTATGGTGGTTTCCTATGCTTCATGTTGGATTCATCTTCTGTTCTCAGCTTTATCAAGCAAGTTCTTCTCTGGGCAGAGGAAAGCCTAAGATTTTCTGTTCTTCCTGGACGCTGTCCTGCTCCATGAGGTGTAGGTGAACTGCCTGAAAAGCCAGAGTTCAAGAAGCAGTTACTCAAGAGACAGTACTTTGTACCAGAGCACTGTTGTCTCCATTCAGCCTCATCTGACAGGTCTGATGCTACAACTACTGCTTCTCAGCTGGGCTGTACCAGGACATGCTTCCCTGCCCAGGAGTATTTAAAAGAGGAGAGTTAGGAGGAGCATAGCGGTGCCAGGAGTAGACTCACCAGTTCTCTGTCCCTGGGATTTTTTAGGAGGTGGAGAGTCAATTTTATGAATCATTTTTTGATGTTTATTGGATTTGGCACATAACATTAACTACCCCCTTCTCGCCGGCCTCTCGATCCCTTCTTCCCCAGACTCCAATTCCCGTTTCCAGCCTCAAGTCTTCGATTCATATTTACTGCAAGGAGACGAGCGCGAAAGTCTATGTGCTGTATGCATAAATAATAGAACAGAAATCATACTTAGTTAAAAATAGATATTCTTCCTAATAAATATTTTACCTAGTGTCTTTAGGATATAAAACTCCCCTGACTGAAGTGTTAAAACAAACCTCGTTGTTTGCCCCTAATGCTTAAAACAACCCTGGTCATGGCTGCACAAATAATGCTCAGTTGAGAGACTGTTGATGGGGTAGGTCTGTATTTGCATGCATAAGCAGGAAGACGAACGCTGACTCTCAAAGCCTTAGAAAAGCCAGCTCTTTGGCTGAGGGCACAGACCTTTGCATTGGACTTGGACTCATTTGGTGACCTGTGAATTTGTCTAAAGAAAATTAGAGATAAAATATCTCTTTATATTTATGAACAATGCTCTTCTTTCCATTCCTTTCTTTCTTCCTGCCCAAGAGTGGAATTAGAATTAGCTGGTCGAATAAGGCAAAACAAAGGACACTGACAGAGACTGAGATAGGAGAATTTTTCATTAAAAAGAGTGATGGGAGAAGAGTTTGTCCAAGTGTGTTTCTGGAAGATAATCCTACTGTGTTTTGGGTTTTAGGACATCACTTCACCTGCCTTGCTGCACTGCTGGGCTCTATTGCCTGACATGCTCAGACCTTTGTGAGCTCTGTCACAGTCCAGGTGTCTTGCTTGAAATCACGCACTGCAGGCAGGGGTCTGCAAATGTGATGTAAGTGAACTTACAGCAGTCTGGATGTTTGATATGACTTATCAAGGGCCCACTGTCAGCATGGAATGAGCTGATCCCAGGGGCTGGGAGCTGCCTTGGTAACTTACATGAGCGATTCAGAAGTGTGCTTATTATTATAGACTTTAAAACTATGGCTGAGTTCCTGGAGCATGTCAAGGGATGGGACTGGAATTAAGAAAGATTTGAACAAACTGAAAACATCTAAAATTACTTTGTTTCACTTTAGTAGGGAGAAATAAGCTGTTTTCTCTGCCCACTGAGAATAGGAACGAAGTACCCGCTTTAATTTTGGGATGGAAATTAGGTGCCAAGGGCACATTGCCTGGAGAAATTATGTCGTCTCCATCACTGGAGGTCTTAAGAGCTTGTGATACTGCAGAAATATGAACTAAACATTATAAATAAACAAATAAGAACATTAAGAAAACCCACACAAGTGCAGCAGGAGCAGCACATATGTAGCCTACATTATGTTTTCTGGTGGGATGGGGCTTCCATGGCCCATTGACGTGGAGAAATACTTTGCCTGAGTAAAAGCTGCAGAATTTTCTCTGCCATGAAAAGAAACCAGGACCTGACACTGGATTATGGAGTGAAATGAGAGAAGTCCAGGCAATGGCGTCACTTCTAACAACTAATTTTGTGGGGATATAAATGGAAGATTATTTATGTCTCCATTTGGTTCTTGCCCTATGGAGACTGAAATAAAGTGAGTTGCTTTGATTAAAGCACATTGCTGCAAATGATCAGAGAGCCCATGACCACCGTCCTGAAGATTTTCATTATCAGAGAGAAGATGCCATCAGGGCCAATTGCTTGGCAGCGCTATTTTTGAACAAATCAATTCATTCTGATTTCCATCAAAACTTGCAAAATTAGGAATTCGAATGGAGACCGATCCCCACTGACCTGCAGCATGTGTCCTTTAGAAAAGGATATTTGTGAGGCTTATTCAGAGATCTGATAAAGTGCAGATAATTTTTTCATTTGGTATTTCCTGGCTCTGGTCAGTTCACAAATTCCCAGCCACAAATTTGCTAAAACTAAATGTTATGCCCTTTTCATCAGGCATTAAAAAATAACGTGTATGAGGTCCAACACAAGCAAAATGAGACTGTGCCTGCAACTCTTTTTGTTTAACAAATTAAAAACATCAACTATGCTCACCTTCAAAACAGTTCCTTTCTGAGTTGACACACAGCTGCATACGATGCTGCCAAAATTCAAAGTATCACATCCTCCTTTGGCACCAAGGTGCTGGCAGCACAGGGAATCCTGGCCAGCAGTGACAGTAAAGGATGCAATTAAGCAGGACAGGGTGGATCCACAATAGGAACAGTGAAGTGGAGCCGCAGGTCTAGACTGAAGTCTTCCCGGGAAGTGCATGTCTGGGATAACGAGAGCAGAGATGATGCATTCAGAGCTGTGTGGGAGCTCTGCTGATAGTGTGCTCTTGCAGGTTCTCATCCTTACAGCCAAGCTGTCACTTTGGCTCTGCTCTGTGGCTCTCCTCCTGCCACCTTCCCTGTCCCCTTCCTCGAGAGCCCCTATCAGATGGAACCCAGAAGAGATGCTGGTGTGGATGGGATGAGAGCACTGGGAGCACCAAGCAGCTCAGGGAAACGGGGCAGCATTTCAGAAAAGTCCCTGAAACAAAGGGAGGTGCAGGGAATGGGAGTATGTAAAGCTCTTCCAGCTGACTGTGAAAACATACAGTTCTCATTCTAAATAACCACCTCTGGAAAGCTGTGTGCATGGGAAGTGAGGCCAATTTGTGCTTTCTGCCCTCTGGCAGCTGTGTCCTTCAAAGGTATTTTCTGCGGCAGCTCCAGAAACCACCCAACAACTCGTTCCAGCCGGGCAGACACCAGCCATGGCACACGCTCCCTAAAGCTGTCCGGATTAGTGACTGACACTGCCCAGCATGAGGGTCCATCTGTGCAGCCGTGATGCTGGATTAGTTGCCTCGGGTGCTCTGGGGGCTGTGATTTCATCAGGTGGTGTGTTGGGATTGTTACTCCCATTTTGTGCAGCTACCGTTGTAGGAGGGTCACATTAAAGTTTAGCAGGAAGGCAGCTGTAAGTGCTCTTGATGTCAGGGCAATTAATTTCAGTAACAATTGCGTAGTTGTGATCAGCCATCAGCATAAAGCACCCGTCGGCTCAGTCGGTAAATCGAAGGAGCAAGGGTAAAATCAAACGCTGGACGCCCCAGACCCCCCAAGAAAGATTCTTTTCCAATCTACTGGGGAGTCCATGAATGTAAATACACTGAAAATATTAATGAAAATTAATATGATGCTATGAATTAAAATATACCTGTGTTCTTTGATTTCTACTTTGAAATAATTTGTACATGTTTAAAGTATTACAGATATGAATGCAGTTGGACTTCATTACTGCTAAGAGCAAACAATCTGAGGAACTTCATTAGGAACAATATTTGATATTCATTAACCTTCAACTTACTTGATATATTCCTGAAATAATACATTTCCTTTTCCTCATATATGGAGTGAACATAAATCAAGCATAATTCTGCTGGAGTCTGTTGTCCAGTTTCACTGCTGCCTGGCTCTTTTACCCCAGTATCAATGACCACACAACTGGCAGCAAAGGGCTAAGAGCCAGTGCTGCCAGAGTGGTGCCTGTGCTTGTGGGTATCGGGATGCAGCAGCATGATGCCTGTGCTGCTTAGAGCCAGAAGCTCGGCATCACAGGCTTCTTTTGGTCTCCTTTTAAGCACTGACATTGTAGGGTGAGGTGGTCTGGAAGGCTCAATGTGTTGGGCAGGTGATCTGGTCCTGCTTTAAGCTGGAGTCAGGGTGATTTTTTTTGTTGTTCATTGATTTTTTGGTGCAATGAAAGCAATCAATGAACTTGTCCCTTTGGTACTGCAGGAGGGAAAATCCCTGGAGGAAAGAAGGAGGCCATCATCTCTGGAGGAAATGCGAACATCCCTGGGGGAAACAAGGCCATTATCCCTGCAGGGAAGAAAGCCATCGCACCCCATGGCTCCCCAGGAAAGCACTCATGGGGAGGATGCAGCTTGGTGGGCCAACAGCCCCAGGAGCAGATGGCACAGATGCATCTTCTCCCTTGGCTCTCAGTGGGCAGCGATGCAGGACTTTCAGACCAATCAGCCTTCTGGCTGCGCTGGACTAGGATCCCACCGGCACCTGTGCTGTCCTTGGGATGCCATTCCCCCTGGCAGCCCCAAGCCTGCCCAGCCTGTGCTGCCCTTGGGAAGCCATTCACAGAATCACAGAGTGACCTGAGTTGGAAGGAACCCACAAGGATCATCAAGTCCAACTCCTGTCCCTGCGTAGGGAAAGCCCAACACTCACAGCATGTGTCTGAGGGCGTTACCCAAATGTTTCTGTAATACTGTCAGGCTTGGAGCCGTGACTGCTTCCCTGGAGAGCTGTTCCAGTGCTCCACCACCCTGTGGGTGGAGAACCCTTTCCTAATATCCAACCTACTCTCCCCTGGCACGTATTCCTGCCATTCGCTTGAATTATATCAATGGTTACCAGAGAGAAGAGATCAGCACCTGGTCCTCCTCCTTCCCTTGTGAGGAAGCAGTAAGCTGCTATGAGATGTCTCCTCAGTTTCCTGTGCTCCAGGCTGAACAGACCAAGTGACTTCAGATGCTGCTTATAGGGCTTCCAGTTTTAAACCCTCCACCAGCTTTGTGGCCTCCTCTGGACACTCTCCAGTAGTTTTCGATTCTTTTTATATTGCGATGCCCAAAACTGCACCCAGTACTCAAGGTGGGGCTGCACCAGTGCAGAGCAGAGAGGGACCATCCCCTCGACATTCTCCCTGGCAGCCCTCAACCCAACCAGCCTGTGCTGTCCTTGGGATGTAATTTTGTTACTGTAAAAACCGGTCAAATACAACTCTCAGAAACTGATTTTTGCTATATCTGAAAGAAGCATTCCTTTATTGGTGCCAGGTGAGTGGGAGACTTTCTTCTCCAAACACTCTCACCTGAGTTGGTGAAAGTTACATATTTATAGAACTAGGTTTATGTTTATTAAACATATTTCTTTGAATCTATTTACATATTCTTATTGCTTCTCAGAACTTGTGCATATTATAATGGCCTTTGCACTTGCATATTCGCTCCTCCTGGTGGTCATTTACTTCATCCTTGTCCTCTTCCTCAGGTCAATTGTAGGCCAAAGAGGAAGGCTCACCTCTCCTTCTCCTCCTAAAACTCCTTGGCTGATTTTTACTCTTCAAGTTGTCATTGTGGCACCAGTTTCTCTTGAATCTTTTTTTCAGGGTTTCTGCTATCCACTAGCTACGAAAGAGTGTTCATCACTTTTAGCAAACCAGTTCTTGTTATCCAGCACAATGTGCAGGCATGAGCCCTCCTGTCTAATGCAATATGCAAGTGCTGCAATGCTATTACAAAAAAAAAAAACCAACCTATAAATCTGCTAAATTAATATGTTTTACTTAAACAATTTACCTGTTTCCGAGGGGGAATGGCTTTAAACTGAAAGAGGGGGAGATTTAGATTAGACATCAGGAAGAAATTCTTCACAATGAGGGTGGTGAGACACTGGCATAGATTTCCCAGGGGGTTTGTGGCTGCCCCATCCCTGGAGGTGTTCAAGGTAAGGTTGGATGCAGTCTTGAGCAGCCAGCTCTGGTGGGAGGTGCTCCTGCCCATGGCAGGGGGTCTGGAACTGGATGATTTTTTAAAGTCGCTTCCAACCAAAACAATTCTATCATTCTATGATTTCAGCGCTTTTATGCCATGTCTTTAATATGAATCTATTTTCCCCCTCGGCAGCCCGCAGCCCGCCCAACCTGCGGCGCCCCCACCTCCCCGTGACCCTCCTGGATGGCGCCACTGCGCAAACTGGGCCACCCTCCGCCCCGCCTCGGCAGGAGGAGGGCGGGCTGTTCGCAGGCCGGGGGGAAGCTCCGGGGTCGCCAGGCGGGGGACAGGCCGCGCGGTTGCCATGGTAACGGCCGCGGCGCGCGGCGTGTCCCTCGCGACGGCCCGTAGCGCGAGGCATTGTGGGCCGGGGGAAGATGGCCGCCTCCTTGCTGCGGCGGTGAGGGGAGTCGCGCTGTCCGGGCGCCGCAGGACGAAGCTCCCCGCTCCTCCCGGGCCGCAGCTCGGCGATTCGCTCTCGGCTGTGCGAGTGAGCCGCCATGGGCCCGGCGCGGCTCCCGCCGCGGGGGTAGAGGCGCCAGGAGAGGCCCCGTCCCCGCGGCCCGGGAGGCGCCGCCGGCCTCGCAGCCCGCGCCCCGCGGGGGAAGGCGCTACCTCCCAGGGCTTGTGCTGACTGTGGAGCGGTGTCCCGCTGCCCTTGCCCCGTGCTCCCCCTCGTCAGACCCGCTCACCTGCTGGGCTCCGGATTGCGGCGCGCTCGGTGCCCGGCGCTTCCCCCGCCGATGGAGTCCGAGCTGCTGCAGTCGCCTCTTCTGGGGCTTGGGGAGGAGGATGAGTCCGACCTGACTGACTGGAACTTGCCGCTGGCCTTCATGAAGAAGCGGCATTGCGAGAAGATCGAAGGCTCCAAGTCTTTGGCGCAGAGCTGGAGGATGAAGGACCGGGTAATGCTTGGGGCAGGATGAGCTTGGGGGTATGGGTGGTGTAAAGGGAAGAGTAAGAGCTGAGAGGGTGATGGTACTTCTAGCAGCAGCCTGTTTTGGAGTTAAACACTGAGTATTGGGTCTGACAGTCAAACTCACTTTTAGTAAATTTGTTCTTGTGAGGGTGGTGAGGTCCTGTCATAGGTTGCCCAGAGAAGTGGTGGCTGCCCCATACCTGGAGGTGTTCAAGGCCAGGTTGGATGGGGCTTTGAGCAACCTAATCCAGTGGGAGGTGGATGGGCTTTAAGATCCTTTCCAGTCTAAACTATTCTATGATTATGGGAAACAAACATGTAGACGCGTCAAAACTACTAATATCAAACTCATGGCAGTAGGCTCTTTGAGTAGTTCCCTCATTTAAGATCTTTAATTGAAATTTGGGTGCTTAGTGTATCTCAAGAAAGAGAATGAAATTAACAATCTTCTGAAGAGCTCTCTGGATCAGCAAGTTAATGATGTAAGCACAGAGTGCGTTGAGTGTAGTCATTACAATTGTCTGGTGGTGAAGATGCATGGAAGGTTTGTGGTTTTGAATCTTGCCACCAGCTTGTTATGTGGAATATAAAATTAACTCACTCCTTGTGTGTGGGGAAACAGAGATGATGTGGTTTTTGGAGATGTGATTTTTACTGTACTAAAGAAAGATGCGTCTCTTGTGTTTGAACTTACGTTGCATGCTAAACGAATAAAATCAAGAGGGGCAAAGAAAGAGCCTTGACAGGGTGTCTTAAGGCCTGTGTTGCATCTGTGTTCTGACTTAAATAAGCAAACAAACAAAGCACTTCAGAATGTGTGGAGTTGATTATCCTTGGCAGTCTTTTCTTGGAATCTGCTTCGGTTACAGCATTCCTTAAGCCTTAGAGTTGTTTTTGCTCATAACTTTGTGTTTATGAATATTTATGAGGCTTTTTGTGACCAAATTTCTGTTCTATGATCCCTCTTCCAATACTATGAAATAAGTATTGGAGAAGGGCTGTTGAAACACTACCATGCAGTTTCTTTCCAGAGGTGTTGTGACCAGGCAGGAGGATGCTGTACGTGGGTCTGAGTGTTCCTAGGGGCGTGATCACTGAAATGGTTATGACTCTCTGAAGTTCAGGGGGCTGAACCAGAATCATTTGTCTGAGTGGAATCATGTACTAGAAATCTGATTTGGGGATCATCGATGGATTCAATGGAGTTTTTGGATGTGATGTGGTTTAAACCAGCTGCAGAACACAAAGGTTTGTGGGGTGTCATCTTTAAAGGCTGTTGGCCAAGAAGGGATTTTTCTGTAGTGGACTGTGAGGTGTGATGAGCTTGCTGTTCTATTTTAGTGATCTTTCTGCCTTCCTGTGTTATTTCCTGATCTGCAGAGTTGTCTTTTTCTAAATTAGGCACGGTATTGGCTTGGTCAAGATAATCAATAGGTTGTGCAGCATAAGCTTGGGTACAGTGGCAGCAGTCAGCTGCCTTCTCTGCATTCGTAGTTGGACATTTCACCTGTGTGTTGCAGCCAAAGGGAATCATTTCAGCGGAGAGGAGAGCAGCAGTTATAGGGATCATTGCAGCCTGGTTCTTGCTGTCCTTACTCCTATGGAATTGCAGTTTCTTCTTCGAAGAGTCTCCTGTACTGTGAATGGTGTGCTTTTCATGGAATAGTGTGCTGCTCACTGTGAATGAACTGAAATACATCGGGCCCTGGATCATTCTGCAAGATATTGAGTCTTGGTTTTGTACCTGAAAAAAATAAGAGCAGATCTGAATTTTTCTGCTTAGTCCTTTTGTTTTCCCTGTCTGCTTGAATCAAATAACTCTTCTTTATATGGGGATCAGTGCTGCTGTTCCTGTGTTATTTGTATCTGCACAGCATTATCAGGTGTTTGGACAAGCTTGCTATTATGTATAATTAGGTTTTGCTTAAAAACAGGTTTGTAGGAATGTGTAGAAAGTATGTAAAGACATTGGAGAGAAGAAGAGAAGCTGACTTGAGAATTTATGTACCGAGAATGTATTTATTACTTTTATTTTTTATTTTTCATGTATTGTATTTTATTTAACTTTTTAGCTGTCATTGGGTGTCACCTTGGCATTTGATGTGATTTAACAAACTTTTCCAGACTTCAAATGGTGAGGGGTGGGGTCTGAAGATGGGGTGCTTAGGATGCTGTATGGAAAATGACATTTGTTAAATACTTTCCCCCAGCTAACTGAGGTTAGGTTAAGCCTGCGGAACAGTTCATGAAATCATAGAATCCGGTTTGACCTTGTGTTACACGAAATAACTTGCTGGTTCCCACTGCTGCTGTTTTCACTTATGCCAACTGGAAATGGCAGTGTGGGTGTAACGGGATTATCCTCAAACCAAGCACCTTAATAAATCCAGGAATTTGAGATTTGTAGATTTTTTTATTATGAAACGTTCATAATGTGTGAGGAAAGATGTGAGGTGTACTGGTGTGGTCTACAACACTGAAGGGAAGGGATGCCATCCAGGGGGATCTGAGCAGACTGGAGCGGTGGGCCTGCGCGAACACCATGAAGTTCAACAAGGCCAAGTGCAAGATCCTGCACCTGGGTCTGGGCAATCCCAAGCACAAACACAGGCTGGGCAGAGAATGGATTGAGAGCAGGCCTGTGAAGAACTCAGGGATGTTGATGGATGAGAAGCTTGGCATTAGCTGGCAATGTGCACTTGCAGCCCAGAGAGCCAACCGTGTCTGGGCTGCATCCAAAGCAGTGGGGACAGCAGGGTGAGGAAGGGGATTCTGCCCTTCTACTTCACTCTTGTGAGACCCAATCCGGAGTCCTGTTTTCAGTTCTGGAGTCCTCAGCACAGGAAACACATGGATCTGTTTGTGTTCTCCTCTGGATTTGCTCTAAGATGATGAGAGGGCTGGCTTCAGAGAGTTTCCTCTCTTTTTTCATGCTTTAGAGCATTATTCCCCAGTGCTCTGTTTTGTGTTGCAGCTGTGCTTGCACTGGTCAGTGTTCAAGGCCTTTGGTGTGTCTGTAGCTGCTAGTTAAATTAAAAGCAACATATAGTTATTCCCTCTGGCTACAGTCTGACTTCAGGTCTGTTGCATTTCTCCAATTTACTTTAGCTTTCTTTTCTTGTAACTTGTCGCGTTGTTCCACAAGCGAGGATTGATTGACTTCGGTTGCACTCTTATCTGCGAGATGCTATTGCAAGAGATTTTCTTGAGGACTGGAGGGGCTGAACCTCTCAGTGCAAGTTGAGAGTGTGGAAAGCATTCCATTATTTAATTAACTCATAAGGGCTTGGGTTGGGAACCATTATCTGTATTTAAACACACCTGATCTCTAAATCAAGAAATTCTCAAAGGTTAACCAAAGAAGTCTTTGTTTGGCTGAGCTGCAGGTAAATCTGTGGCATTTTTTCCCTGTGAATCATGAAAAAGCACAGGCAATGGCAGATTTTGCCGTTATTCATAATCTTGAGTAGTCCTAGGGAGTGAGCCTGGCTTTGATATAGTTATAGGAAATGATTCACTGAGATTTGGGAATGGAATGACTCTTTTGCTTCATCTTGCTTCGTTGCTCCAGAGAACCCAGCGTTTGTATCAACTGGAAGGTTCTTTAGAAGGCTGGATCTAGTGAGAGGGAAGAATCATGTAAGAAAAGTAATAAGTGATAAATCTAAATAAAATAACTCAACATTCACTGCCTTTCCTTCATCCAGAAGGAATGCTCTGAAAACATTTAATCCTTTGTCTCCTGCTTTCGTGGACTACAAATGCCATCACAGTGACACTGGTTTGATCTATTATTTATTTAAATAATGTTTTTGACATGAGAGACTTGGGATTATGCTTTGTGTATTGAATTAAGTTTCTCGGGCTCAGCAGCAACCAAATCATGAAACTTGATTTAAATAAAAAGATTTCAAATACACCAGGTTTTGCTGACAAGCTGCTACTAATTCAGAATATTTAAATTAAGACGTGCTGTACTTATATTGATTTCTAAAATAAATGGAGAGCAACAAAGCTGGTTGTAATAATTTTACAAACTTTTTTTCGTGCTGACTCGTAACTTGCTAGGTGAGAATTAAATCATGGGTTTATGAGAAGAAGAATACACAATTAGGTTTCAGTGGAAATGCAGATGGAAGCAGGACCGCATACAAATGTGCTTAATTCAGACAAGCAGAGTTTACCTGCCTGCAAAGGAAACTAATGAAGGATGGTAGCATTATTGAGCTTGTGTGCATCATTTCAGCTTGAAATAGTTGGGTCAATCAAAGGAAGCTTTCCAGGCAGTCTTGTATCGGCTGTGGCTTGGCTCCTGCCTGCTCTTGGAGCACTGGAGGCCTAACTCCCCCTCTCTCCTGAGTCCAGTTCAGCATTTTCCTGTGACCTGAAGTGGGGCAGCAGGAATCTTGTGGAGGAGAGTTGAGAGCTGGTGTTTTGGTGACAGCCTTCACTGTAGTTTGATTTATTCTATCTTAAATGTCTGGTTTCTGTTTGCTTATGCGTGATCATAGACTGTCAACTGTGTTTGTGTTAGTAAATTCATAACCAGGTTGGGGTCTGGGATCCAACCCAAGTTATCTGTAGATTCCGTTCTTCCTCTTGGCCGGAAGGTGAGATCTTGGGAAGATTAATGTGGAGTGCCTTGCTCTGATGCTGTAGTGCAGCCCCGAGGACTGGTGATTGTGTGAGTTTCTCTCTTAGGTCAGTGGCTGAAGTCCATTTTAGTTCTGTGGTTGTCAGAAGTGGCAATTGTTGTCCAGAGAGGTGTGAATGGTGTGGGAGCACAGGGCACCTGCTACTTTCAAATGTCTTTGACACTGACCCAAGCCCCCAGCTTCTCCCCAAACTGTAAGGAGTGAGCACTGCCATCGAAGTTACAGATCTGTATCCTCTCTTACCTACAACAACAGTCATTCTGAATTCAGGTGGTTATGTATTGATTGGGTAGAGTTGGGAAGCTTTTGCTGCATCTGCCACCATCTGCACGTGGTTTTGGTGTCTGAACAGAGAGGAGACTTTGGTAACAGCTCTGGTCATGCGTTTTGTAAGAAAAAGATCTTACCATTTTTTCTTACACCACTAGGAAATACTGAGATCTTCAGCTGGGTCCATCTCTCTCTCGTCCAATGTGTTTTCTTACTTCAGCTGAGATCTAGGGACTGTACCAGGAATACTGCTTGGTAGTGACTGGCAGTGCAATCTGTACTTCCCAGGAACGCTCCGCTTAATCTCTTCCAGTACCACAGCTATTGTATCGACTTCAGTCAGACTGTGCTGATGGTAGGATGATGCTGTGGTAATTCAGTGTTTTGCTGTGGAGAGCATTAGGCTTTAACTTCTGTTGTGTTAACTCTGCCAACTGAGGTGGAACACTAGGAAAACTTCATTAGTTTACGTAATTTATTATACTGAGCATATCAGGATTTGCTATTTCATAAAATCACTGCAAGGACCTTTGGCAAGATAATGTGTAATTTTCCATGGTTGCTGAACATAAGGAGTAAATGCACAATTGTACATTTGTGAATTTGTGCATTTGCTGATTTCTACTTCTGCCAGCCAGGTGGGGAAGAAAATAGTTTCTGTGAATCTAAAATTTTAGTGGCTTAATATAGAGAAAAGTCCAGGAGTCTTATTCCCTTAAATAGCTCCCTGTGAGTGCTTTGTTTTAATTACTTTTGCAGTATGAGTAATAAGTGATAAAAGTGCAGAGTAATGTGTGGGAAAGGAGCTGGCAACATTATCATGTGCAAAGATAATTTTAGAGTGGGGAGAGACTTCACTGTTAGCAAATGGAATGACAGAAAATAACTGTATCTGTGTTTCTCCATTCAAAAAAAACTGCAGTGAGACAATGCTTATGTATGTATATATGATGTGCTTCCTTTTTTGTCTTGGAGTCTGGTGTTGCTGTGCTACTGAGTGAGCGTATGGAGAGGAGTTGGTCAGTTATTGCTACCTAAGCTCAACATCCAGGTTGTAGTGGTTAATTACCTCTGCCCCCAGCATGCAGGTGGCAGTTTTAGAAATGTTTTGTTAATGCTTCTCTGGTTCTCGCATTTCTTCTCCCCACCTTTGCATAAACAGAGAAATTGAAGGGCAGAAGGCTTCCTTGGAGTTTTGTTTTGTTTGTCCCCATGGGTTATGTCGGTTTTCTGGGAAGTTTTGGGTTTGATTGTGTCTTTCTCTGAGATGGTGTTTTAATTGGCTTGCTGCTGTGTTCATCTCCTCCCCTTGAAGGTGCCTGTTAACTTGGTATGGCCATGGATAACCAAGGGAGGTTATCGATTGTTCTCTCTGTCTTACAGCTGCTGTTTCCAAGTTCTTAACTTAAGATGTTTGTCTTCTTCTGTAAAGAATGTACTTCAGATAAATTACGTAAGGAAATATTTGACAAGCCCAGGTTTGTTAATGGCGTTCTTTCATACAAAGCTGTAATGTGGGGTACAATAAGTGGTAGACAGGCTCATCCCATAGAGTTCCTTCTTATCTTTCTGTCCCAGTGGTTCTAGCAGTGACATCCTCACCGGTATTTTTACTTCTGTATCTGTATGTATGTATTTATCCTTGCTGTGTTGTGGCAGGGTGTTCTACAGTTGGAGTAGCTTTTCCTGGGTAGGGGATGAGGGCGGCAGTGTAATTGGTGCTGTGTTCTGCAGAGCAGAGCGAAGGAGTAGAGCCTCAGTGTGCAGAGTAGTCTGTGGTGCAGGTGGTGATGTGAGTCCTTCCATCCCTCTCTACGCAGCCTGCCAGTGGGATGGAGCTCTGTGTGTCCATGGCTGTCCCTCCACTTGACTTCCCTGTTGTCAGACAGAGCCTTGAGAAGGGGTACAGTCTACACCATAGTTTGCTTCAAGAAGCTTGGCCTTTCCTCAGTGATTCCTCCTCTCTCTCCCATTCTTCTATGACTCATCAGCTCTAGGAATTTTAAAGCCCTTGAAGTGATCAGGTGGTTGAGCCTTATTAATGACGCTATTCTGTACCGTGTGGCTCTTAAACACAACGAAACGTCTTTATGTTCCTGACACTTCAGCTGAAATTTATGGACTCAGTCTTGTCCTTATCCTTTTCTCCTATTTGCTCCTGTAAGGAAACATCCTATTTTAAATAGTGATTTTACTGTAGTGAAGTTTGCTGTAGTCAGGGACAGTGTGATTCCTGATCAGATGTCTGTTGGATAGAATGAAATACTGACTGGTTAAAGACTTGAAAAAACATCTTCCAAAAATAATTTGAAATATTAAGGAAGATTGGAAGATGAAAAAGCAAGTCAGTGCTTAGGACACCTGTTTAAAGGCAGTGTTCGACAGGAGCAGCAATGATGTGGAATGATTGAAAGAAGGCTGTGCAGGATGCAAAGCGGGTACAGAGGTGAGGAGGAAAGCTGTTGTCACAGATCAAATGAGGAACAACATCCAGAAATTTTCTTTCGTTGATTCTTTTTGCATGTTGTATAAAGAAAGCAAAGACCATAGAAGGAAAATGTTTGCTTCCTATTTTCATTATTTTAAGAAATAATGGCAGGGACAAGAAAAGACCATTTTGGCCATCTGTATCTCAGCAGTGGTTTGAGGGCAATATTTTGATGCTTTGCTGTGACGGAGTGCACCAGCCAACTTGACTTTGTAGTTTTTCATCCCAAGAGCAGTTCTGTCCTGCAGGATTACCTTTGATATCCAAGGGCACCTTCGGGACCTGAGATCACCAGGCCCTGGCGTGTCCATTGATTTGATTCCCTGTTGGATTGAGGAGATGCCTGCTGTTCTCAGAGCAGGTAAACAGAAAGTGTGTGTATATCTTGGATATTGACTGACAGTGGTGGTTCATCTGCAAGTGTAAGCAGTGCTGACAAAGTAAATAGTGAACCCAGCAGTTAAAAGTCTGTTTTACAAGGAGCATTACTGACTGCTCTTGAACTTTGTGTAGTAGCTGCACTTGCTGGGTAATTGAACGTGTTGGACATAATAGACCTCTGAAGAAAATTCGTAGTATTAGTGCAGAATACAGAGGTTAGAAAAGGAAAACAAACACAAAGGAGGAGCTGATCTAGGAATCTAGCGTGTGCTGTCACAACAGCCACAGCAAGAGCCGACCTTTTGGGCTACAGATGGCTGAAGACTACCTGCAGAGGTGTTGAATTATTAATGTTAACTCGAAGTATTTCTTTGCATTCTGCTATTTTTATCACCGTAGAGGAGCACACTGGGATTTGGTTTTGTAACAATATATTTCTCTGAAATTTTATATTAAAAATAATACTAGAATCTGAATACTCTTCCCTTTTAGGTGTTTTACCTTGTGAGTGGAATGGATGAGTTGCAGAGGACTGGCACAGCTCTCTTTTTTTGGTATTTGACCCGCTAAAGGGGAGACAGATTAAAAAAGAAGAGCAGCCTTTGATTCTCAATCTTCTCATACAATGTGGTGCAAAATGAGTGTAGCAGGGTACCAGGTTAGAGCCTGATGGTGTGACTGCTTAAAGGGCAGCGCGTCAAACAGGCTCCACTTCTGCAGCAAGGAGCTGTATTCCTTCTACTTGTGTGCCTGGCGGAAATAAGTTGTGTATGTGTGGGATACATTCTGAATCACTTCTCTCCAAAACCTTTCCTTGTTTTTGGGTGCCGTTCTGTGATTGAGTGGACCAGGAAGGTCAAGGTTTTGTCTGCCTGGTCAAAATTTTCAGGCTGTTCAGAAGCTAATTTTCAAACTGGCTTCCCTCAGCAGTGCGTTTTGCACCTAAGCCCTGGAAAAGGTGCCTGAGCTATTGAAGGGCATCTGGACAGGGTGTTACCACTTGTCACCTCTTGGCTGGGAGCCAGCAATGGGAAGGTGCCAGGGAGTTCAGGATGCCCTTCTCCTCCTGTGGCTGGTCTGCCGTGCATCCTGTCATCCCCAGGAGAACCCCGCTCCAGCTGAGCATGGGGCTTGCAGTCAGAGGCCACCTCACTGTGAAAAAGCCTGCCTGCTCTGGGTGTGGTGTATTAAAGATCAGCAAAGGGAAAATGTGGCTTTCTGAGAGTTGCAGGATGATCTCTCACTGAAACTCCAAAGGGAGAGCAATGTTTTGTGTTGCTAAATATTGCTCTTCCTGCTCAGCACTCAGTGAGCTCCTTGTGGAAGTGTTTAATAGCGAGTCTGCAAAAACAGGGAACATTTTGGGGTTGTCTATGGAACACTTAACTGGCTTTGCCTTTTGGTTAAGAGGCTTGTGCTATATCTGTGTAAAAGTATATAAAGAAAAATGTCCAGGAAAGTCTTTAGGAAGGGGATGAATTTACTGAACAAGGTAGCAGAATTGAACCTACTGGCCAATGAAGATTCCCGAATGAGACGCATATGAGGATTTCTCAGTCTGGAAATCTGTCACAGTATTTGTATTTAGTGCTGATAAGCACACCTTCAGCTCTGTAAAATAGTGTAGCAATGTATATTTTATGTTTAATGCTGACTTAATCTTGTGTTTGTATTAACTCACAGAAGCAATTTTAACTCATTGACATAAGCCCAGGCAGGTTTATAACAGTTGAGTGTTCATCTGTGTAATGCTTAAACAGAAATTTTTCAACTTGAAAATTGCAATGTAGGAATAAAATATTTATGGGTTTTAAAATATCCATTCTGAAATGTGAGGTGAAGGTCTTACCACAAGATGCAAAGCTTCTCATAAATTGATTGCCTGTCTTGTTCTTGGTATTACTTGAACTAGAAGGTAACCCAGCTGCTTAGTTGGTTAACCCATTCTTAGCCTGTAACAGATCTTCATCTGATGAAATGGAATGTCTGCTTTCAGTCAGGATTGGAATTGCTTTCAGGGGTGCTGCAGTAGGGTAAGTTTGGCTCCCTTGTGGTGTTAAAACCTCAGGTTTTCAATCAAAGCCATTCACAAGAAGATAATGGTATGTTTTTTGTAGCTGAAAAGAACTGTAGAAATGGTTCTAATTTTGGTTTGAGGTTCGTCTGGGCAATGTTACTCTCATCTGTTACATCTGCAAATCTGTTTCCTCTCAAAATGAAATAAGAGGTGAATTAAAAATATTTTACAAGTTCTCTTATCTTTGGTATAATATATAGATTTGAATGTCAAATGCTTTTATAAGCATCTTCTGAATAGACATGGAATTGCTTCTGTTCACTTACTGTGATTTCTGGTAGATTTGGGGTTTGAATTCGATGCCATTACTTCTCAGGAAGAAAGTTTTGACCAAGTGTATTTTTCCATTTAAGTATTGCAGGTTGTGACCCGGAGTTATTAAATCATTTTAAATGGAATATTATATAGTAATTTTAAATGGAATGCAATGCAAATTTATGAATTATATCAGATTTAAAAAAAAATTCTATTTATTTTTTCTTTGCATACAAAGTATAGAATAGAGAGTAGAGTCCACAGTGAGAGCTTCTATGGTTTGAACTTGAGCCTTTGCTGAGAAAGCATTTTGTAGATGGCTTTTCCTAGGAGCTTCTCAAATAGTCTTATGCTTCATTTGTTAATTCTAACAAAAATCCCTTGAAATGCGTTCTGGTGGAGATAATTTTGAAATGTAGAAAAGGAAAATTTCCACTGCCTTAGTGACAGATGAGCGTGTCCTAGTATGGCTTCTGTTAAGAAACTTTAAATGTGCTACAAAGTTCAGCTGGTGTGCACCAAAGCAGTTTAGAAATAGAAAAAGCATATTCTGTTTCTGGTGCTCTGCTTTCCTTTTGATCAGTAATGATTCGACATCTTGGATGGATGTTGAGCAGGAGTCAGAGGGGAGCGCGGGTGCACTGTAACTCTTCCCGAGTATGTCTCTTTATTAAAAGAACAAACAGTTGTGAAGTGCAATCCATTGGGTCCTTGTAGGGAGGCAGGCGAGGGCAATAACCCCATTTGTCTTTGGGATCCCTTAGACTGTTACTTTTCATTACCAGTTTGCTGTCTGTTTTCAAGGAGAAATGCTTATTTAAAATACACGACTTGGGCACAGAAAATAAGTATCAACCTGTTCAATATTAGTCACAGATCAGATGTTACTGGTAAAATATTGAAAAATAAGTCAGTATTACACCACAAATGGGAAACAATAAATAAATGAGACTGAAAAGATTGCTTGGCAGGATACTTTCTCTTGAAAGAATGATTTGTATGTTTTTCACTTTTGATAAGTTGTTTTGTCCCGCAATTTTCTTTGTTCCCTTCTGGGTTTTAGTGCCTGTTTGGCAGCACGTGGTTACTTCTGGGGCTGCTCCTGCCCTTTAACACCATGTCTGTTCTGTGACTGCGTAAGCTGGCAGTGGGTGTAGCATTCTGAGAAGGCATCCTTGTGTGCAGGTTGAAGCTCAGTTGGTGCAAGTAGTTCTGTCGTGGTCAGGTGTTTGGGGGACATTCTTTTGTTTTACCTTTTTTCTCCATCACTGGCAGTCTGAACAAATGGACAAGTTTGGTATTTGACACTTCTGTGTTACTTGATGTAGTGAAGGATTGATTACCTGTTTAAGATCTTCAGTTGAAAGTGATTCTTTTCTTACCTTTGCCTCATGCATGGGTGGGTCAAGGCAAAAGTCTCAGCAGGAACGACGTGCCTCCCACTGGTTTAAGCACTTCTGATGAGGTTTGGGAAGGCAGGAAAAGATGACTCCAAATAATAATCTTGAAAGGTGTTGCTTTCTAAATTTTTTTTTCCTTATTTTTTGTTATCTTCTCAAAAGCAATAGACAGGTTTTTAATTGCGTGTTGCAGTATTTATTGCAATGCAAATGTAACGGGATGTTTTCATTGGTGCCCTGGTTAATGCTGGACATGAGATGGGTGAGTGGGAAGACAGCCAGGAGAGGCTCAGGAGAAACAAGGCACTGACGTGTTACTCGGTGCAAAACATTTAAAAATCTGTCCCTGGGGCTTTAAGACCAAGGGAACTGTTTTCATCCTTTGCTGCTTATGTGCGGCAGTCTGTGTCATGTATGAGCTGATTGTTCATGGAGCCTGGGAATGAATCTGCCAGTAACTGAGTGTGCGTGGAGCTTCCAGATCAGTGCTGATCACCTTCAGAAATCAGAGTGGTTTTTATAACATACACATTTTGGACTGGAGGAATTGAAAAACAATTGGAACTGTTCTTCCTTTTAGTAGTGCTGGTTATTGTTTTGTTATCTTGAAAATTATAGAATTGTTTTTGTTGGAAAAGACCCTTAAAATTGCGTCCAGCTCTTAACCTAGCACTACCAACTTCAACACTTAACCATGTCCCTAAGTGCCACATCTCCACATCTTTTACATCCCTCCAGGGATGGTGACTCAGCCTCTGCCAGTGCTTGACAACTCTTTCTGTGAAGAAATTTGTCCATATATCTAATCTAAACCTCGCCTGGCACAACCTGAGGCCATTTCCTCAACGTATATATTTCCTGAGAATAACTTTTATTGCAGCAGCATGCGGTTCTCCAGCTGCGGAGCTTTGTGTCCTTGTGTGGGAGTCATGGATTCTCTGCGTGTGGTTTGGATTGGGAGGTAGATCAGTCAGCACTTGGATGTTGAAATAACTTTTTTGAGCTGGGTGCGTGTTGTGTGAACGATGTCCTGCAAGCCTGTTACCTTTGTAAATACGTGAGGGCTTTGTTGCAGCTGTAGTAGGATGGTTTGTGTGGGAGTTGTTATTGTAGTGAACCACCGTTTGTTCACCGTAGTGAACCACCGTCTGTAAATCCAGGGCAGTGGTTGCTCTGTGTCCTGGTGGAATAGTTTACTAAACAAAACACAAGGGAAGGGTAACATGCACGTGAGCGACATGGAATGGATCAACACTGGGTTGATGGCATGGTTTGTTTTTGAGGGTAGCAGTTTGGTGTTGATAAAGGGGAAAGAAATGAAAGCAAAAGGTAAGAGAAGCAGATAGAGGGTGAGGAGGATGGAGAAGACTTCTGGGGATAGAGGTGTGAATTGGGTCAGCTGTCGCCCTGGTGGTCTGCTCTGTATTGGGAGCCTCTGGGCTTGGCTGCAGGCGGTTGAGTCCTGGTGGTGTTGCCTTTGGGGCTATCTGACTGTTCTCAGCTTTGGAGGACCAAGCTGCATCTCAGAGCCGATCCTCATTTTGTCAGTCTCTACACTTTTACTATGTATTGAAGTACTTTTACATGTACCTAGTGCTAAACCTCAGCTGTGGACCCTGTCACCCAATGTATGTGCAGTCCTTTGGGAACCCTTGAGAAATGCTGGGGAGGGAATCCCCATCCAGACTTTTGTTGTCATCCACATTCTGAAAAGTGCTGTTCCTCCTTGTTAACTCGTGGGAATGAGTAACTGCCACATGATTGCGGGGTTTTGTTAGGAAGGAGGTAGTTTGGGATGAAGCCATTAACCAGATTTCTTGCTATTTTTTGACTCTGGGCTCTCCATCATGGACATGAGAGTGAGTGGGTGCTGCAGCATTTCTGACCTGGCGTAGAGTCTGTCCCCTCTTCTTGGTGTGAATGTTGTCTCTGCTTCAGTTTCTACTTTCTTCATAAATTATGCAGTTGTGTGGCTTTAGCTTTTTCTGTGAGAGTGGGGAGTTTTTTGCTGTTTGTCTGCTATTCTGAATTGCAATGAGCACCCGGGGGAGGTGGAAATGCATGTGGCCTTGCTTCATACAAGCAAGGGAGCACTGAACACTTGATGGAAGCACAGTGAGCCACATCACTTCTTTTGTTTCCCTTCTTTGGGATGAGTGGTGAGGTATGAGGGCTGTGAGGCACTGGCACAGGTTGCTCAGAGAAGTTGTGGCTGCCCCATCCCTGGAGGTGTTCAAGGTCAGGTTGGATGTGGCTTTGAGCAACCTGATCCAGTGGAAGGTGTTCCTGCCCATGGCAGGGGGTTTGGAACTGGATGGGCTTTAAGGTCCCTTCCAACCCAAATTATTCTATGAGTCTATGAGGGAGTTTAGTGAATAGCTTAAAGGTGTGAAATAATGATTTTCAAGCAATATTTTTAACTGACCATGATGCTTAGTCATTGTTTAATGCAGCGTTGAAGTATTGGTGGGTTTGGGTTTTGTAGGTTTGTGGTGCCCCTTGTGGCTACAGGCATAGGTTTGCTCCTGCTGCCCAGTCGACTCTGTGGGGCTGGTGCTGGGGCAGCAGCTCTAGGCTAGACCAGGAATGCGAGCCAAGTGATGTTGTCTTCTAAAATAAGAATATCCAGAATAACTAATGTGTGAAGAGAACAAGATTAAACATGTTGTTATGGCTTGTTTGGTCGCTTGTGTGTTTTTCCCTTATAATGCTTTTAATTTTTGTATTAGAAAGGATGTACTATGTTCTAATGCAGATCAGGGAACCTGAATAGCACAATCTCATGTTTTAATAATATATATCAGTAGGACAGTTACTAATTTGAGATAAGTTGCAGAAGTCCAGTGATATCCATTTCCATGGTCTAGAAAAGAAGAATGGGCTCTGGAAATAATAATAAAAATAGTCATGTAAAATCTCAGTGCTGTTCTGTTCTATTCTATTTAAAAAAGAAAATTTCTATCAGTCATGCTTTGCTTAAAATATCCGTGTTAAAGAGCAGGTAACAAAGCTTTGTTGAAACCCTTCAGAAGTTACAGTAGTGATAGAACTTCGACATGAGTGAAAATTTGGTTTTTTTTCTGCACTGAGCGAACATTTCTGTCTCTGCAGATGAAGACTGTCAGCGTTGCCTTAGTTTTGTGCCTAAATGTTGGTGTGGACCCTCCTGATGTGGTGAAAACAACTCCCTGTGCCCGCCTGGAGTGTTGGATCGGTAAGTGCTGAGAACTTCCAAGCTCCAGTTAACTGTGTTAGCCTTGTAAATACTGAGTTACAGCATATGCAGTCATCTCAAAGTTGAGCGTTCCCTGGTCTTAAAACTAGGGTGAACAAAGGAAATGTGGCACCTGATTCCACTCTGTCTGTATGAGTTTAAATGTCCAGCAGTAATTGCTGTCATAGGTAATCTCTCCTGTTTTTTTTTTTTCTAAAATGAAGTAGCATGGAGAAAAAGATCTGCTAATTAGCTGTTTGACTTTCTTCTAATTGTTGTAGATTGAGCAGTAGCATCTTCTAGAGCACTGTGCTCTGCAAAGGTTTAAAATGACCCTGCTTCACACGACAGAGAAACAAGTTTCTTTAAAATGCATGGACTTCACTGCATGTTGAGGTGACTGCTCTGGGGCGATTTTAATTGGGATCGTGAATTCAAAAGACCTGGAATTATTCCCAAGGATGCCTTACCAGCAGTTCCAACACCTGGGCTTGCTACTCTGATGCAGTGTTGGACCGAATACCTATTTTTTGGTTAAGAAATGGAAAGTTACATTGGTTTTGGAGATCAAGTCTGGTTGTCAGAATGAGACAAATGTGAAGTAATATTGGGAGGATATACCTTGTGTAAGCCTCTCTCAGAGAGGCTTGTTTTTTATCTTGGAATTTAAAATGTTCGGTTTCCAGCAGGTAACACACAGGCTCTGCAGTCCTGAACTCCGGGGTTTATGGTGGGCTGCGGAAGCAAATTAATCATTGCACAAACTGAATTTCTTTAAAAGCTTTCAGAACATCTTGTTCCTAACCTTGTCTTACCTGCTTTGTGAATCATAGCATCTCATTTTTTTAACCTAAAAATGCTGATGACTTTAATGCAGTTAAAAAGCCATGAGCATGCACTAATGAATACATCTGTTCAGTGGAGAGAGCAGCTCTCATTTCTCATTGGTAGGCGAGTAGAGAGCAAAGAGAATGAGGAGCATTGCAGAGTCATTAAAATAAAGTTATTAGTGATTATCATCAACAAAAAGAATTTTGAATGCAGTTTTTTAATTAAGTTTCTAGTATGTGTGTGTGCAAGTGCTCATTTCCATTTCTGGCCAACTTTAAATTTCTGAAACAGGTAATTGCAAAAATATCCCTTTTTTTTCTCTTCTATACAACAGTCCAAGAGAAGGTAATGGTGTATGTTGTGAAAACAGAATGCCTTTGCCAGATGTGCAAGGAAATGTGGAAATAATTTTGGTGTGATTGCTGCTGTTTGCAACTGAGCTGCGATTGCAGGCTGGTGCATTCCATGGCAAATGGCCATCGCAATCTTGGACAACAGCTGCTTGCAGTTCTTGCTGTGCCTTCCAGATGTACCCCGAGAACATCGGAAGGGTTTTGTTGTTCTCCAGAATTAAACTTTAGCTGGCATTTCTGCTACAGTGTCAGCTTGGCACCATTTGAGGCATGGAGAGCTTCGTGCTGTGGTGATGCTGAAGGTATCGCAGACTGACTGTTGTAAGGCCTTCGCTGGCCTTGGGTATCTACTTGGCAAGGGAGGTGGAACACTTGCATTATGCCTGTGGTGGCATGAGCTATACTTTGGAAAATAATTTGTTTCTATTGTTTGGCTTTTGGAGTGGCACCAGTGTATTTTGATTTTGTGTAGAGGGTATTGTTGATAATGCTGATTACCCTGGAGGCGCTCCGGAGTCCACAACCTACATTCCTCTGTTGTCAAAGTGCATGTGAAGATTTTTAATTTCTTCTTCTGAAGTTCAGTTTGGTCCTTTTGAAGGACTCAAATAAAACCCAAAACAAACCTTGATGTGTTTATGCTACTTTTTTGTTTCCCTTTTCAAATTTGGGCAGCAGCTAGTGGCATATTAACTAACACAAGATGTTGTGAATACTTTTGCGGCATTGCTCTTCAGCATCTCAAGGGTATCTGCTTGCCTTAAATAGCAAGGGGGCTGTTGCAGTTTGGAGCAGCAAAACCTGCTGCAGCATATAGAAGTGTTTATAAAAACTACAGCAGCAAGTGCAGGGCCCGTAGTGGAGAGTGGGTGCCCATTCCGTTCTGGAAACAGCTCTGGCGAGGCCCCAGGAAGCACAGCCGCAACTCAGTCTGTAAATGAGATTGTAGCTGTTGTCCGTTTAAGAAGAATAGCTCATAAAATCTTGTTTTCATTTTACTTCATTATATTTTGTTTCTAACAGTACATTTGTAAAGACTTTTAAAAAATAACTTTAAAAGCATTCAACCAAATCAATAAAGTACTTTATTTTAAATGGCAAAATATTAGCTTTTAGGGTTTTTGAAACTTGTTAAGAGTGTCAATTATATGGCCATTTTTTTTGAATAAAGCACATAAGCTGAAATTGTATCGGTGTGCATGGATGGTGGTAATTATCTAGTGATAAAATTAACTTCTTAAAAATTACAAATGGCATTTAATCTCTGAGGCACTAAGCAATGAAAGTAAATGAAGCAGGATTTTGCATTCATCAAGGAAAAATGTTTATCATCAAATATTTAACCAGTTTATTTTTTTGTCATTATTTACTATAGAAACCTTTTTTAATATTAAAAAAATGAATGTTATGCCTCTCCTGTGTTTCAAAACAAAATTGTGTTTATTACTTTAGCAAGAGGCATCTTTTTCCATATTTGACAGTCTTTGGTGGTTTTTAATTTGTACTTGAGTGAAGAATTTGGGGATAGGTTTTTGGGTATTACACCCCAGTATATTCCATGGAGAACGTAATGTTTATGAATTTGCAATTAAATGCGTGAAACAAATCTGCATTAAAACATCATTAAAAGGTCTTTATTGCAAGCAGAACACCGGAGAGTGAAAGTGCAGAAAGCTTTTGGTTTCTTTCTTCTGCAGAGGGGGGCAATGTTCGTTCTTTGGGGTAGGCTTTGGTCTCCCAGCTTATGGATTTGGATTTTACAGGAACATAATGTGGAGTAGTTGAAGGTTTAAACGTGGAAATAATGTAATTTCTGCTTGTTATCAAGCTGAGTGGTTCAGTTGTGGTCAAAAAATACTCATTTCTGTTTTATTTCCCAGATCCTCTGTCAATGGGTCCTCAAAAAGCTCTGGAAACCATTGGTGCGAATTTACAGAAGCAGTATGAAAACTGGCAGCCGAGAGTAAGTATTCCTTGGGCCTCCCCTCTGCAGCCGCAGACGTGAAACCCCTTCGTGGTAACATTCAGTGCAGAATTCAGCGCAGACGGAAAGCCAAGAGCTGTGTCTGCTGCATGGCGCAGCGCGGTCTGGCAGCGTTTGTTGATTTCTTCACCTGTCAGCGTGAATAAATTCTTGCAAACTGTCAAACTCCATCTCTTTCTCTTGGTGATGCCCCTCTGGGCTGGCACTGTCTTTGATCACGTCTGGGGCATTTGTTTAAAGCACTAAGTACTACGGTGGTTTTTATTTTTTCATTTATATTCTTATGGCTTTATTGCATTTCTGAGATGTTCGGAAGTTTTTAATTCTGAGTTTAACCCTTCTTCTGTTGTAAAAATGTGTTTGGCCTCAGCAAATTCCCCGCACTGAGTCCCCACACTCCTCAGGGCTGTGATTGTCCTTTGGAACAATGAATGTTGTACAGGTAGTAGCTGAGGAAGGCTTTTGGTTTTCTTGTAAAACATAATTTCAGAATATTGGTAACTGCTCATTCCAGTGTTAACAACGTGTGTGTATGTTTTGAGAGCAAATGTTTTGCAGAGCAGTAACACAGACCAGGAGTTAAAGAAACATGCAAGCAGCTGGCTGTTTATTTCCTGGTTATTTATGTTTGGGGAAGGGTTTTGCTTCTGGGTACTTCGATGTCCACACTTTAATCTGTCTCAGTAAATAAATTACAGAAAGGTCTGAAGAAGGAAATTTGAAGTCTGCAGCGTTTTCCAAATAGATACAAACCGCAAACTTGAATCATCTTTGCTGCTAATGTTTCCCAGTCTGTTCATGTTCTCCTCTGTATGCTCTAGGCAGTTTGGGTCAAAGTATTCCTCTTCAAAGTACCTGCACTATTGACTGGTAAAGCATAAATTTATCATTAGAAGCATGTAATGTGTAACCGAACAGAAATAGTAACTCCACTGACTGAACCTACCTATAGATTTGCTTTAATGTTTTTCCTTGTGGTGTGGTGTGCACACCAACCACATCTTCATTTTTTTAAGGAGTCATTGTTTCTTCTCTTCCTTTTAGATTGTCTTCACTAATAAGTGATGTTTGTGTCAACACCAGGATTATATTCTGTTTCTTATATTGCTCATGACTTTAATTGCATATAAATACTTCAGGGAGTGTTTCTGTAGTGCCTGTTGGGATATAGTTTAAGAGTGTGATCTGCAGTTGGAGGAGTTACTGGTGTTTCCCCATCCTCTGTGTAAGACGGCTGGTTGTGGAGGCCTTTGTGTCAGCAGTGCCTTTGGGTATTTTTAATCATTCTTTCTGTTTAAACTGTTATGAATTACATTTGTTTACTTGTTCTTTATAAATTATAAAGTCAAGATAGATAGATTGCCACTGCCGATATTTGTTTTGGTCTGGAACCCAGAAGCTCTGAACATCCCTGTTCCTACAGGGAGACTTAGAACTTCAGGGATTTGAGTTTTTGTTCCCTCAACTCTTCCCCTCCTGCATGAAGTCCCAAGACCTTTAGACAAAGGGCAAGTGACTTTGAGGTTGCCTTTACAGTAGTAAATAAAAACTTTTCTTTTGCCAGACACCGCTGAGAGTATTTTTCACTGTAAAAAGGGTTGTTGGGGTGAGGTATTATGGTTTGTTGTATGCATGCAGTCTCTCGCCTCTTCCTAACTCAAACCTGATGGAAATAATAATCTATTCAGAGCAATTTGAATGTAAATACAGCTTGTATTTACATTCTTTACCTCTTGCCTTTGATACTCCCTTGCCTGTTTATGCAGGGTTCATGGCCTAGAACTGAGTTTATCATTCAATAAAAGCTGAATGTACTGCCTGAATGAGTCTTGCCATCTTCAGTGGGGAATTTTCTGAATCTGTAGGCAATTTTCCATGCATATGCTTTTTTCTGAAGTGTTTTGTAAGTGTATTTATATAAGAAGGACTTGTCTGGAAGTACCTATGGTATATATTTAAGAGAAGAGAATTTACTTTTGTGTTTTTTTCTCTTGGTACATTGACAATTTTTTAAATCTCTCTCTAGCAGCCCAAAAATTTGGCAGAAAATTCAAATAGTATCTGAAATCAGATAGGAAAGGAAAACATTTCCATGCAAAGGTGAAAAAACATTTTTCTCTGCTTTTTAATAAGCAAGTATATATTCCTGAGGATGAGGGAAAAGCATCCAGGAGCACCAGGTACCCGGTGCGGGCCAGCCTTGCACTGCCTGGTGGAGTATACACCAAACATGAGACAGCTACTGAGCTCAGATGTTTGTGTGCAAGGTACCTGGTTCTTCACCATAAATCACAGCCCTTTGAAACATTGCCACGCTAAACACGTACTGTTTTATTGCACTCTACAGGGCTCTTGAGTTTTCTGCAGTAATAAAGGGAAGTTGATGTGCCATCTGCAATAAAACAATAGGAAGATTATTGAATTTCCTAGACCTTCCATATAAATACCAATACATGTAGTTTGTCTATTTCTCAGTGTTTTGAAATGGTTGAGGAATTGATGGAAGGAAGACAGTTTGGGGAAAATGAGTCAGTCTGAAAAAAAAAAAGAACAAATCATTAAAATCTTCTGAAACAGCCAATGTCACTGAGCTGCCAGTGTGAGTCCTCACACCAGGAAATGCCTGTTGGCACCGTCTGACTGGAAATGCACAAGTGGCGCCAATTCCTTTTAAATGGATCATGTCAGTAATAAATGCAGTGTGAAAAATCCTGTGCCATTGCTACCAGTGCAGTCTTCCTCTGCTTATCATTGCAGGCTGTTGTTCAAATACATGCCTGTTCTTGTTCTAAATCACAATAGCTTAGGTGAAAAAGCTTTAAAATGAATAAGCATGAAAATTCTTTGCTTCTGGAAGCTCCCAGGCTGCACAGCTGATGCTTATTTCCTTCTAGATCTTCTTGGGGCACTTTCTAAATAATTTATCAACTTGCTGTTGCTTGAAGTATTTCTTCTGATTGAATTTAAGACTTTGCTTTATTGTTGTGTAGCTACATAAATTTGTGTGCGGTGGGAGTAAAAAACACTTCAGCTGTTGTTTCATCTGCAAAATACTGCAGTTAAATAATATTCAGTCACTTCATCACAATACTCAAATGAAAATTTTACTGGGGGATGAGAGTAGGAAAGGAGAAAGCTGTAGGCTTCATCTGTCTTTATAAAGAGGTTTCTGAACAAGTAAGAGTTGTTGCAATTCAAGTGAAGGATAATTTAAGAACTAGTAAAGAAGCAGAAAGAGGGAAAAGGCAGCTCTTCCCTGATATTGCCATGAGTATTATGTTTCTCTGGGCAGGGAAGGGGTTAAAACTGAGGGTAATCTGAAAAGCAGGCTCAATTACAGGGGATAAGAGCAGTTGCTTAAGCAGCCCAGAAGGAAAGGTGGAAAAGGCAGTGAAAGTTAAGAGCACAGGACCCCATAGTGCCCAGCCTGACTGGAGGGAAAAGACTTTCCCTGGTGTTTGGGTATATTTTGGGACCCCTGGGTTAGGGAATGACTGGTGCAGCTGAGGGCGACTGGGACTTGCTGGTTGCAGGACTTGGATTAGACAGTTTGGCAAGGCAGGGCCAGGAGAACACAATGAAGAAGGAGAGCCTTGAGCCGAGGCAGCATGTTGTATCCCTTTAGCTGACCCAAATAAAATACTGTAGACTTGTGTTGGAGATTCTTCACATGGTCAGTTTTTTAAATATGTAGATAAGAAATTAATCACATTGCAATGGTTTTTCTCTGCTTCTGATCTTGATTTACTGCCCCGTGCAGAGTACGGCCTGTGGTGGGTGCAGGTTTGTGGTAAGGGATCAGCCAGAGCACTCCTTGGCGTGTGCAGGCAGTAAGTAGCAAATATTTTCCCCGTTGTTTGGATGCAAATGTTTTCTTGGCAGCACTGCATGTTTTGCCATTCAAAAGGCAGGAGCTTGTCTTAGTTTGAAAGTCAACAGACATTGTTTGGAAATAGGAATAATAGACTGCAAATTCTGAGTGCTGCTGCAGTGAGATGGTTTATGGAGGTGCAGCAGGTAGCGAGGATTTTTATGAGCAGAGTTACTGTTACTGAAGTCCCAGTTTCCATCCATTTATCAGCAGACCTGGGTTCTGCTGGTACACTGCAGAGCTGGAGCAGAGGGGTTAGTGGGAGGGATGGAGGTGTGACTTGGCTTTCTGCTGCTTCTCTGCACAGCACGCAGTTCCTTTTCCTGTGGACTGGCTGGCAAGAGCATGGTTCTCTGCATCCTCTTGGCTGGAGTTCTCTGAACTGGGCTGCAGTACTAGAACAGCACCCATCACCTTGTGGGAAATGATCATTGTGTGCAGGATTGTACAGAACGCTATGAGATGAAGTTGATCTGTGATTGTTGGCTTCGTTCTTATAAGGGTGCCAGACTTTATCTTTTTTTCCCCCACTTTCTTGTAATGGACATCTCATTACTTGGCTCCTGCCCTTCCCTAGACAGCAGTTCCCTTCTTTTCCATTCTGGTGTGTACACCTTTGAGAACGGGGCTGTGTGGCCTAAGGCAGATGTGTAGGTTGAGTGATGCACAGTTTACATAATTCAGGACCTGCTATGAAGTTAGTCTGGAGCATATGCTTATTAAATCTGCATGAAATTATAGAATCTTTTCTCTTTTAGTTGGCTTTTGACCAGTTTCTTTCTTTAAACTAACCAGAAAATTTTCTTCCTTTCTCTCATCTCCCTCAATAATGTTGATGCTTCTGATGTGCTTTCTACTGGTCCAAATGAATCCCAGTGGTACTCCTACACCGAGCACTTTTTGCAGTACTATTCTCCGACAGAAACCTTCCCAGTCTTGCCACTGGAAGGTCAAAACATGCTGTTGGTAACTCTCCCCGAGGAGAGGTGAAGCTGTCTCAGAGACTCTGATGTTCTTCCATTGTTGATGAAGTGCATTCTGAACCCTGGGGGAGTAGGACCTTGTCCTGGAAAATCAGTGTTTTAAGTTTTTTCAAATCTTCTTTTTCTGCAGATTTCGAGCCATGTGGTGGCACAGCTGGCTGTGAGACCACTGAAAAACAGGTGTTTATGACTCCTGTGGGTGGGGTTTATTAAGAATTCCTTTCTTTCCTTCTTTTTTTGTTGTTTAAATAGTGCTCTTGTGGCTCAGAGGAGCCCTGGTCACAGAGGAGGGTTGGTTTGAGCCAGGTGCTGTACAGATCAGATGGAAACCACTGCTGCACAGCTTGCAGGCTAAAATAAGTGATGTAAACAAATGGGAGAGTACAAAGAGGCAGTGAAACAGTAGCAGTGACTGTGAGAGGGTCTCAGCATAACCAAACCCGGACTCCAAATGGGTTGGCGGCTGTTACAGCGTGGTACAGTATGGAAATAAGAAGCAAGTGGTTGCACAGGAGTTGTGAAAGTGCTGTCACCAGGTGGAAGGGAATATACTAAGAGAAATAGGTTTTGAATGACCAGAGTGTAGGGTGGTAGGTAAACTTGATTTGCATGGGAGATTACTAAGAGAAATAAGGTTTGGAAGGTGCAAAGAAGAGGAACAATTGCAGAGCTGGAGGAGATGACATGTAGGGAGCAATTGCAAATGGCCCATTCCTCCAGTGGGAGCAATCTGTAATTGGCACGTTCATGAGATCCATCAGAGAGCCCTGACAACCTTGCTGTCAAGAGTGCTGAGGGCTGGAGTGGAACTGTGATCCTTGTGAGCTGTACTGTTACAGAAATAAAGCTGTAGTTATGGTACACGAGAGCTGAGCACCACGGCTGGGCTAGAAGAAAAGGAGAGTTGCCTTCTGTGCTGTATTTCAGGTGGACTTTGGTGGGATGTCTTACTTAGAATCATAGAGTCGTAGAATCATCTGGTTGGAAAAAACCTCTGAGATCATCAAGCCCAGCCATACCTGTCCCTTACTAAACCACATCCTTACAAAACTCATCTACCCATCTTTTAAATACCTCCAGGGATGGGGACTCAACCACCTCCCTGGGCAGCTGTTCCAGTGCCTGAGAACCCTTTCAGTGAAGAAATTTTTCCTGATGTCTAATCTGAACCTCCCCTGGCGCAACTTACAGCCATTTCCTCTCATCCCATCACCTGTCACTTGCGAGAAGAGACCAGCACCCACCTCACCACAACCTACTTTCAGGCAGTTGTAGACAGTGATGAGGTCTCCCCTCAGGCTCCTCTTCTCCGTGCTAAACAACCCCAATTCCCTGAGCCACTCCTCACAGGACTTGTTCTCCAGCCCTCTCATCAGCCTTGTTGCCTTTCTCTGGACACGCTCCAACACCTCAATGTCCTTCTTGTAGTGAGGGGCCCAAAACACAGCACTCGAGGTGTGGCCTCACCAGTGCTGAGCACAGGGGCACAATCACCTCCCTTGTCCTCCTGGCCACACTGTTTCTGACACAGGCCAAGATGCCATTGACCCTCTTGGCCACCTGGGCCACTGCTGGGTCATATTCAGCCGGTTGTCAACCAACACCCCCAGGTCCTTCTCCTCCAGGCAGCTCTCCAGCCCTTCTTCCCCAAGCCTGTAACGCTGCACGGGGTTGTTGTGTCTCAAGTGCAGGACTCAGCACTTGGTCTTGTTGAATCTCATTCTGTTGGTCTCAGCCCATCGATCCAGCCTGTCCAGATCCCTCTGCAGAGCCTCCCTTCCTTCAAGCAGATCAATGTTTCCACCCAGCTTAGTGTCTTACTTAACACTCACTTGGGTGTGTAGGGAAGCTTCAGGGGAGAGAGAAGGAGCTCATGGAGACCCTTGAAGAGTTTGTTTGTTGTCCATTGGCCCAGTGTTCAGTGTGGGTTCCTTTAAAGAAGCCCTCTGGCTGCTGAAGGGAGCAGGCCCAGGGCCCTGGTCTTGAAGAGGTTTGGAAGTGAGGCAGCGAAGGGGCGGAAGTGCAGAGCACTCAAAGCTGTTTTGAGGTCCTACAGAACTGTTTCAGTGGGATCTTGCTTTTGTATAGAGACCTTTAATCCAAGTTGAAGATCAGTCCTTCTATGGAATTTGGGAATTTTTTACATACCCTGGTAAGTAACATAACGGAACACGCAAGGCTTGTTACCCCTCTGTAAGATCCAACCCCAGCGAGGTCTGCAATGTGTGCAACAGCCATTTCCTCCACTCCCTCCTGTCCATTCAAGCCAGCAGCTCAAAGGGCTTCTGTGCCTCCCCTTGCTGTCACCAACACCAGAAAAGCTGGAGGGCTTTAAACATTACATCCTAAAGAATTTTTTCCCTTTACAACTTGCCTAAATAAAACAAAGTCAATTGCAGTATTGATTTTTCTAATACAAGTGCTACATTATTGTCTCCCTTTTTCTGCTCTCCACTTCCTTCTTTTTTGCTAAGACAGTCATCTCCACTCTGTTGATTGTCTAATGGAATTAAGTTGTGAGCATTCCATTATAGCTCCACCTGAGTGGGCATGCCTGGAGTGAAGGAGAACTATGAGCTATGAAAGTGGACGAAAATCCCAGATGGGAAAGGACAGGAGAAGTCTAGAATGCAAGATGTAATAAACTTTTAGAAAGCCGTTGGGAAGGGCAGCTTGAAAGCAAACTTTGGTATTGGAGAATACATGCATCCAGCATCCCCAGTCACCGAGAGCGGTGAGTTAGTGATGGTGTGGATGCTGTCACACCATAGTTCTGCTGCTGTTGCTTATGCAGTTCTCTTTTTGATGCTCCATTGCGTGCGTTAGTGTCACTTGTTAAGAGACTTCTGAACTCATTAGTCTGACAGATCTAGGCATGTTTTAGATCTTTCCAGCCCATTTGCTTTCTGTGGTTGTACCCATTTTTTTCACTCAGTTCAAAGAGGTGACATAGCCAAGGAGGAGTGACTGCAGCAATCTTTTACTGAAGTGGGCCTGAGGGAATGGAGAAGGTCGGTACTAATCCTGGAATAGGCCTGCCTGTGCCTTTTATGTGTGCCATTAATAGAAACAGTTAGTTAGTTGTTCAGTTAGCTGAACTATGGCTATGTATTTATTATCTTTCCCCCCAGGGTGTCGATGCCAGGTTGAGGCTCCCAGCAATCTATGTCCCATTGTGCTTAACTGTACAGGATTTTAAATGAGGGGTTTTCCTATTTTTTTTCTAATCCAGTATCACATGTTGTGTAATGCCTCTTGCAGCTCGCATCCACCAGCAAGTGATGGTCTCTGAGGAGACAGGTTGTACAATACGGATAGATTATTTTTTCTTATGGCAAGCCTTCAAGGAAACAGTGATGCTTCTCCAATCAAATGAGGCTGCTCCTTTCCCTCTTCTGCTCTGCTTCCCAACAGTTTCTCTTAATTTCAAAGGATGTACAGTCAAGATACTTGAAACAGATAATTTAAAGCCTCTACCTTTTTGTGCATGTTTTCTGTTCTTGATGTTGTTGTTTCCCTCATTAGATATCTTTGGGCTTTGATACAGTTTCTGATGTTTCATTCCTTGCATTGCTTCCTTCTGCCTAATTAATTGGTAAGTTGCCTGCTGCACATCAAAGGTAGAGCATTTCCTAAAGAGTAACTAGTTAAGCATGAAAACTAATTGAACACATGACCTAATTATTGGTCTCTCTGTGAGTCATACTTTTCCTTTATTTCTGTAGGGTTTTTTTCATAAAACAACAGCAAATACTAATTGCTCCTGCAAAAGAAATTCTGTAGAATTCCAAAGGGGAAAATATAAAATGAAAAAACTTGTACTAGGTCTCCCCACTCTGCAGATGTAGGAACATGTAACAAAAAATGAAAAAAAAAGAAAAAGACATTGTGACCTTGTTTAAACAAAAGCAGGTTTTCCTAAGAGGACTACATCTGTTGTTTTTTATTTCCCAACAGCCTCTGGAATTTGGCAGCTCTTTCAGGCTCTGCAAAATTTTGCTGTATCAATGCTGTCTTGTTAAAGATCAACTGTCTTCAGCATAAACCAGCAGTTTTTTTCCAGAAAAAAAAAAATCTATCATGGAAGAGGGGTCAACAAGTAGAACTGCCAAACCCAGTTATTCACGTTCTCATTCTACCTGAAAAGTTGTCGTGGTACCAGTCACAGTTTGACAATTTGTGCTGTTTTCACAAAATATCCCTCTAGAAAAACTAGAGGCAGAAAAGCACATATTGGAATGGTGAAAGCCACTTTTTAATGTCTTGTGACTACAGAGGAAATTAGGGCAGATTAAGTAGCATCTGAGTGGTAGATTTCCTTTTGGTAGTTTTCTGAGTGGTCTGCGACCCAGCCACCACTCACCCGCAGCATCGCTTGGCAGGGGAGAACACGAGACCAGGGTCTCAGTTTAAACCAATGACAAAGATGCATTACCTTGAAGCTGCTCTCTTTTGTGCTGAAAAATCTGAACTGGGGCACCTATTTTTTTCTGCTGTTGGAGCAGGAAGCATCAGGAGGGAGTCACAGTGAATGACTGTAGAGATTTCAGCACCTTAAACAGCTGTGTATGTTCCCTGGTGTTTTGTAGCCTGAATTGTAGCAGTGCATCTGTAGGCACTGCTGAGACAACTGCCTGCACATGGGAGTAGCTGTTCCACCTGTACATCAGAAATCTCCTGTAGCAGTGACAGCTAAAGGATTTGGGAGTAAGCTGTGCATGTGAAAGGCTCCTCACTGCAGTTCTGGGGCTCGATCTTGATGGAATGAGTGTTTCAATTCTTTTGATAGCGAGGAAAATAAAATATAGTAGCGTTTTAACACACTGCTATAAAGCATAAACTGTGAAATTGCAGCAGTAATGTACTTAATGCTGATTTCAGTGAGATTCTTGTGGAAAAATGAGGCAAAAAAGGGAAAAATAGTTACGGGCATGAACTGATGTGAAGAAGTGTGTTCAGAAGCTGGAAAGACAAGGAAGTGACATTAAGCTGTTTTGTGAACTGAACTGTTCATGCATTGCAGAGCAGCAGTGATCTGGCATTCTGGAACTGAGTCAACAAACTTGCAAAATCAGTTTGATGGGGAAATCCTCTGGGCCTTGGCCATCTTGCTGAAAGCCTAGGAACACTGCAGGCAGGAGTGACCTTGAATGAAGGAGATGGGGCAAAGGGGAAGCTTTGCCGAAATCCAGAAACATGTTTGAGCTCCAATAAAGAGGGCTTTTAACTTGTAAGCAAATTAATTTCTTCCCATTTTATTAGAAAAGCAATGCAGTAATGTGGCTATTTAGATTTATTTAGGTTAGCTTATCTGTCTGAAAAGTGGCACTGCTCAGTGTGCTGCTGGATGATGGTGCCTGCCTCAGCCATGCTCTCCCTGGGGACCAGACCTGCATTGCTCCAGGACAGAGACTCCAGAACCCCCACCTCTGTTTCTGAACATTTTAAACGGCTCTCCTTGAAAATGCAAAGAGCGACCTGGTGACAGCTCCCAGATGCACATTCAGTAAGCTCTGCTGGGCAAGGGGGCTGCTAAGGGCATGAGGCCACCAAGAACCAGATTCTTACTTTACCTACCACCTTCCCCTAACATACTGTTTCCTTTGCAGAAGCAATGGTCCCCCTTGCCAAGGAGGGACTTGCTGAGAATGCCTCCAAAATGCTTTCCTTTGCTTTATTGCCCAACATCTGAACTCCTACTAATTTAGAAGTCCTCTCTTTGAGTGCAATCGTTCAGTGAGTGTGCTTTCTTTTGCTTTGCTTTCCATAGTCTTCTGACAATAAGATGCATTCACTTTGCATACTTCCTCTCTCTTTTGTGTTGTATTTTGTTGTCAAAACAAGGCCAGAATTGGCAGATAAGCAAAATTTATGTGTTCTAGGGTATTTTCTCATGACCATTGTACTCCTAATGTCAGTTTGTCCTAGGATGTGAAGAAAGACCTGATATTAGAAAGGCTTCTTGAAAGAGCTAAGCAGCTCTGGCTGCTCAAATCTGATTAACGTTTTTCTGTAATTACCACCCAGCGCCTCCGTGTGACCTGGTTAAAAATACCTTGTCTTTGTGTTCGCGAGAGTAGTGAATGACTGGCGATTAGAGGCGAGGAGGAGCCTTTGGCAGATCCACTGGTATCGACCCTGCTGCTCTTTATGTAGTGAATACTGGACATCCATTGAACAAGGAGTCAGTCATTGCAAACCTGGGCATACAGATGATGTTGTGTTAGACAACTGAAGCTTCTTTCTGAATAGACATCAGTTTTGTGTAAACTGAGAGCATCAACAAAGAAAACTATTTACATCTTTGTTTATATTCCTGTTCAACTCTAAAACAGAATGAGAAAAGATTAACTTCTTGCCCTAGCGTGATAGGATACAGGATAGCAGTACCTCCTGTTGAGCATGATGCACGTTGACTAGAAATAAAGACAGTCAGTTTGAGGATTCACTTATGCACCAGAGTCAGGACCTGTGAGCTAAACCGGGCTCCAAGTCATAAGTTTATGTTTAAGGAACAAAAAGATGCAAAGCCTGAAGCTTTAAAGAACTTTTAAAATAGAGGTTATAATCATGGAATAGTGTTATAATGACACTGTCGCTTAGGAGTTGTGTTATTTGACTAAGTAGGTTTTAAAGATGTCCCAGTATGTACTTAAAATCCTGTTAGAGCTTTTCGTGATGTGATCCATCAAAGTGTTGTCAGACTGAGGACAGGGATCTGGTGTGTAAAAAGCAGATTTAAGTTCTTGTACCATTCCCTTTGTTTAAAAATAAATGATTATGTACAAAGCCATCTCTGAATATTTGTTTTGTTTGAATAGTTAGGGAAGGGTTCTTACCATAGAGGGCAGGCTGGTCAGTAGAATTTCTATGAATTGTGGAGCAAACCTGTAGTGTGGAGAAGCTGGTGACTGCTGGGAAACACACCTGTCTCCTGAACCCAGCACAGCAGGTAGGTGAGGTTTATTGTCTTGATTTTTGTCCTCTCTGCCAACATCAGTTCTCATGAACAGACTGCTCAGAGGTATTTTTTGTTATCAAATATTGAGTCCACACAATGAGGATAAGGTACTTTAGCTTTCCTTTCACATTGAACTTAAAAGCAAGGTCAGAGACTCTGCAGAGACGAGGTAAAGTCACTACACTGCTGACTCCAGTCAGGTGAATAAGTGTTCCACCCTTAAGCTTAGCTTCAGTAATGCATTTTGTCCTAGACATCTCACAAATTAAGCTGTTTAAGTCTTGGGCTGCTTGTGAATATATTAGCATGTAGGAGACTGAGATGGATGTTTAAAAGAAAACAAATATCTCCAGAGGACTTGCCCAAGACTTGCAAGTGTCTTCCTGGTGGCTTAGTTTAGCATTTAAACTGAAGTTTCTCTAAGTTATAGTACATCTTCACTGTAAGTAATATTTTTCAAGTTATCAATAACTAATAACTTTATCAGAAACACTTTTTCATTGCCTGCATTAATCAGGTTAAGCTGTTCCTTGTAACATCAATTTGGGATTTCTAGTGTACTCCCTTGTACTTAAATATGCAGATTTTTATTATCTTTGATTAATCCTCATGAATTTACATCAGAGTAATTTCATTTGCTCACACCCTAAAATTAAAAACCCTAAAAGGTGTTTTTTTTAAAAAAAAAAAAGCCTGAATTCTGTGGGTCTGGTTGAGAATAATTTGTATTTGCATACCTGTGTCTAAACCCAAGAGTTATTGTGCTCGTAGCAGCTTGGGCTTACAGGCAATTGAATTTCTGATTGATTGATAGGAGGTATGAATTGAAATCACGTTTTACATCGCTGAATTGATCTCTGAAGTTATCACATCACATGCTCTTGCAGCTTTTTACTTCTTTGCTACCCACATTTTGCAGTCCAGTGACCTGGTGCAGCAAAATCCCGCTTTGGCATTCGTGTTTGCCAGCACGAGAAAATGAACAGCAGAGTTGCATCAGTGCAAATGTTGTGCAAGTCAGAAAACCCTCTGTGAGTCTGCAGGCTTCCTGCCAAGGTCTGTGCTGGCCAAGAGTTTGCCAGGTTCTTTTGGACAAGCTTGTCATACTGCTGTGCTCTGCAGGCTCTCCAGCAAGGCTGGGAGTGGCTTAAGGTCCTGTGCTGCCTGTACAGCATTTCGGTCTTACAGAGTTTTTGCTGCTGTTTCCCTTGGGGTGGATGTGGAAAACAGTTGCAGGAGTTCAAGTACATTGCTTTTGGGGAAACTGTCAGATACCCTTTGGAGAAAAGGATCCAGATTTATTACCAGACATGGTTTTTATTGCTGTAGTAAGGATTGTTTTAAACAAATGCTTGTGATGGGGTTGTGCAGAACGTGTCACTACATGAATTCCAAAGATTGAGTCTATTTTTGACTGATTTCCTGAAGAAGCCAGGCTTTTCAAACTGTGCAGTGTGTGGTCGCATCTTGCACCCACTGTACATCCCAGTAACTGTAACACATCATGTGTCATTTTTAAAAGGACTGAGAATTCAGAATTTAAATTTGCACTAAACGTTTTATCAAAACAGCTGGATGGAAGGTGTTGTTACCCTCTTGGTCAGCTACAGAACAGGCTGCAGTCTGAGCTCTGCTCTTACCAGATGTTAACAGCTATGTAGGGAGAGGGAAGAGAGAACACCATTAATACCCAAACCTTCGGAAAGAAACTGCATCTGAATAGGTGATAGAAAATATACAATGAGGAGCAAAGTTGGGAAAGATTTGGCTTGATTCTGCTGCTCATGAAAGAATTCTTTTCTGTGTAGGTTGTTCATTTATTGTGAAATTGTGCAAAAATAGCAGTGTTCTTGTACAGTTCTAAATTTGTCTGTTCTTTGATGTGTTTCCAAATCCAATCTAAATTCAGGATCCTAAATCTTTCTTTGATGCAAGAAAAAAAATGCGGTTTAGTAAGTATTAAAGTCAGATCACGGTAAATCGCAGGATTGAGATATTAATAGTGGTTTTGAATGAACCAAAGAACAGTATTTTGTTATGAATGAAGGATGTTGTTTTTTACTAAAACAGCTTCAACATCAGAAGACATGAAAGTGGCCAATGTAATGTCACAGATAAAAAAGAAACGTGTGGGAATAACAGCATCGTGAATAGTCCATAGTAATGCAATTAATTGAAAAGAAATTAGCAAGTATAAAGCAATCAGTAGTGCAAGTTATTAGGAACTTAAACTGTCAGTGTGTTTTGGAATAATATGTGGAAGAGAGAACTGCTGGAGCTGTAGGCCCTGAGAGGTCTGTGCTTGGTCCCGAAAGAGAAGTTTATCCCTTCGATCAGTTCTCGCGCTGTTCCTGTCAGGGCTGTAGTGAGTGAGTAAAGGTGAAATACTAGCACAGTGACTAAAAGCCCTCAGGGTACATAACTGAACTGGACCAGCTGGGCTGTTTGTGCTCAACATCAAAAAGTTCCCTAACAAAAGCTCTGGAGGTGTTTGCAAAGAATTTCTGAACATTCAGAGATGAAATCTAACGTGACCTTTAGAAAATGGAAACGAGGGTGAACTTTAGCATCCAGTCAAAAACAATAAAATTGAAGTTTCAGTCCGTGTAAGGGCAAAACGATGGCACAAATCAGCACTGCCTTTCCACTGTGCTAGAGTGATTTAAACCTTTTGAGCAGCTTACTGAAATTTTTCATTGTATTTTTTATTTTCCTGCATTACATGAGGATTTCATAGAATGCTTTACAAATAAGTAAATAAATTTATGCTAACACAATCCTCTTCCAATTTATCTAAGCTATTCCTATTGCATTTTAATTTGCTAATGTGCAAGTATAAACGCTGCTGTTCCCCTTGTGCTTCTTCATTCGGTGAGGATTAGCGTTTGAGGAATGGTTTAAAACCAAACAGACCCTTATCTGTGTGGTGTGTACTTAAAATGTCCTAATTGTGCTCTATTATAAATAATAGCTATTTTAGTCTAAAGTTTTGTTCCTGCTAATTTAAAAAATGTAGTTGAAATCCCTTAAGTGAGGATTTTCCAGGTCTTTGTAGCCTCAGTGACTGGAGAAAGAGAATTCCTTGCCCCCCACCCCACATGCACGTTCCGTTTGCAGAGCAGATTTTTCCAAGCTGGGTGTGAGGCGGCTGGCAAAGACAGCAGTTTGTGGTTGGGGATCCAGTGTCCACCAGGTCCTACCTCCTCTGCTGCTGTCACGAGGAAGATGTGATTTTGATATACATAGAAGTTATTATCACTATTTCTGTCAGTGCCACTGTGGAAAGTTTTTCTTTCAGCTCATCTGTTATATATTTTATGCCGTCCTTATGAGGACTTTATTGTTGAAAATCTTTTTAATAAGCACTCAGAAAGGCTGATGGGAACAAAATGTTCCCACCCCATCACTGTAAAAATCCCGTGCTCTTGAAGAGCTGGACTCACATGGGCTTTTTTTGAGGGTTTTGTTGAGCCAGTTGTTATCCTGTGTTACTGATGGGATGGTTTCTGCTCTCTGATACTGCTGACGGGGAGCAACGCTGCGAGATTTGAATTGTGTTTTCCTGTACCATAATTCAGAATCAGACATTATTATAGTGGTCACTCAATTAAAAAGGACTTACTTCAGTTTTTCCTAACACAGCTGTTTTATTCTACGCTGTAGAAGACACAGGATAAAAAAAGCACTCAGATTTTCATCATGTAGTTTAACTCAGATGTATCTCATTCAGTGCTCAGCATAGTGCAGAAATACAGTAAGTGTGCATTGTTGCTCCTTAATTCATGGTTTAATTATCTAATAAAAGATAGAAAAAAGGAAGGACGACATAGATGAATATGTTTTGTCAAAAGTTAAATTGCAGCAATGGGAATAATAATGACTCATTGAGGTGGTCTTTATGGGGAAGAGCTCTAAAACAGTAAATAAGGGGAAGCACTCCTCATCTCTGCACTTTGTTACGTTTGTAATGGAAATGCAGCTTGGCAGAGTTGTGCAAGGATGAAAACCGAGCCAGAAGCCCATGCATGCAGGTGTGGTACAGGGTTAAATTTCTCCAGTAACCCCCAGAGTTTTCACCATATTTCTTTTTCCTGCACATGCACCCACCTTTCAATCTTCTGGGTGATTGTGTTGCTCAAAAGTTCTGTTTAGATGTGTTGAGCTAAATAAAATAACTGTGACACGTCTTTGAATGCGTGATGTTTTGTTTGGGAAGACTGGTGCCATCGTTTTGGCAATGGGCTTTCTTATTGTTTTGTGTGCTTCCAGTGAGTTAAATAGTTCAAAAAAGGAAAATGTCAGCGATGTGGCTTTGCTGTAGGGCATGACAGTCATCCAGTTATATGGCTGTGAAACTGTTAGACATATACATGGCTGTTTTATACATCTAAGCCAGAGTTTGCTCCAGGTATTTGGAGGAACATGTTGCATCAAACTGGCAATTGCCCCATAAAAGGTGGAACTTGAATTAATTCAATTTTGTCTTTTTCACCTTAAGGAAAACTAAGTCCAGGATTTTTAGTGTTCATCATTAATGGGTCTTCAAACATTTGAGAAAGATCTCCAGCTGCGGGGTTTTTTTTATTCTTTGGATACAAGATACCAGTCTGAACTCTCTTGCTGTGGATATGGTTGTTGACTGTTCCTGCACTGCTGTACATCGCATAGCGCTCTCCAGGGTGCTGCTGTTGCTGGTGGAGGACGTGGTTGTTGGCTTCCACTGTCAGGTGATTTGTACAGTTGCAGTCCTGGGCACTGGCTGAGATCTCCTGTGTAAGGAAGAGGTGGCAGTCAGGAGCCCGGGAATGCAGAGTCTAGGGTGGTGTGTCATTCCTGGAGCACCTGACCCTGAACCTGGTAAGTTCTTTTGTCTGTTGTAGAAATAATCTCGTTTGGAGTTACTGTGCTGCTTTGTTTAGAGCAGAAGGAAGCGGTGTGGATTTGCTTCCTTCCAGGGCCAACTTCACACAGGACCATTGGCCTACCTTTGAGTAAGTGTTTTTTGAGTAAATTTCAACTGTTAACATTCAGTTTGATAAAACTGCCTGCAGACATTCCGTACCCATTTTCCTCTCATTTCAAAACCTGATGTTAAGTCTCCTCTCTCTCTTTTTTTTCCCTGCTATTCTGCTCCCTCCATACTCGCAGACCATGCTGGCAAATCTGGCTCAGGGAGCACCGAAAGTGATGTTCTGCAGTGATCTTGATCCCTTGAGCAGGAGCAAAGTGGTTTGTGTGCTGGGCTGGAAGCTGTGGGACACACACAGCCAAGAGAGGTGGTGTGAAACCTGCAACTCTTTGGCCCTTGAACTGTTGGTTTCATTACTCTTGTTTCAGAGTGCCTTATCTCTTTATAAGGCTTTTTATATTTAGGTTTTTTTTTCAAATTTGGGCATTGTTCCAAAACCCCCTCTCTTGGAATAATTAGTTTGCTTTGATTCCTTTTAATTAAATCATGTTAAGTAGGCTGTCTGTGTGCATGGCAAAGTCTCAGGTTTAATGTATTTTCTCCGTTTGGAAACTAGGATTCAAATCTGATCCAAGTCACAGTGCAGGAGCTGGATGATGTCCCGTGATGTCCCATTTATGTAGAGGTTCACCTTGAACAGAGGAGTTCCTTGGAAGAATAAGGCACAAAAGATTATGAATCATTATAAGGACTAATTAGACTCTGTTAGGAAAAACTGTAATGATAAAGGAAATGCAGCACTCCCTGCTTTGCAAGGTTTTGGGGTGTCTGCTCTAGGAGGGTTTAACACAGGTTAGCTGTTAAGGATGTGGATGTAATTGATTCTGCGTCAGGATAATTGGGGTGGGACTAGATCACATCAGGAAATCCAACTGGCTTTTCTGAGGTGATAAGGGACCAAGCAGTGAGAGGGCAGGTGCAGAGCAGGAAACCTTTCCATTCATTCTCTTGCACGTGCCCCACACATCAACTGACACGTCTGTACTGAACTTTAGTGCCTCAAATCTACAAGCATATTGATTCTATTGTATTTATTTTACCTGTAGCAGTAGGTCTAAAACTGTGTTTTTCTTGCTTTGTATGCAGTTTTGCATGTGGGATTCTTGGCCACCCAATAGCTGTTTAAAAAAAAGTCTTCAGCAAAATAAAGCTTTTAAAACTTCATTCTAGATTTTGGGTAGGTTCACGCGTTGGCTCCTTCTGTAAGGAGGTGTGAAAAACAGTTCCAGCATGAAATGTTGAATGTTGGAGTAATTTCTTCTATTGATAAATTGGAAACACATCTTCAAGTGATAAATGGAGGAGCAGTGCCAGTGAGTCTCTCAAAAAGGGCAGAGCTGTTTTACCTGACCTATTCCTATTTTAGGGACTCTTTTACCTAACAGTGTGTCCAAAGGTGAGGGTGATGTTGATCCCTTTGAGGAGAGATGGCAATGAGAGGAGAACAGATTGAACAGGAACAGAGCTGTGATTTCACAGAGAGCTTCCGTGGTCCTTTCACAGTGAATTCAAGCCATTCCACAGTTTGCCAGTGTAATTTTACTCCATAACAACTTATCTCTCAAGTTGCTTCTTGCTGGTGCCCTGTGACCCCGCACCAGTCTTGTAGAGCATAACCTGAAAAATGCAGTCTAAAGGGCTTAAACCCTGCTTAACCAAGTTATGGCTAAGAATTTCTTAACTTTTAGTTGTGAGTCTCTGCCCTTGTGCAGCTGATGCCTTTTTTCCACTCGGCTGAGCACAGTTTTACCCTCTTTACCTTTCTTATGGCTGTACGCAGTAGTTAATGTCCCTTTGTAGTGGCTGGGAAAATCGTTGGAACATCAACATTGTTCAGTGCAGACTCACCAAAAGTGTCCCACCTCAGCAGTACAGAGTTACTGGGGAAAGCAATTTGATGCTCATGTGTCAGTATGAAAAATGTGAAAAATGAAGTGTGAATTTATTTTCATGGAAGTTATGCCCATCAGGTTTGTAAAGGTATCTTAGGGATGAAAGGTGAGTGACTTCAGGATTTTGTTATGCTGAATGAAAACAGGGTGATATTATAACTTGTAAATGGCAAAGGTTGTGGATGCCAACAGATACATTTTTCATATAGTTGGTACCTACTGTGCTGGGTGTTGCTATTTGGGTAATTAATCATGCACACGCTGTGGTTGAAGTGTTGTGGAGTTGTTCTGGAACCAAGACTGAGGACTTAGGCTGCAGGAAAATGAGAAATATAAAACTTGAGTTTTATGCCTTTGATGGGAAAATGGGTTTATCTGTGTAGTTTTTTTGAGAGGAAAAAAACTGTCCCTGATGACTGTGCCATAGTGCTCCAGCGTGCTGTCACCAGGCTGGACTGATGAGCACCTCATTGCCCATTAATACTTAAGCAACATCAGCAACTTAATTCACTTATTTTAGCGCTTCTCATCACTTCCTTTTTATAGGACCTGGTTCTGAGGAGAGTTTCTTGAACTCAGCATCTGGCAGGGCTGAACACACCAGAGTTTGGACAGCAGATGATGAGCCGGGTTCTGGTTTCTCAAATGACAGCAGAAGCAGTTTGTCACAGAATCGCTGAGCTCCTGCAGCCCCTGCTCTTTTGCACACAGCTCCGTGATGCCTGGGGAAAGAGGCCCACGACTTTGACCTTTCTTCATTGATTCGTTTATGTTTTGGTGCAATTCAGAGTAAAAGAAAAAAACTGTCATTGGTGAAGTTCCCAAAGCAGAGCCTTTAATTTAAGCACAAAACCCACAGAACTGTGGGAATTACTTTGTGCAGCCAATATATACATGGACATTTCCCAGCGAGATAACAGTCAATGAGCACAATGACTTGGTTCCTCCCCTCCAGACAGACTCCTGTTGGAGAGTTTACTGCTGTCACCTGCTGATCAGGAAACACATGAGTGGTTTATTTATCCTTTTTAAGAACTAAATCCCTCATTAAACAAGCAGGACAATGCTTGTGCTTTATTGCTGCTGCTTTTGTGTACTGCATTTGAGCCCTGGTGTGGCCAGTGCAGCCCTGTTAGCAGGCTGGGTGCAGAGCTGAGGGGCTGCTCAGCTGCATTCTTTGCCCACTGCCAGCTTTCCCCTTTCTTTCCCCAGCCCTTGCTCATTATACAGGTGGTGTCAGCCCTGCACTGCCAGCTCCTTTGGACCCTCCTCGTTCTTCCTGATGAAAATGACACAGAGCTGGTGTAGATCCTAATGACAGTTTCCAGCCCAAAGATAGCCAGAGCGTTGCTCTGGTCTTGAATAAGGAGTTACCAATACAATTTAATGTATCACATCTTCAGAGAATCCCTGTTTCCTCTCTTAAAGGTGATTGCTTTGATTTTTTTCATGACAGGAAATTTGGCAATAATTTGGAAAGTAATTCTGGGAGAGTGTGTCAGGAAGTGTAACTGCTTTAGAGCAAAATCATCTCACTTCAAATTTCAGCATTAAGCATGGTTGATACTAATTTCTACGGCCAAAACCTCTACCTAATGCGCTCGGTATATAGCCCCAAACTGTTTTCTCTTCCTGTTTTGAATGCCAGAACTCCTTTTTATTGAAACTCCTCCTATTTCCTGCAACTCTGTCAATATGATGTTTTGTCAGTCTGTAAGTTTGTAGCATACTGAAAACTGAAATGTCTTAAAAATTAACATACGAAGTTATGAAGTAAAAAGTTTGAAGTAAAAAGTTTGAATAAACCAGTGGGTATTTCATAAAAGTGTATTGATGTTACATAAACAAGCAAAACTTTTTAATTTTTCCTGCATGAGTAGAATAATGAGGATAGGCTGGATCAGGCTGCCACAAAGTTATTGCTTTTGACAGGAGCTCTGCTGAGACACTGAGGTGATCAGAAAATCAAATTCACACCAGGAAGCCAGCTGACATCACCGTCAGCAATTTCATACTTGTCCATCACGGCGCTCCAGTCAGGCTTTTTGACAGCTCCAATGCTACGATTGCAACATCAACTGGGAGCAGCTGATACAGCTGGGCATCATCTGCAGAGGAATCGAAGTCTAGAGTGTCTTGTCTGATAATTGCATCAGGAAGCAAAGATTCCTTGCCAAACACCAGAAAATATCTGCCATCAACACAAAATAGAAGGCAGGGAAGGCCAGCATGGTTTTCAGACACAGCAACAGTCTGGAACTGGTCAATAGCTCATCAAAACAAAGGGAAAACAGAACATAAAGCCTTGTTGTGTGCCTGTGATTTCAACAGAAATCGCTGAGATTAAGGCAAAACAGACCTCTAGAGGGTTTAGGTTAAAATCTCTGTTACCTTTGACACTAAATACTGCTTGAAAATATCTGATTGGAAGTGGAAGGGAAGGAATGCAGTGCAACATCATCAGGGAAGACAAATAAGTGATGGAAGGATGACAAACTAGAAGTATTCATCAAAAGGATAGTGATACTAAAATGCAGACATTTCATATGAGAACTAAAACTATGTTTAAAGTAATGCTTCATTATACTGTGAAAGCAAAGGTTAAATTGTTGAACCTGCTGGGATGCTGTAGAGCTGATCCTCTGTAATGTGCTGCCTGGTACTGGGTGGGAGAGGTAGAGCAGGGCTGAGCAAGGTCTTTGTGCTGTTTCCCTATGTTCTTCTCAAAGACCTTCAGGTTCGGTAGTTCTGTTCTGGAAGGAGCCCTTATTTGTTTTTTTACAGTCATTAAAAATATCACCATATCCCACAGAGCATCACATAAACCAGGAGCTCCTGCTCTCCCTGCACATCTAACACCCAGCACCCCAGGTAGACAAACAAACCCTGGACGTTTCTGGTAGTTACTGTACTTATTCTCTTGGTACCCTGCGTGCAAATGAGAAAAGTCTTAAAGATATGTTTTATGGAAAAAAAAAAAAGGAAAACCAGACCCCACCTGGCCTAGTTTGTTCCTCCAATGCCTGTTTCTGTCATGTGCGCATGAACGATGTGTAATAACCCCACACCTGAAAGCCCTGAGCTGACAGTCAGGACTGAGACTGCTTATTTACAGGCTCCCGCCTCCTTTTTGTTCCTTTCAGCCTTGTGTTTCTCAATGCACAAATGATATGTTTACAGTTTGGATCTTTAGATCTACAGGCTGTAGTTTTAGAGTATGCATTCACCTCCATTAATTGTGAGCTGTGTTTAATATTTATAGTAAGAGGACGTGAGGAGTGTTTCAATGAGCGCGTTCTCCTTTGAAAAAACGAAGCTGAAAAATTACCAACCACTCTGGTTATAGCGTCTTGTAAAGATGCCAGCAGGCAGAACGTGATTTAAAGTGCACATTTTGCAAATCAGCACCTTCATAACAATTCTGAAAGGAGAGAGAAAGAGGTACGGGGGGCTCCGTGTGAAGATTAATATATCCTCTTATCCTTACTTAGTGCAGGAGTTCCCAAAAAGGATGAGTGTGTCAGTTCACTGTTTTTTTCTTAATATTTTTTCTCCTTTTGCTTGCTTTTCTTCCTTGCTGTAATCATGTAAATGATGCCATTCATTGTACCCATCTTGCCTGTTGGCTTGAGATGCTGCATATTAATTGAGCAGCATGAGATCTGTTTTTCAAGCTTCATAGATAAGCAAAACATTTTTATAATCAAGTACTTCATCCTCTTTTACTATGATATTTTCAGACTTTCTTATCTTTGCCTGTCATAGAAGAAAACATAAAAAGCCCAAACTTCTGAGACCTTGATTTAGTTTATAAACAGGCTTTTGGAAGCAGATTTTTATAGAGGTATGTATACGATTGTCGTGCTCTTAAACTTGGTTCTTTATTTCAATACGTTGGCTTCAGTTTTTTCAAGCCATTGTGATTGTGGATTCTCAGTCTCTCTCTGCAGGTCTCAAGAAGAGAGGAGGAAACAGGCTTTTATCTTTCAAAGGACAGTTGAAAGACTTTTTGTTATTATTTGGCCTCGCTTCAAAAAAATGCATTTTTGAGTCTGACAAACTAGCTACTACATAGGCACATTGAACTTAGCTCAGTAAAAATGTTTTTGAAGTATTGGGGTTTCAGTTTGTTTTTTTCCCCTCAGACATAACAGTGTGCTCTGATTTACGTGCTTGTAGAGCTGGGAATGATATCGTAGTGTCTGCAGCCAAAGTTGTGATGAGACTGGATGTCAGATTTTTCCAAAAGCAAGGGTCAGTTGCCAAGGGCTTTCGATCAGTTTTCCCTCTTTTTACCCAGCTGTGTGAATGCCATTCTTGGGACTTTTGTGCTCTTTTATCTTGAGAATGGTGTTATCTTAAAGCATAAGCTGGTTTTGAGATGAGGTTATGAAATATATTCACAACCCTTCCTTAAGGAGTGTCCACTCCACAATCTGGAGTAACCTGGTGCCTGATCTTAACTGCTACTCATTTATAACTTAATTTAGAAGGATTTTAGTGTTATGCTACATTGTTTTGATTTTTTTCCTGGTTTTATCTATCACTGAGTGTTGACTGAAATTGTTATGTACTTGTTGATCCCACATGCATTCATTTTTCTGTATATTCTGGTGTTTCTGTAATCTCTTTAGTATCTGCTGGTAACTGCTCTGCTTTTAAAACTGTGGTGCATTTAGTCAGCAATCTTCTCTGTGTCCCTTATATGTGAAGAGCAGACAAGAACTATTGAGCTGCAGTCATGTGTATGGCCTGGAGGAGCCAGTAGCACTGAGCTACTGGGATGGAAAGCTCTGCAGGTTCAAAGAGAACTCATTACTAAAATTGAGCATGCCGAAGTAAGCGTAGCATCGCTGCAAGATGTTGGCTGTGTTTGTTTATGAAGGCAAAGTTTTTGCCATAAAACAAGTCAAAACACTGTGTCTGCTGTGGACCTGTCTAGAAAAGGCAGACTCATGGTTTAACATTTGCAAAGGTGTTGGCCAGGCTTCTTTCCTATCTGTCTTATTAATAAAAGAGGAGCTAACTAGTCCGGGCTTAGGAAGAGGATGAGGCTGCTGCTATTCTTATGTTTATGCTTATGTTTATGCATTCTTATTCTTATTCTTATTCTTATTCTTATTCTTATTCTTATTCTTATTCTTATTCTTATTCTTATTCTTATTCTTATTCTTATTCCATGGGGGACAGCTGTCTGAACTTCTTCTCTAGCCTGCAGTCTGGTGTTTTTGTTCCTTTTAAGGATTGAAGCAGAAGCTGTGTCCCTTTTCCATATGGGAGGAAAGGAACATTTCAGAGTGAGATTTGAAATTTACAAATATCTGATTTACACAATTTCTGTCTTTAAGAGAGAACTTTGTTCAGCTGGAGATGTACAGGGTATGAACTTGAGGGTTAAGAGGGTTGTGCAGGGTTCTTTTTGAGGCTGGCTAATGCTGAAAACACATTTGACCTTCCGAAGGCATTTTGAATGTTAATAATCCCAGAGTGAAACGGATTGGAGTTCAGAGATGCAATAAACTCAGTCGAACCTGTGTTGTTAATGATATATGCAATCCCACACACCCGGAGCAGACATATTTTGTTTATTCAAATCTACAGTAAATGTTTTGTATTTTCTTTTTCCAACTTAACCGATTTGTACACATACATCTATCTTAACTAGATGCCTGCATCTTAAATAGTTTGTTTTACACTTAAAATGATTATCTTATGTTTTATGTTATTAGGCCAGGTACAAGCAGAGTCTCGATCCTACGGTGGATGAAGTGAAGAAACTGTGCACGTCTCTACGTCGGAACGCCAAGGAAGAGCGGGTACTTTTCCACTACAATGGACACGGCGTCCCTAGGCCAACAGTAAATGGGGAGATCTGGGTCTTCAATAAGGTGTGTCTTTGCGAAACAGCACTGAACAGTCGAGTCTTTGTCACTGCTGTGTAAATCCTTGACGTGTTCTGTTAGAGAACAGTTGAATTTTTAGGGTTTAAAATGTGTTCGCAGGTATTCATTTGGTTCCACACTGACAGCTGTTTGCTTGCTTTATGTTCTTGAAGTTCTGTGAGACCCAACAGGGTGTCCCACTTCTCCCACCGTTGTGGGAGGGTCTTCTCACAGGTGCCCTAACGCTTATTTGCCAACCATTGAAAAGCCAAGCTCCTTCCATTTGCTTTGTCTGCATCTCAGAGGCAGCACCTGGCTCTGCCGTGTCTGTAGCAAACAGCAAGGCTCCCAATGGACTTGGCTTTGCTGCCTTACATCACTGACTGATTTTTAACTTCTAATCATGAAAGTCATACTTAAAATGCCTGCTAACTCTGTACAGCCATTGTTTAAACTACCTAGAAATGCCACATAAGGATGATAAACCATGTGTGGCTCTGCTTCCAGGGCAGTGTGTACTGCAGAGCCTCCCAGTATTACATAATTGCTGTCTCTTACTTCTTGAGAGACTGTTGTTACGCCTGCTTAGCGATGGTGTTTAGCCATAATTTGTACAGCTATGCAGATCACATGCAACACCCTTTGAGGGGTTCTAATGTGAGCTCAGTGTACTTTGCTTTCCCTTCAGTTAAGCTGTTTAGTGTCTGCTAAGGATAACTGATTTAGAATGGAGCCTTTGGAAATAGAGAGATACTGCTTGTGGCTGAAAAGTACGTTCAGCTGATATAGGACTTGCATTCGTTATTACAGATATGCTCCTGGTTTACTTTGGGGGCTTATTGAGCTTCTTTTCTCATATTTCACATGTATTATTTTTATAATTGAATGAGCATTCACTGATAATTTGAAAGAGCAGGATAGGAGGAAAGGGGAGAAAGTGCAAGAGGGCATCACTTTATTCTGATGCATCTATATTGGAGACTTGATTAGTATGCAGAGCAGTAAACAATTGGTTTGAATACTAATTCATTTTGAAGCTGAATTTGATGTTTAAGAACAAATAGGAGTGACCTTCTTTCTGAACAGCCAGTGGGTAATAAATAGGCTTGAAAGAAAGCTGGGCAGAATGTTACACGTGGAAGAAGAGGAAATTACTGCTCAATGAAGTTGGGTGTTGTGCCAAATGCTTTATTAAGAGCTTCCTTAGCTGGGTATTTGCCAGTTTGCCTGCAGCATGAGATGGGGTAATGTAGTGTGGGCGCCACTGGTGATGAGGAGCTGAGGCCTGGGATTTATCTTACAGACAGTGAAAAACGAATCTGGTTATCATAGAGGTTGATGGGGAGAGTTGAAACATAGTAATTTTTGCAGCGTGTTACCAAATACTGCCTTTTTTTGGAAAGAAAATTCAGGAGTGGAACTTCTCTTTTAAGCAAAACAAATTTAAGGAAATACTGAGGGGGGATCAGCCAGTGTAATATCAGTGTTTAGAAATCAGTCCTAAGGAATTCAGTCTCAGATCTAAGCAGAGGGCCTAATGAGGCTCAGAATTATAGCCCTCTTGAGTTGAAATAGGAGAGATACTGAAATTTGACTGTGCTGACATTTACAAGTGAGATTTAAGGTGCTCGTGCATGCAGTTGCAGTCTCAGTTTTAAAAGCCTGAAGACAGAGCAAAAAGGGACCTTGAGAGGGTCCAAAAGGAGCAGAAAAGGCCTTGCTGGGGGGTGGTGGGTATATGCTGACCTGTGTTTGCTGAAGCAAATACAATTTTTTGGATATATCCTGACTTCCCGTGGGCCAGGCTGAGCATCTTTCTCTTGTTCTCAGCAGTGCTGGTCCGAGTGAAACTGGTCAGACTGGCAGCAGGTTTTGGTGCAGGTGCTGCAGGGGGAGCAGTGGGGCAGATGGGGATGTGATGTCTGTTTTCCATTCTTTTTTTTTTTCTCCTCCTATAAATACTGTGTGCAGCCATTGTGGGGCTGAGGACGTGAGTAGTGACAGGGAGGACTTTTCCCACTGCGTTGGAGCAGCTGGCTCTGCTATCCCTGTGCTCCTGCAGTCCAGCCAGAATGCAGCCCAAGCTGGCAGAGCTGCACAAATTAGGAGCCGTGTACCTTAGGGCTGCCAGAGCTTTATGGGATGAATGGACGAGCAGACCAAATGCCTCTTCTTTTCTGCTGGTTTACTGTGACGGGGAAGTGGAATGAGCTGCCCAGGAGGTGGTGGAGTCATCGTCTCTGGAGGTGTTTAAAAACAAATTGGATGAGGCACTTAGTGCCATGGTTTAGATGACAAATAGGTGTTGGTGTTGGGTCATAGGTTGGACTCGATCATCTCAGAGGTCTTTTCCAACCTTGTGATACTGTGATACTGTGAAGTCAAAGCAGCTTAGCGCTTGGTAGCTACCGCCAGAGAGCCTGGAAACTTGGAGGACCTTTGTACGTGCTCAATTTTTTCTTTTTCACCTTTTTCTAGTGTCACATTTAAATCTCAACATGTGCCAGCAGGCTATCAGACAGCAAATAGATGTAGGGGGGTAGGAGCACTTTGTAATGATGCTGGAGAAAGGTCGCCAAGTGTTAGATCTTCATTAATATCTTCCCTTTAATTTCTCAAGAGATGGTATTTTAAAATTAATTTAGACCTCTGCTCTTGCACAGCTGGTGCTCTGTCTGAACTGATGTTTTAAAATGCCGGTATAAGGAGAATGCTTCTCTTGTATCTTTTGTTATCTACTCTTCTGCAAACCTATCTGATTATGTAGCTGATTTAATTAGTTGACACAGGGCCTGGTGTTGGACCAACACGTTCTGGGAAGGGCAACTCTGCTCCAGCTCTTTCACTTCCCTGGTGGTGAGGTTGTGGTGTTGCCAGAGCTGTGGCAGCTTGTCCCTGTCGGGGGGAGACCTGTGAGTTTGCAGCTGATCTCGGGCACTGTTAGAAGCCTTCCTTGCTCAGCTGGAATGTTTGCAGGAGAGATTAGGCAGGGTATAGTCTGATATGTAGCTTAACAAAGTTAAAACTTTCAGGAAGCATCATGTAACCTGGTTGGCTTTGACTGCACGTCTTTGTCCCTTGGTTCAGTTAACGGAGTTTGAATGCCACGGCAGAGGGGTTTGAAAGAGGAAGGAGTATGGCATGATTTGGATAAGGCACTTGGAAAGCTAGCAGCTAAACTAGCTTGGTCTTTAAAAACCAAACCTACCTTCTGTCCTACAGATGGGTTTTCCTTGAGTTTATTGTTTTATAGCTTTTGACAAGTTGTGCTTGTTGTAGCATAAATACCTCTGTGGTTACCTTCACCTTTCAGGGTTCACCTATCCAGTCTATCCTTTTGATATTTAATCTAGCCTGACAGATGAAGAGGACAGTAGTAAGTAAATAATATGATATTCATCTGCATCTGTTTTATTAGAATTTAAGCCTGACATTCCATACAGGATTTGTAGAGAAGCTGGTGATGGTCAGGAGTGCCACTGACTGCGTTCCCTCACTACACACTGTGAGTGTGAGGAGCTCCCTGCTCCTCTTCCCCATGCCTCTTCTCTTTCCCTCAAAACACACTCTTTGAACTGCTTCAGGTTAGTGACTTTGTGGGGTCAGACAGCAGTGAGGGAAGTAGAAAGTATTTGTGGTTGTAATTTTTTTGTCTTGGCTTTTAATGGTAGCTGCTCAGCACCCACGGAGCTGCACCCAGGCAGACGGGAAGGCATTCCTAGGGTTTGTAGCTCAACAAAACATTCCTGACCTCTCTTGATTAGAGAGCTAGTAAGATGTATAGAAAGAACTGGGGAGGTTCATTGCCACAAGGTTAATTTCCTGAGATTTCTGAGGGATTCCGTGAGGCTCAGAGATGCCAGGACCGAAGCTGGACACAGCAAACTTCTGAAGGAGCTGTTTAATTTTAGAGAAATCTCTTTGGAGAATACTCTTAAAGCATTGTTTCATCCTTGGTAGGGAACAAAAGGAGAAATTATACCATGCTTTGGAAGGAATGATTGTTTTGAAATTGTCCATTCCCTGGGTCCGTTACATCTCGCTGTTGTACAGAAAGCCATGAAATCTGTGCATTGCCAGACACAAATTCTGCTTCTGATCTGAGAATGTGAAACACGAAACGTGCATCGTCATTGTGTGCCTACTGAGTGCTTTGGACACCATTTACATATCACTCATCCTGTCCCCAGCTCTGCCAAAATGTCCTCTGTTGGACCAAATCAGAGCCAGAAGCTTCAGTCCTCCTTCACGCTGTGGGAGATTGCCAGGGCTGCTTGTTTTGCACTGGCTGCTCTTGTTGACACACATTACAAACCAGTACTAACTTATGGAGCTGTACATTGTTTACTGCAGGCTTCCTGCTCTGCCTTGCTGTACGGTGTTGAGGTACAACAAAGAATAGGCTGAGACAGTCCTTTAAACTCATTAATTTGGCATTACCCTTTAAACTCATGACTTTGGCATTACCTGGCATTTTGCCAGATTTTGTATTTTTTTTGTGTGTGTCTTTATTGTGAGGATGGTGGTATTGATAAGGAGCAACGTTCTTTTTCTAGTTGTGCTTGCTATTTTCTGAGAAAATCCCAGTGTGGTTTCAATAAGGTAAAAACCCCCGAACCGCTGACTTCAAACTTGTTCTTAAGTTCTGGGGAACTTCTCTGCAAAATCTGAAGAGTGGTTCTTTAAAAATATTTGTGAGTTGTTTGTTAAGCAGTTGGTTATGAAACCTGTTCAAAATCAGTTTCTAGTGTTGATGTTTGTGGTGACAGTCACGTTAACAGAGCAGAAACTTCCCTGCTAAACCCCAACATGGATACTGAGAACAAAACATACGGATGAGTTCTTTCATCCTCACAGTCCCAGCATAGTATAGGCGAGATGAGCAAGCATCAAAAGATCACCCTGAGCAATCATGCTAGAAAACCATTATTTAACACTCCTTTTTTCTTCAAAATATCTCATTTACATATCATTAGCAAACTTGATAAGTTATATGCGACCCCCACAGTAAAGTTGGAACATAAAATTCTTGTGTTTGAAATACCACAATATTAATCAGAGCTATAATCCAGTCTTAACTGTAGCAATAAGCATTATAAATATAATGTTAAAACAATACATGCCCATAAAATTTCATCAGTTATATGTGCTGGAGCAGGGGGGTTTTATATGTAACTTACTATGCTTGGAATGAGCTTGAACTGAGTGGTGTCCTTAGAGAAGGTCTGTGCCAAGGGTTCGTGTATCATTCTCTTCTGTAACAACCTGCCAAGCTTTAACTCCATAAAACTTCAGCTTTTATAAACATTTTTTCCTATTAATTTTAATGAAACAACCGAAACTTTTATAAGTGGGCAAAACTGGATTTTGAAATGACTTTCTGTTTCCCACCTTATCTAACATATGGTTTATGATCACTCCTATCTCTATATACACTGAAACGTGTCCTTGAAAATTTGATTTCTGTAAAAGTTTACTGGTTTTATTATAGCTATTTTAAGTCTCTTGAATTTTAATGGGAGTTATGATCCCATCCATCATTCTGCTGATGTTAATAGGAACATTGCAGCTTTTGCCATGGGTTTTGGGCTGAGTTCAGTGCCAGAGGGACTTGAGCAGGTTGCCCTCTGGCTGCAGAGGGGAGGGATTATGCGGCAGCCACTGGGTGTTCAGTAGTGACTCTGCAGGCTAAAATGGCAGCAATCTTCATAGTCAATTTTAAACAACTGAGATATGATCCTTGTGTTTTAAGAATTTATTGCGTGCAATTATTTAGGGGGGTTTAAGGTGGAAGACAAGGAACAAAATACTTTATGTTTACAGAAACTGAATTGTTGTTACCTCACCTTGCTGACAGCAGGCTTTGCTAGGTTTAGGTTTATTGGATAATTCTGAAAGTTGCACAGAAGTTAAAGGCTGTAATAAAATTACGAAGCACCTCGTTAAAGTAAGATGAAGAAGCTGCTGATGGGCTTACATAGTCTTAATTATCAATCTTGATTTATTGATGGAGTTTCCAGTTTAAGATGTTAAATTGAAGACAGCTGGTTTACATCCTTTATCAGTGTTTCAGAAAGCTGAGATAAAATTGGACTATGAAACGCTGGTTGGAGTTGTTAGCACACATCAGAGCACTCACATAGTTTTAAAACTTTAGTTTAGAGTTTCATGTTTCAAACAACGCCGTGCTAAAACCTATTTGTTTTTTGTGTTGGAATTGGGTTCGTTGTTCTCATTATTAGTTTATATTCATTGGTATTCATTTTGATTAATACCCAACGTTCAGTCGCAGTTTTATTTGGTGATTTCAGAATTGGGATTTTTGTGTATATTTTATTATCTCACCAAGGAAAATTCTGGTGCATTTCTGTCTTTAACTGGAGTGTTCTGTTTTTTCTCCTTACAGAACTATACCCAGTATATTCCTCTCTCCATATATGACCTGCAAACCTGGATGGGCAGCCCTTCCATTTTCGTTTATGATTGCTCTAATGCTGGCCTTATTGTGAAGTCGTTCAAACAGTTTGCACTACAGAGAGAGCAGGAGCTGGAGGTGAGACCACAGTCTGCTGCAACGCTTTCCTTGGTGTTTATGCCACAGGGTTAAGTTTAAGCTTGCTTTGCTATTTACAGCTGAAAAATGTGTTAAAACTATGTTGGAAGGCAAATTAATTTATGAATAATTTTGCCACTCCAGACTATCTGGTTTAGTCTGTAATCCTATTAAACTTGGAATAATTTTTTAATACATGTGCTAATTGAGTGGTAATATTAATAGAATCAATTTGTGCCCTAATGATCTTTTCTGCAGCAATGAATGCTGAGGTGAACTAGACATATTTATTTTAGTTGCAGAAGTCGAGTCTCTGGGTGTGTATTTGGACGCAGTTAGAGTTTTGTGCTGTTGAGCTGAACGTGGAAATGTGAAACAAAATAAAATAAACCTGGAACACAGAGGGATTGTCACCGGTGGTTTCAGTTTCACAGACTGCTGAAGTTGTATGAGTTTCTAATGAAAGAAGCAGTATTTAACTGCAGGTGTAATTACTAATAAACTTACTCAAGTAAATCCAAAATGCAAAGTGGAAGAGCTGATGGTTGGACTTAATGATCTTAGAGGTCTTTTGCAACCTTAATGGTTCTGTGATTCCATTCACTACTGAGGACTTACTGAGATAACGTCTTGTTATTAATAGAAGGCAGAAGACACAGTGACAGAGAGAGGAAAGTGTTTACAGTGTCATACAAAGCATGGATGAGAATTTATTTGAAAAACTAAATTGTTGAATTGTTCAAATTCATGGAAAGTGAAGTCGAGCTGGAACTGGTGCTCCAGAGGGGCTGCTAGAGTGATCAAGATAATTGTTAGCCCATCTTACTGGAAGGAGATGAGAGGAGCTTGCTGTTCTCTTAATATGACACAGTGGAGGCTGAGGAAACCCATAATTTAGTTTATTTTTGGGGCTTCCCTTTTTTGGATAGCACAGAGCACTGGACACGTGCCATCAGGTTAGGCATAGTTCCACCAGCAACATAAAAATTAATTACAGTGTGTTTATAGATATGTTTGCAACCCCATTGGATTGGGTTTTCATTGTTCATGAACTATAAAGGCTGAAACTCTTAATGTTGTTCAGCCTCCAAAGAGAGGAAACACAAAAAGAAATGATAACTTGGGAGTGATAGAAAAGCATTCAACACTTCTCTAAGATACCTGAGAAAACATAATGCTGTAGCACTGCATGGTAGACAGTCTTCTGTAGAGAGCTGCCTCCAAATAGAATAAAATAGAAGATACACTTCAACAGGAAATACGGGGGTTTTAGCCTTTTGTTAGTAAATAAAGTATGGGTCATGTGTGAGTGAAGACCTGTGTAGATACAAAGAATTCTATCAGTTTCAGTCAGAAGAGGCAGGATTCTGTTATATCTTGTCCCGTGGGCAGGTTGCAATTGAGAATAGTTTTTCCCTTTGATAAAACAGTGTCTCTGAGGGCAGGGACGTTGAAGGCAGAAGCTCCCGCTCTGAAGGTGCTGGAGCCAGTTCAGCTGTAACTGGTTTTTAATTGGATGGGGAATGAGCGTATATGGAGATAATTTTATCTTTTGATTATAGCTTTGTGTTGCATAATTACAGGACGGCAATTAATCTAATAAAGGCTACCAGTCCCTATTGTTCTTAACATGCCACAGCATTGCAATCCCATTGATACCAGGACTGGTGTTTCCCTGGACTGCAAGAGACCTGATTGTTTCAGAGAAATAGCTGTGAATTGTTGTGCTTTCCAATTAAATGGGCAGTTAAGGATTTGATTTAATATCTGGCTAAACAGAAATTCATATTTTGCAGATAAGAAACACCTGTTTAACAGCACAGATGTGATTATGCTGTGGCATAGTATTAAGTGTGATAAATCAGTTTAAAAGTTGATTTTTGCATCCAGTCCTGCCTCTGTTTTGGTTTTGTCCTGATATTTGTAATAGGTAGCTATCATTTTCCTTTCCCAAATGACATTTTTCAGACCTGGAAACTGACCCCAGCTTTCAGAAGCTGAAATTCCTGCTGTTGCTTTCCTGACTGCTGTCCTGTTTGGCGTCCTTAAGCAGGAGAGCAACAAGGCTGGTGGGACTGTGGTGGTGATGAGGGTGCCAAGGATGCCTGGCAGGCACTTGGCCTCATACCGCTGTAAGAAAGTGTGGGTGAAACGGTGGGCAGCCACCTCACTGTGCCTGCTCTGGGGTTCTGAGCTCTGCCTGGAACACACAGTGGAAGTGCTGGCACTGGGTGCTCTAAATCATCTAATGAACTAGCTCTGACGGTTCTGTGAGCGTGTCTAAATACACCGTAATTGTGGAGAATTAAGCAGGCACTGTAGCTGTGCTGTGCTAACAATGATAAAACAGGAGGCTGGTTATTTCTGATTAACTTTCTGTGTAATTGTGACACTGTGTTTCCTCTGACTCATACTTGTCTCACGCAGCACAGGTCTGCCGTGTCAGGGCCACGCTTGAGAAGTACAGAAGGCTGAAATGTGTCTCTTGTATCTCATGCAGCCAAGCACACATCTTGCTTATTGATGTTCATCTTCATTGTTTGAACTCTGCAGCAGTGTACCTTCAGCTGCAAACTACAAGAACTTTTGTTCTTTGTCTCAGTAAGAGCTCGGTGTTGTGGTGGGAGTGCCCGTTCGTTCCCCCTCACAGTGACTTAACAAGGCCTGATTGGAGCTGAGGAACTCACAGTTTTGATTTTTCCACCTTCAACATTAATTCTCAAAACAATTAGCTTAGTGACAGCACAGCAGAATGTTATCTGGCATTAGCGCTGTGTCTGGGGGAAGAGTTTTTCTAATCGACCATCTGCTGGGAGAGGGGAACATCTCCTCTACTGTCGCTGCATTAATGTCTTCCACAGGGGAGGAGGATTCTCACAGCAGGAGCCGGGTGGAGCTTGCAGGTCTGGAAATAACAACTCCCAGTTTATGTTTTGGGGCAGGGTTCCTCCCAAGTTTACCTCAAACATGTCTGTTAATTCAGAGAAGCTTGGTTTTCTAACAGGTGCTTGTTTCAGAGTCTAATTTTATAGGTACATAAGTGTTTTCAGTTGCTGGGGTTTAAAATACATCTATTGCTTCCCTATTAGTGACAAACAGTAGTGCTTACAAACCTGTTAGCAAACCTGAGTGCTCCTTAGCTTGGGCAACTATAAATTGTTTTCAGAACAAATTAATTACCACCATCTTCCAGGAATGATAAAATGTCATCTATTACAGTATAACTTATAAATTAACATTACCACCGTTCTTTTCTCTGAAAGGCTGTGGATTGGCAGTTGCCCTGAAATAACATAAAGTAACACAATAAGTAGTCTGATAGTGAGGAATTTTTGCTTGCAAACCTTACACAGGAAAGTAAGCATCACTTAGCCTTGAGATTGTTTTTCTTCTGGAAGAAGTTGCGAGTTGTTTGTGGCCTACTACAAGGTCTGTGTCTACTTGATTGCTTCCAAAAATGACATATTAAAAAAGCCAATTAAAGATTGAAGATAAATACATAATAATAATAATTTCATATATGGTAACAACATAGTTTGATTACTATTCTTGCTGTTGTGATTTTTGCCAATTTATGTTTTTTAATCTTTCTTTAGCTGCCTTCGTATTTCATATCTTTCCCTAATAAAAAGTTATTAGAAAACCAAGCAGTCTTGAAAGTGTGACTTCAGTGGATGTTCTAAGGATGCAAAATAAATGTTCATAGTGGGCTTTGCTCAAGTCTCTGTATTTTTTTTTTTCTCACGTTGTAAACGTGTGTTTTGCTACATCACCATCCCTGACATAGCTGTACTGTATGTTCAGTTTATGGTCGTTAATAGTTCATCTCCTAATAGACAAATATTTATGCTGTGTGTGTCACAGCTTCTTCAGTTCATCTTATTTTGTAGAAGCCAAGAGCAGAGCAGGTCTTTGAGCAGGAGCTACGTTCTCCTCAGAACTGAGCAGTGCTACCAGAGTTTGACAAATGTCAAATCGTCAGTGTTTCACAGTACTCAGAAAGCACAAAATCCATCTGAATGTACTCCCCACCTACGGAGCCCATTTATGAGGCTGCCCAGAGGGCACGTCTTTAGGAAAAGAATAGCCATAGCTAAGCATTTTACCTGCTGTATAGTTATAAATCTGTGAAGAGCTTTCTTTTCCATAGCGTATCATACCTTTCTCTTCAAAGAAAAGATCTTTTTAGTATTTTAATTACCTTTTTTTTTTGTTATTAGTGTACAGCTTAAGTCTTATTGAGAGTAAATATCACTAGAGGACAAGCGATGACTTGCTTGTAGCTTGATTTCCACCCAAGGTATGACATGAATCTTTGCTGAAAGCAGCACAACTCAACTGAGAGCCAAGACAGGTCTTAGCTAATTTGGACAACTTGAGAAAGCCAAGGTGTGGCACTGCTGCCTCTGGGATTGGGACGGGGGAAAAATGGTATTTATTATAAAGAATCAAAAAACTTAATAGGCTTTGTGAAAAAGCATCTGAAACATCTCCAGAGCTTACCAGGTGCTTTGCTAGACAGGAGATGTGTGATTATGCCAGGCTCTGGGTTTGTAATTTCAGGTTTGTAACACAAGTATTCTATTCCCTGTCAATCCGTCTGGGACACCAAATGGATTTCATCTTCAGATAGATGGAATTTTTCATGTATAAAGATGATAAAGTATGAGATTATTCATTAACTGTATCACTTTGCATGCACTTTTTGGCATAAAGAATGAAACTGGGTGAAGTGCTGGTCTTTGAAAGAATGTGCTTCTGTTATCTCTGATAATGTGGCACATAGATCACTTTGATGGGTCTCTGCTTTCTATCTCATACATGAAAGGGCAATGAAGACACTGCATGTGTTGCACTTCTCTGCCCTATTTCTTTAAGAACCTTTGAGTACCAATAGCTCAAAATTTTAGATGGCTGAAGTGTTTGTTTTGTTTACTTGTTTAAGAAAGGCACTAAGATTATAAATGTTTTTCATTCTGTGAAGTATTAGTCTCAAAAATCATACTCTTAATCAAAGTTTTTGTTAGGAAAATAACTGGAGGTTTGACAAATGGACATATTGGTATATACAGTATTTCTGCTGTACAGATTGATGTTTGGATGGGTTAATCGATTCCAGTAGTGCAGGTCAGAATTTTAGAAACTCAGCTCTTCCCAGTAGACTCGGCCCTGATTTTAAAAAAGCACTGAATATGTGTGTCTGCTCCATTTTCCATTCTTTCTTGCCTTTTGAAAATTGATCTACAGTGTGTGTAGTGAAAGAGTCAAGAGGCATTGAGGCAGAGCTGGTTCCTCTCTGCAGATGCACAAATGCCACTGGACCAATGCACTCTGTCGGGGCGTGACTGGCGTGAACTCTCTCTGTTCTGTGTATATTAAACAGGTGATTATGCACCATTAAATATAAACTAATCCAGTCTAGGAAAATGAAGTTTTGTCAGAGCAGTTCTAGAGCTTGAGATGTAAAGACCTTAGATCAGAATTATTTTTCAGTGTAATGTTCACTACTTAGAGTAGAAATTACCCCATTTTTCCATCCAGAGGAGTATGCATGAGGACCTTGAACCCTTTTACTAAAGCATTGATTCAAACTTGTGCCTGCTGATATGTCAATATTTGCATTGCAGAAGACAGTGAACATTTCTTTTCCTCTTTTCATTGGAAGACAGCCTCTTTACTTAGCTACGGTAATTTTCTCTCTTCCGTTTCTCAATTTGACCTTTTTGCTCTAGTGAAGTATAAAGATGTATGGGAGAAACACAGTGAGTTCAGCATTCTTCTGGCTTACCAACAAGAGTCATCTGGGTGCTCCAGGGCAGGAAATGCTGCCTCGTACAGCCAAATGAGTTGCGTTATTCCATTTGAAGCTACTCTGCCATCTGTGGTGAATGGTTATGAGGCAAAGAAAGGATGAGTTTTGCTTAAATGTAAAAGAAAGAATAATTAACCCATCTTACTTCTACAGCGCTCGATTCCAAGCTGGCAGATGTGAACTGAAGACTTGGAAGTGTTGATCATAGTTCAGTCTGTAGCAAGTTATTGTGTGTGGTATTGTTATGGTAAATACAGTTAAATACTGTCAGTTATATGCGAGTTAAAGCCATGGCTGGTGCTGCCATAGTCTTAAATTTCTCCAACTCCAAAGATCCATGGAACTTTTCACTGTTTATTTTCAAAATAGAAATCCACTTGACTGAATTCACCACCTGAGATATTGCCTTGGTCTCTGCAGGTGGCTGCAATTAACCCAAACCATCCACTTGCTCAAATGCCTTTGCCACCCTCGATGAAGAACTGCATTCAGCTGGCGGCATGTGAAGCCAACGAGTTGCTGCCCATGATCCCTGATCTGCCAGCTGACCTTTTCACATCATGCCTTACTACGCCGATCAAAATTGCTCTGAGGTGGTGAGTATCTCAGTTTGTGTAGCTTGTCTGTGGAAATGATAGATTTGTTAATCCAAATGCTTCCTCTAACATAACGTTTCTCTGTGGTATTGAATTACTGGATTTGAACCATACATTTGGGACAGCATTTTATTAATCAGAACTAGAAAGGTGAAAATATCATTATCTTCTACTTATTACGTTTTAGATTTCAGCTCAATATCTGGGTTTGCTCAGATTAAGGGATTTACTGTTCTGGGAATTAAAAAATCTTCTTCAGAGAGCAGAAATAGTACATATTGCAATACAACTTTTTGTAAATTGTTCTTTGTACAAATAATATTCCAAATATTGCAGTTGCTGTAAATAATACAGTAGCATTAAATAATGCTGTAGTGCAAGAAATTGAGCGATAAACCAAAGAGATGTTATGGAATGCCATACCAAGGTAATTAGGCAGAAAGTTATAAAAGACTGCTGCAAACACCAGGCACTTTTGAAGAGCAATGTTTTTACCCAACGACAGAGAGGATCACGAACAGATCAATTGTGGGTACTGCCTGAGGACATAATGTGAGCAAGTCCAGCGTGCGTACCTGGGTGGTTCGTGAGTCTGCCAATTCATTCCTATTGGCACTTGTCTCTCTCAAGGTTCTGTGTGGTTTGGAATGAAAGACTTCAGGTCACTTGCCAGATTTGCTTAACACAGGTGGAAGCCTACAGACATTGCAGGTGATGGTGAGTGATTGAGTCACCACAGCTTCAAGAGTGATTGGCTGTCTTTTGGATACTCTTGTAATAACTTACAGTTCTTACACTCTCTCTGACATATATAAGTAACAAACTGAGTGTGTTAATTTGATAGGTTCTTGTTTAGATACCTACTGCCTTTTGCTGATGCCTTTGCTTGTGTAAGAGACAGCTCAACAGCACAAGACAGCACAACTTTTTGCTCCATTTTTGATTTTGTGAGCTCACAGGAGAGAGTCCGATCTTGTAAACACGGGCAGAAGACTCAGATAATTTTGAGGAGGTCAGAGAGCTTCAGTGATGTTAGGAATGTATTTGAGGGAAGGGTTTGAGAGAGCAAATGAGATAATGTGTTTTCTGAGCCACATGTCTTAGACCAGCAGTCTAAAGTGATAGTAGATGAGCTAAGGAAGGGCAGCCCTCTAAATGGTTTAGGCAGGCATGTGTTCCTCTCACAGCTTTAAAATCCTTTTCGTCTTACTTTTTCCTTTTAGTGTTTTCCAAACAGAGGTTTATGTTGTTTTTTAAGGTACCAGTTTGATTGCTACACTGGCTGCTCATCGAAACTCACAAGTGAGCAGTTGCAGATGTGCAGCAGGATTGAGCCTGCTGATTAGCCAGAGACATTTAATCTCATCTAATCCCAAGAGAATGATGTGCTTCCCTTCTGGGACAGGTGAAAGGAGAGAGGAGGTTAAGTTCCTATGTAGCTGTTACTGTGACAGTTCTTCAGTGGCAGTGTGGAGCTTTGCAGCTTTGCCCTTCCTTGTGCTGACCTAGTGGTAGGCTCTGAGCTCTGCCTGCTGGGTGAGAATTCTTAAGCTGTCTGCACAAATCCTTCTCTTCTAAAAGCTAAAGAAAGTTACTGTATGGTAAAAGTCCTTTAGGGATGTTTTATAACCACGAAAATATAGTTGCAGAGAACTGCTTCTGTGATATGGCTGCTATTGGATCATTGCTATCCGAATGTGAAGGGGTTCAGGTTTCTACTGGGTTGATGTGTGGAGAAAGGCTGAAATGTAACTGAATGTTGTGCCTGGTAGCTCAAGACTGACAGCAGTGAGAATGAGTGCAACTTGGTAAATACCAGTGATGCTTTTTAAAATGTTACTTGTTGAGTGGAATATAAAAGCCAATAAATAAAACAAAAGGCGATGCAGGATTCAGCAAACTGGGGGGTTGAATTCAGGTTCTAGGGAGAGTGTTTTCACCAAAACACTGTGTCACTGTGGAGAGGAGAGGGCGGAACAATTGCTTTTCAGGGTGGATGCACTGAGGCTTGCAGATATTCTGAATAACTCATTATTGTGTGTTAAATCAATACTGCTGGGACACCATGACAGCAGTTAATTCTTGTTGGTTTCATCAATTCATGAAAATCTTTGTGGGAATCCCTAGCAGGGGCTCTGGTGCCTGTTGAAGATTAACTAGTTTAAAGCAAACTGAAGGTTTATAGGTGAGGTGAAAGCAGTTGGCATTGGGACTCAGGGTTCTGCTTCCCTTGTGATTATCAGAACCGTACTTCGCCATTTGTGCTGTATTTAATGTGAAAATGCTGAAGCTGTTTATGAGGGTTGTGAGGTTTTGGTTTATTTTTGCAGGAAGCCTCCTCCAAACATATAAACTGCTTACACAACAGTGTTCGATGGACAGTTTCTATACACTGAAAGAGGTTTTTTGGGTATTGTGATCTGCTCAGGAATTTTCTGTTGCTTCATCTCCATGGGAACGCGGCTGAGGGGGTGATCAGGGCAGGTTCTCGAACAGAGCTACACCTGCTGCAAACAGGAGATATTTTGAGAGTTGGGTCTGGGTTGTGTTTGACAGGGAAGACATTTGTAAATTGCAGCTCAGGGGAGGGGTTTAACACTAGTAAACCTCAACTGTTCTTGGGGCTGAAGCTGGTAGATGCCATGTGAACTCCTGGATAATGAAGCATTCCCTGCTACATCCAATCCAGTGGTGGTGATTGATGCTTACTGCACACCACAAAATTTCTCCTCTCTTCTCTGATGAGGATTAAGTTCCTTTTATATTCCCTATTGATTGGCATAATTATGGTTGTGTGTTTATCCCTGCAAGTCCTTTAAAGAATAAGTGCTTGCTTGCAGGGCATTGTTGTTCACTGCTGTTAAAGAGCATCCATGCAAAACCAGACCCTCTGCCTGCATCCCAGCTGTTTGGTGCAAACCATATATTGGACTCTTATAAGCAGGCAGTTAACTGAAAATAAAGTGGTAAACCTTTGTCATTAAAATTTCAGTCTTGCTCTTTTATTAAAGTTGATCCAGAACCCTGCAGAATTGCTTTTGAAATACAACATTTTGCAATGCTAGACTGACAGGCTAATGAGGTTTCATATACAGAATTTATCGGGAAATAAAAGTTTGATGAGTAAATTTCTATACATCCCATTTTAAGCTCTGTATTTTAAGTAAACAGCTGATGGACACAATCACTCATCAAATGGGGTTGCAACTGCTTTCCTTTCAGTCTAATTTCAGAGAAAGGAAAATTGGTGCTGGTAGGAGAAGCACAGGTCAGTCGTGCCCTTCCGAATGCGGTGCATGAAAGCCTTAACAGCAGTCTGACTATTCTGGAATCCAGAGCATGAATTCCAACTAACTCAATACCGATTACCTTCGTGTGTAGGGACTGTTGTGAGCTGACGTATTCCAAATATATGTTGTAACTAAATATAACTGTATATGAGGCAGGCTTAGAGATAAGCCGTATGGATTGTTAATCTTGACTGATAGGCATGAAGTGGGAAGCAGGCGTAGCTATTGCAGAAACGGACAGAAATTTGTGTGTGATTGGGCCACTGTTTTACGCAGATCTGTGTCTCGTGCTGTCTAAAGCAAAAAGCAGCTATATTGGAAGTTGTGATCAGTAGTGCGTCATGTGCTGATGTTATCTGTCCCTTCAGACGTAAACATGCTGCAATTATATTTTCAGTTTTACACAGGAGGGAGACGGCTGTTCCTTGTCTGAACTGTCTTAAGGACCATGTGGCTTTGAACCCTGAAGTCCCACTCATAAGAGTAATAGGGCTACTGAAAAGCGCTGGAAAACTCCCAAATCAAAAAGAAACAGAAAGTTTGGGAACTGCTTAGACTCAGGAATTTCAGATGTGCAGTTTCTATATCAGAAGCCAAATGTAGCGAGCTTGTAAGCGCATGGAAAAAAGAGTTTGCCTTGTGGCAGCTGATTTTCTGTTGGGTCAATTAAACTAAATGTGGGTTGTTGTTTTTTTTTTTCCCTCATGTATTTATTTTGAATTTCTGCTTGGAATTCTACAGGGTTAACTGAACCAATCCTCTGTCCCAAATTTAATTTGAGAAACTAAATTGAGTTTCAGAGTATTCTTGTAATATGTGAACAGAACCCAGGTGAGCAGTGTTATGCATATTTCTAGTTTTCTTCTTTATTGCCTGGCATTTATTGGTACATTTACATGCAGCTGGAACATATTTCGCCTGATGTTTGTGATGATGACACCAGCCATCATTTGACAAGCTGAGAGAGTTGAGGTTGTTCAGCCTAGAGAAGAGAAGTCTCTGGGAAGACCTTATAGCAGCCTTCCAGTAGTGAAAGGGGCTACAAGAAAGCTGGGGAGGGGCTCTTGATCAGGTATTGCAGGGATAGGATGAGGGGGAATGTTTTTAATCTGAAAGAGGAGAGATTGGGATGAGAAATTAGGAAGAAATTTTCCATTGTGAGGATGGTGAGGCACTGGCACAGGTTGTCCACAAGAGTCGTGGCTGCCTCATCCCTGAAGGTGTTCAAGGCCAGGCTGGATGAAGCTTTGAGCACCCTGATCTAGTAGGAGGTGTCCCTGACCATGGCAGGGGGTTGGAACTGGATGATCTTTGAGGTCCCTTCCAACTCAAACCATTCTATGATTCTATGACATCTGAGTTTATTCACATGCTGGCCACAGTGTGATACAGCAGCTCCCTAAAAAGGTGCTGAATGACAGCAGTGTAACTAATGCATTTGGATGTGCAAATACCTGTTTATGTGTGCCCTCAAACGTGCGCCTGTCCTGTGGTTGTAGCAGTTGTAGGAATGGTTTGGCACACGGGCATTTCCCCTGTTGTGTGCCCTGAATGTCTGCATGTACTGAGTGAGCTTTCTGCTTCTAATCCAACAAGCTGTAATCAAAAGCTTTGTGCTTAGGACAAATCTGTACAAAAAAGGAGGCTAATGTGTTTGTTTGCTCTGTGGCAAAGGGACTCTGTGGCCAGAAGAAAGTCTGCTCGTTGCTTCTTGGACACTTGCCGTCCAGCCTGGTGGACGCTGACGGTGCAGAGCAGGGTTAGGATGCTTGTCCTTTTTTGTACATTGTGTCTTGCAACAGTGTGCAGTTAAACTCTGTCCTGTTAGACTCTAAGCCTGTAAAATATAGCTGAGTGGGAGAGGTTAGGTTAAACCATAGCTCAGATGAGAGGCTTCTGAAGTAAATAGTGTGTGACATGAGATGGTGAGAGGTAGAGCTCTTCTTTCTTTATAGAAAGCAAATGTGTAGCAGTACAGAGCTGTGCTGGTGTTGTTATGGTCCTCTTTCAGATGTGTCGTAATGCAGAAGCATTGAGCAGAGGAGTTAGAAAGTCATCTGGTATCCTGAGTCTTCAGGGAGGCTCCAACCTGATTCTGATGACCTAATTCTGCCATGCTGAATCCTGCCTGCGGTTTTGTTTGAGAGGGGTGTTTCCCTGCATGGTTCTGTAACAGAGGGTTGCCAGATTTTTATATTTTAGCAGAATGTATTCGTATCCCACTGTGGTGTTTGCAGGTACCTTTATGACTTCTTTTTATGATGAATGGCACACATATCAGAAACACAGCCTGGGGACCACTTTAGCTTTTTGGAGATCATCCCTGTTCTTGGTTGTGATGGATGTCCTGCAGTCAGGGGATGCCACAAGAGAGCTGGAGGGTCCTCAAAATTTCAAAAATGGGCTTTGCACATCTTGTCTTTAAAGAAGTAATTGTTCTCTCCTTTACCTGGGGAAGAGCCTTTCGAATGTGGATAGTGTGGCTCTGCTGAAAGGAAGGGCTCCTTCTGTGACCTCTCCAGCTACTGTTGGATGCAGGCAGGAGGTTTCCCAGCCAGCTGAGCCCTCCTGATCCACACTGCCCACAGAGCTTTCTGTTCCTTCACAGGGTGAAGTGTAGGGGTTAAATACCAACTTGTATTGCACTGGGGAAAAAGGTCTTCATTAAACAACACACTGGATTTCTGAAATACTGGGAAAATGGGCTGGGAAAATAGTGGTATCACCTACTAAGTCATTTCTCAAGTTGAATTTGCTGGTTTTCCTTCACAGAACTATTGTTTCCCACTCATGCCCTCTGGGCACAAAACATATCCCCAAGAGTGCTGGGGGAGGGAGTCAGACACTTGGAAACTGGGCTGCAGTCATGTTGTCTTCCCACACTTGCTTGGGTTTAACGGCTTCTGGGATTTTCTAGCATAGTGAGTGGTAGCGCTAAGGGGACTCTGCATCTTCCAGGGCCGGCGCTGCTGGCATAGTTGTATTTGTAGTGCAGAGGAAATAGAGTCAGCACTTTTATTTTTAATTAAATAACTGAGGTGCTTGAACTTGACGCATCCGTCTCTTTCCCTCCCTTTCTCACTTTCCTGCCTGCGGTGCCAAATCTTTTCAGGGAAACCCAGCCAATGCTAATCACTATTCCAGAAGCAGAAACCTCCTCGGCTCTCATGTCATCTTACTCTTCCCAAGAGACCATGCTGGATGACTGCGAGCCCTTTTCTCCCTGCTATGTGTTGGAAAACTTGTCACTGTGACAGTTACAATACCCTGGTTTTGACACCCGACGATGGAAATCGCCGCATAATCATGAGTGTGACAAACATTGAGGGCCTTGCTTGATTCTCATTATGCTGTGGCAGAGTTTTCTACCCAAACACCATTTTAGAAGCAGAAACACTGTAATAAAGAAACTTCCTTCCATATTCTTCCCACAGAACCTTGCCATTAAATATTCAATTAGTGTGTTTTATTTTCTTCTCTGCAGGTTCTGTATGCAGAAGAGTGTCAGGCTGGTGCCAGGAGTCACACTGGATTTAATAGAGAAGTAAGCAATGTTTTATGATTTTTTCTTTCTGTTGATCTGATTTTCCTCATTATTTCTAGCATTTCTCTTGTTTGTCTGCAAGGAAATTTCCTTTTGCAGAATCTGCACCCACAGTATTTGTCATTTCTTGCCTTACCGTGTGGTGCTGAAATTAGCAGTGCCCATAGAAGTGAGCAGCTGCTCATGGAGTGGCGCCACAGTGAGGAGTTACCACTGGGCTGGGGGAGTCGAGAGTCCCGTAGCTTTTGCTGCCCAGGCTGTCAGCCCAGACAAGCCAGAGAAGTGGCAACCGCAGACACAGATTGTGGCCGTGTTCCTGAAGTCCAGCACTGAAAAAACAGGTGTGTGGCTGGTTTCAGTGTGGGTTTTGACAAAGGAGACTGCTCACACCCCCTGCGTTACCAAAACTGACTGATGAACAGAAAAGCACCTATCCAAAAATACCATTTGTCACCTCATTGCTCTGCTGCCTCACTTTTTTGTCTGATAGTTGTATTATGTTCCAGATTTAACACCATTAAAACCTGTTTTAATCCTTTTATCAAAGCAATATTTGAGCGTAATTACTGGTTGTCAGGCAGCTGAGGCAAACTGATTAACCAAGACAACTATTCCTCAAATAGTGCTTCAGTTTGTACAAACAAGGTAGAGTTTGAAATAATAATTGCTTGCTGTAGTAATTGCTGTTTTCTAAGAATTTTTTTTAATAAGAGAATTGTATTGTTAAAGACAGGGCAGTCTGGATGCGGTTCTATGTGCCCTGTGGATCATTTTTGAATGCCCAGTTCTTGGAACATTGATACACACACAGACTGTCTGGGATTACTTAATTAAAGATCATTCATTCAATTTCCGAGAAATTTTGACTCTAGAAATACTGCTGCTGAGATTAATTAGAACTCTTGTGACATATGGATGTCCAGAGTCCAGTTACGATCTTTTGTCTAAGATGAAAACTGTAGAATTGAAGTATTCTGAGAGGAGGTTGGGAGAAAAGGAATCTGGATAATAAGCCTGAATTCTTCACAGAAATATGTATATTCTGTGATTTTTAATAAGCTTCTGCATGGTGTAGCAAAGCACAGCAATCATTCATCGCTCATGCTGCCAATAGCAAATTGTCTGTTATAGCATACGCAATGAGGGTAAGATTGCATCAGCTAAAACTTCTTGTTCAGTTTTTGCTTTAGTAAATCATTCCATGTTTACTTGCATGTTTTACATCCTGATGAGGTTAAAAATGCTTCTCAATGCTGTTAGAACTTCCACAATGCATATTTTAGAATGGTCGATCTCAATCAGTGGTATATAGGTATTTAATCATGCTAATTTTATATGTGGAAATATGATTACCCTATCTCATCTCATCTGGGTAAACTAAGCAAGTGATTCTTGTAAAGCTCTATTTCAGAGGCACTAATCTTCTCAAAATAAAAATAGTTCTTCAGTTTGCAATGAAAATAATAGAGGCAGGAGCCCAGCTATCAAAGAGAGTGTTGAGAGCGGCTTTCGGAGATACGACAGTCTAGGAACTGGTCCACCACTGGGCAGTGTTTTCTCCGAAAGCTCTGATAAAAATGTGGTGTGTTTTGTTTTCCTTTTGGTTTCAAGGAGAGGAAGGAAATCTGGCCAGAGGTTAACGTGGCTTTTTTGTGTCCTCAGGAGTGTGGGAACAGGGGTTTCGGTGTGGGAAGGTTAGGTGGTGCTGAAGTTAAAGGCTATTTGGTGTAGAAAGGTGTGTGGTTTCCCAACTGTTGTTTAAATGAGGACGTTGGTTTGGCCATTGCTGGCTGTTGGGCAGAAGAGGTAAGCAGAACTTCCTGAACTGATGGGCTCATCAGTGTGGACAGAGATCACCTCAGGCCACTGGATGAACGTGTTCTGGAACAACGACTATATTATGCTAATTGCAATTAACATATTGCTACAAGGGTGTATCTAGTCAAAGAACATATGGCGAGGGTCGATGATGGTCTGAGCCAGGTGGCTCAAGGATCGGCCTCCCTGAACACTCAGATGTGCTGCTGAGGGTTAAATACTCTTTAAATAATGGTTTACTGAGAAAAAAAACCCAGCAATTTTCTTCTGTATTCACAATTCTTGTTGGTTCATGCTGCAGCACACGTGAATTCTTTAAAGGCTGTCTTCATGGAAAGCGTGCCAGAGGAACGTTCCTGTGGATATGAAATATTTAAGCTTCATTTTCTTAATCTGCTACATATATCAATTATAGAAAACACATGGTTTTTAATACAGGCTTGAGATGGGTCTTGAATACTTCCTGGGCTGCCTATGTGTATATTGTAATTTATAATTTACTTGTCTTTAAAACTGGAAAAAGAGTTTATATTGCAATTAAGCTGCAGACTTTGAGACTAAATTAGTCTGCATCTTCTTTCAAGGCTCAGATTTCTAATTATCTAGGCTAAGCCAGCACCCTGATGAATAAACGTGTGGTGTATCCTGATGTGCGTTTATGTTTCAGATCTTCTGAGATGAAGCCAAAATAATCCCTAGTTTAGAAATAAAGATCTTTGCTGAAGCCAGACAGTAAAATGTAAAGAAAAAAGAAAGGAAAATTATGTTAGCGAAGTGCTGGGAATTTAGAAGCCTCTGGCTGCTGCTTCATGAGGCTCCTCCATGACATCACCAATGTCAGGCATTCCTGATGCCTTGGCTGGTCTTCTCTGCTTCATCACACACCATCCTGTACTCTGTCCTGGCAGAACCTGTGGTGTGGCTGCCGAGTGAAATGAGCTGGGATTTTGTTCTGCCTTTTTAAAAATTTTGGAAAAAGTCTGGAGGAGTGGTTAAACTTGGGGTGGAATGGGATTACAAAGCTGGGTGCCAGAATTGGGGATGTACAAAAATGCTTTTGTCTGCTTTGCTGCATTAGGCTGCCTCTCCTGAAATCGCTTGCAGAGGAAGAGTGGTACATTGCTTTCCTGGGATTCTTTCTCTGGATCTGTTTTGCAGAGGGAGGGAATTGTCTAAACAAAAATCCCAGTGGCCCAACCAAGAGCTTTTCATGCCTCTGGTGGGCCGCTTACAAGGCTGTCTTTTCAGATGACTACATGAATATGGTGCCACCACTCACTTTCACAGCTGGGAAGGAGCCCAGTCCCTTGCTGCCAGGATTTTATGAGGAAGGACCTGTTCAGAATGTCAGCTCTGAGTCACGTAGGCAGGAGCAGGGTGGGAGGAATTCGTCTTGCTGCAGCGTGTGCTGTTGCTGTTCTGAGAGCAGAGCACCCATCTCTCGGCTGTCATTCACCAGCCCAAAATCCGTTTATAAAAATCACTAGAAATAACAAATTTGAGTCTAAAATTAATTTCGTTTCCACTTTAAGTATCATCGAATGTCACAGACTGGAAATCATTAATGTTTTAATGTCTATTGATTATTGATGAGTAATGATTCAACAATAGCAAATTTAATGATTCAAGTAGGAAAAATTAAATCCCAAGATATCACACAGTAAAAGTAATGTAATTGGAGAAAATATGGAAATCATGCTGTAGTTTAACAAATACCTTTGGTGCTTACCCTCAGAACTTTGATGAGTTGCCCTCAGAATGGTGAATTGGGGGGCAGATGAAGGAGAGCAGCTGGTTAATATCGTTTTTTTCCTCCCAGGTGATCCCAGTAGCAAATATCATCTGCTCCAGTCCCCTTCACTACCTTTTCCTTTGCCAGGCTGGCAAACAGTGTGTTATGGCTGGAGGGACCTGGGTTGGCATCACCCAGGACCGGGCTGGCATGACTCCAGCAGCAGGTCAGGCTGAGCGTGTTGGGTAAATGGGGGATGCAAAGCGTGCCCTGGTGCTGGCTTCTTGGTCACTGCTCAGGGTGAAACAAGCTTTAGCACTCTCGCCTCAAAGCTTAATGCGAACAGCAGCTTTTTACTAACATTTTGAAGTGGGTGCAGCAGTCTTGGAAGAGAGTTTGTTGTGTGGAAAGTCATTGGAAATGATGGCTTGTTTGAAGTCTGAGTATGGAAATTATCTTATGACTGCACTTGTGTTTAAATAAACAAAATTGTTGTTGGTGGGTTAGCAATTGCAGCCAAATGCTAAACTGAAATTGTGTTTCCATCAAGATACTGTATTCCCTTCTAAAACACACTGTTACCTAGTGCAAGGGAATCCCACCTGAGCTGCTGGTGTTGGGGCTTGGCAGAAGTCAGAAAGATTTTGAACTAGATGGAGAAAGGTGTTTGATTGATAGCAGAGCAGCCTTCCAGTACTGAAAGGGGCTCCAGGAAAGCTGGGGAGGGGCTTTTGATCAGGGAGTGCAGGGACAGGACAAGGGGGAACAGTTTTAAGCTGAAAGAGGGGAGATTTAGGCGACATATTAGGAAGAAATGTTGGAAATGAATGATCTTTAAGATCACTCGCAACCCAAGCTGTTCCATGATTCTGTGATTAAAATAAAAAGTTCTGTTGCTTTCTCCTGAGCTGGACAGGGACAAACACTGTTGGCTCTTGGGCCAGTGACTCAAGGCAGCTGAAGGCAGAACAGTAGCTTGGATGTTGGCAGGATGTAGTCCCTCTACAGTTGGTCAGTGTCATCACAAGTGCCAGACGTTAAGCTCTCTTTGCAGCTTTTTAATCAACCGTCTGCTATTCTGGACTATCCAAAGAGTGAAATATTGCAGCCTGGGGTTTTAAATATTTATTTTTTTAATTAAATGGGAAAACTATAGATCTTAATTGGCCTTTAGACCAAGCCTCGGTGGCTTTCAGCCCATTGATTTTATTCTAAAAAATTCAGTGGAAGGTGTTAGAGTGTATTTCGGTGTTTCAGGAAGCGGCATCGGCCACAGCGTAACAGGGACACCGGGCTGTACTGCCTGGGGGTACTCAGGAGGGCTTGAGTTGACAAAAAACTTGCTTTTGAAGACGTTATTCTGGAAAGTTTCTCATCCATAATTCTGATTTTATTGGAGTATTTAATTTTATCACCATTGCTACAGAGTATCTGTCTCTAGTGCGGGCAAAGCCTATTGTAAATACAAAGTGAAGATCATACTCAAAAGCATGGTTTTCATGGCAACACTTCTTTCATATCTTTATACAGCGAGATGACAGGGTTGAACACGAGTGTACAAAGCTTTACAGCACTCTTGAACAAATAATTTAAGAACCTCAAACGTTTTGTCTTTCTGGAGTGGTTTGCTGAGGTTTCAGGAGCCCAGTCACGGCGTGCCTGTATCATTCATGTCATTCCGTGATAAGGAAGCATTGTCTTTGAGCACGCAAACTGTGCTGATCCTGTCTAAGCAGCTCCTGACAGTGCAAGAGATTTCCACAGCAGTTATACCATTTTCCACGGTGTGCTCCCTCCCTTTTATTTTGGAAGGAGTGAAAAAGTGACATATACTTATGTTATTTTAATTCCCCATACTCACATCATAGTGGATGTTTGCATCAGTGCCAAAGCATCTTGTTTTTCTGAAGTCTAAGCCTGATATTGCATATCCCAACTTATCCATATTATATTCCAAAAGTAGAGGTAAAGATGGAGCCCATCTGAAGGGAAAACCTGGCATCCTTTGAAGTAAATGCTTCCCCTGGAATTAAAGTGATGGGATTTTGCTAAATTGCTGACAAGGACATTGATGATTACACCTAGCACGAGCTCTTTTGTGACCCTGACATTTTGTAGTCTTCACTTCTCACAATAGACTGCCATGATTTAGGTCTCTGTAAACGCGTCTGTCAAGAGGGTGATGGAAGAAGCAATTGCAAGTCCAGAGATGTTAAATTGCAGCCAGCAGCCGAGAGAGCCTGCCCTTTTTCCCTTTTCTTCCCCTCCCTCCAAAATAGTTTTTACAAATGAGATCTGCTTTGTCCTTATTGCCAAAGGCTCTCACTGACTGTCAAAGCGTAACGTGAAAGACATCAGGAGAAGTGAGACCAAGATGACAGCAATATTCCTTGTGGGAAAAGTACTTTCTGGAGCGTTGCAATGTTCTGGTTATGTAGATGCCCAGAAATTAAAAGAAGCTTTAGTTTATAGCCACAGGATGGAGTTGAAGGAGCGCAGTGCATGAGGGGAACTTTCTCACCCCAAAATATTTTTCCTTAAAATGACTGTAAGTCAATTTTTGTAGTGGAGCTCTACAAAAATAACAGCAGTGAAGTGACCTCTTCTTACTGAAAGAGATAAAAAAAGAGCATAACTGATTATTTAAAATAAATCTTTATAGCTGTGTTAGGAAACAGATAGGAGAGCACTTGCCTGTCTCTCTGGTGACTTTCTGGCAGATGATGTTGGTTATTTTAATGCAGTGCTGTGGTGCAGCCCTCGTAACTGGGGGGGAGAGTTTGGTACCTCTGAGTTTCAGTGGATGGGGATGGAATTCATCTGATATGTTTAATTGCTGGTGGGCTAATTCACTGTCCCTGTCATCAGAGCATACAGTCTGAGAGTTAAGTCCCTCTTCTGTTGCCTTTGGAAGATAAACTTTAATTCTCAAAGATGATTGAGATCAACTGTCATTGAGTAATCCTGTGTTAAAAATCCCTTCCTGGGATCACTCAGCTTGTCATTGGATCGGTACAAACTGTCCTTTCTGGGTTGAGAGTCTGAGTAGTCCCATCTCGGCACAGAAAATCCGTTGTGTTTATTTTCATCTGCTGATTTAGTGCTGACTGTTCCAACGTTAATGGGTTCCTGCTTGCAGCGCGGAGAGCAGCCCTGCTGCTGTTTCCTTCTAACAGCTGCTCTCAGGTGCTGGTTCAAAAGCAGGAAGCTTGGAAGGGTTTGGTGCAGTTAGGAAATATGTTGCCTTTCCTTCTTGCTCTCTCTCTACCCTCATCATTAATACCTAATGCAGAGGCTTTCGAAGCACTGCACAGTATTAATCTTCACAGTGCTGGAGCCAGGTACAAAATTAGTGTCTTCCTGACTATACATGAGGACAGAAAGAAAATGAACTCACCTGATGCTACAATAAGGTGTCAGAATGACATCCTATTAATTTCTGCTTCTTGACTGCAGTCCCTCGTAGCTGGCTGTATTTTCAATGAATCTTGCCATCAGTTTGAGAAAGGACTGTCACATTGTGGAAGAATACCAAATCCTTTTTAAAATCCAAACCAAAACCTATCCTACACTAATGAGCAGCTATTTCAAGTCTTTACATACAAAAAAGAAGCAGCGTGCCTTGTTCCCCAAGCAAGGAGATTATTCAAGTCACAGGGAGTTTCTGAGGTTGGGTTACAAGCAGCAACTTTTTGTGTTCCTGTTTACAGACAGTAAGACCAGTATCAGCTCTTAATAAAGAGAATTCAGTATGAACTGTGCACTGAACCCTCCATCTAGTGTAAAGATTCCAACTCTGCTGTGAAACACCCTCTTTCTGTTACCACTGAAAACCTGCCTGAAAGTGGCCATCAAATGGTTTAAGCTCAGCGTTTGGCTTGCTGGGGAATCTCTGCAAGGATGGCTTTGGTTTCTAATTAATAAATTCTGACTTTGGAAACGCTGCTGTTTTGCTGCAGAGGGTGTTCTGCAATGCAAATATTTATGTGAAATCCTCTCAAGAGCAGTTGTGTGGCCTTGTGTTCCCCTGCTTGCTCTGGGGGATCGGTTAACAAACACCATTTCAGAGATGTATATTTTTCCTCTGATATCAAGACAGACAGGAATTTTTATAAGATGTTAATTTTTAGCTGGTTTAGAAACTATTTATACAAGGGAATATGCTTCGTCTGAACCAGCATGGAAATGATCTCTCTGTACATATGAGAACAGGTTGCCATAGAGAATGTTCATGTGGTTCATCTCGAGACTTTTCAATATTTGAAAACTTGTTATGGAGGGGAAGTTGGGATTCATTAGGATAAAACCCTCCCTATCCTATCTCTCCTATTTTGCAAGGTGAAGAAAGCTGTGCTTGAGGATACCAGGTTGTATTTGTCTGTTTGATATCTGAGTATTAATAGGACAGACCAGAACCCAGTGTGGTGGTTGTTGGTGGGTGGTTGTGGTTTGTCTGTCTTTGTTCTGGTGAGAAGCAGATAAGCATTAGAAAGAGTATTTAGCTGCTCAGGATGGAGGCAGAAGCTGAGAGGTATTGAAGAACTGTTCACAGCCACTTTTCTTCCTTAAAAGTGACATTGGGTTTGAGTCCCAGGCGACTCATTTGGTCCTCTGAATAACAGAGATGAGACTGCATGTTGGTCCTGTAGCTCCTTTGGACCTCACAGCGTATTAGAGGTGAACAAATACGGTACAAGATCTTGGTTGAGCTCCTGCCTGAAATAAATTTGAGTGACTTATCTCAGTCTCCAAAAGCAAGATCCTGAAGCACGCACCAGCAAGATTCCTAGTGGAACATTGCTGTTCCATCTTCACTGACTGTGCTTTGGTCAGGCTGTTGCCTCTGGTGCATTGATGCTCAGAATAATAAATGTGAAACTCGGAGGAGACCATTAGCTGGTCTGCCCTGACCTTCTGTGTGTGTCAGCCTACAGCATGTCACCAGGTTACTCCTCTGCAGAGCCAAGTAACTCGTGCTTCTCTGAACTGTGTATGCCATTAACCTTTGGAAAGTGAAGAATGAATTGCTTCACTTTCTTTTAATGGTCAAGTGCTTGTCTTTCTTTCTTCACTTGTGCAAAGTATTTGTTGGCACCAAGATTTTTCTCTCTTGTGGGTATTTATCCATAATGTTCAAGTTGTTCCTCGCTGGGGTAGATAGCACAACCTGAAGTTTCTCACTGAATGACATTCATTCACTATCTTTTTTTTCTTCTAACCTTTTTCTGCACCTTCTGTATTTTGTAGGTCCTGTTTTTAAGCAGTTTCAATGAATGCCAGTGTGAATACTTGGCAAAATGTTTTAGTGTCAGTATCAGCTATACAAGGCTGAATCGCCTCTGTCTGCTGCTCACTCCCGTGTCCGAGCTGCGCTGCTGTGCTGCTTTCTTGTGATAAGGACCCTTGCTTGGTTGAGTGTCCGTTACCATTGGTTGACAACTGGCTGAATATGAGCCAGCAGTGGCCCAGGTGGCCAAGAGGGCCAATGGCATCTTGGCCTGTATCAAAAACAGTGTGGCCAGCAGGACCAGGGAGGTGATTGTGTCCCTGTGCTCAGCACTGGTGAGGCCACACCTCGAGTACTGGGATCAGTTCTGAGCCCCTCAGTACAAGAAGGACATTGAAGTGTTGGAGCACGTCCAGAGAAGGGCAACGAGGCTGGAGAACAAGTCCTACAAGGAACGGCCGAGGGAGCTGGGGTTGTTTAGCTTGGAGAAGAGGAGGCTGAGGGGAGACCTCATCACTGTCTACGGCTGCCTGAAAGGGGGCTGTGGGAGAGCAAGTGTTGATCTCTTCTCTCAAGTGACAGATGATAGGACAAGGGGAAATGGCCATAAGTTGTGCCAGGGGAGGTTCAGACTGGATATTGGGAAGAATTTCTTTACTGAAAGGGTGGTCAGGTACTGGCAGAGGCTGCCCAGGGAAGTGATTTAGTCACCATCCCTGGAGGTGTTTAAAAAAAGATAGATTATTTTTTGAGGGACGTGGTTTAATGGATGATGGGTGCGTTTGGACTCAATGATCTCAAAGGTCTTTTCCAGCCAGGAGATTCTATGATTCTGTGATTCTAAATGCTTAGGACTTTCCTCAGTGAACTGGTGTTTCTTTGGAGGGGGTTGTTTTTTGATTCTGTTTTTCAGTCCTTAATGAGTCTTCATGCCACATGGGAATTTCGCAGCAGAAAGTTCCTTTTATCTCAGATATCGCTGTTAAAAAAACAGTGAGCGTGTTGCTGTAAAACTTCAGAATCTGAGATTTAAGGGACCTGTGTACTGGTGCCAGTGACTTTCAAAGAAAGGTTAACAACTCGGGTGTTAATAGAGTCTTCTATTAAACACAAGTCATCTTACAGCCAAAATATACACTAAGAAGTGTATTTGTATACCACATGTGTGCACTCAGGTCCTGTTACAGAAGGGTCTTTGCTGTGACAAACCAAAATGTTACTCCATTCCTGGCTTAAAGGGAGTGCACTTAAAAGCATTTATTTATTAAATACTCATGTAACATGCAGCTGGCTCATCCCAGTAGGCTCAATTGTTGGCCTTCAGCTTTTGCTTTGGCTGAGGCATGTCGGTGTGAATATTTCAGATTTTTGCATGGTTTGAGAAAACCAACTCCCACCCTTTGCTCACTTCCACTGCATAGCCTGTGTATGGGCTGGGACAATAGTAGGTTATTGTTTGGAAAGCTGCCATCCCTGATATTGATTAGTACCACTTTTTTTTTTACTTTAAAACATTTAATAAAATTAGCAGTTGAACTCCTCAGCATTTTTAGTACGTTACTGCATCACAGATAGACTCCTAATATGTTTTGCTGGCAGGATTTTTGTATTCTTAGAGTGTAAAGTGCATTCCAAGTTGCAGGCCGGGTGCATAATGTGGTTGAGTCTCCATCCCTGGAGGTATTTAAGAGACAGGAAGACGAGGTGCTCAGGGATATGGTTTAGTAGTGGGCAGGTATGGTTGGACTTGATGATCTCAAAAGTCTTTTCCAACCAAATAATTCTATGATTCTGTGATATTGACCATTTTTTAGTGAGATACTGTATTGCACCTGCATGTGGCGATGCAGCAGATCTGTGGTAAGCACTAAATTAATGAATTCAAGTTTTCAAAGAAAAACTGTGTGTGTCTGTGAGAAGCAGCAAACCTGCCCCTCGGAGACGAGCAGCCTCTCATCTGCAGTGGACACACGCGTGCTCTGGACTTGGCTTCTGAGGTAGCCAAGCTGGAACAGAAAGGTGAACCTCACTGGGTCACACTTCTTCGTGAACAGGCAGCACTTTGTATGTGCATTACTGTCAGACAATTTCTAACAAAAGGAATGTATTTTCTAACTGTTCTGAGATTTCTGACTGTTTAAAACTAATAATTCGGGGTTTTTTCTGGAATATGATCACTCAAAAGTTCCGTAAAGTCCTTACACAGGGACCTTATGGATCATGAGGTGCATCATTGCATCTCAGAAATCAACATCATCTCTGTGATACCTTCCCAGATGTGTTCCTTTACCTTCAGTTATCTAAACAATTTCTTGTTTCTTGTCCTTCATCTGTCAAGTCATCTCACAAGCAAATTCAAATGTAATAGATTTTGGATAAGGAATATTTGTTTAGCAGCATGACTTTTTGGTTAAGCGTTAAAGACCTGGAAGTATTGTCTTCTGTGAACCTTGATTGAGGCTTAGAAGCGTGTATGTGTACATCTCAAAAATAAGTTTTTTAATAGGAAATCCTCTTGGGTTTGTTTCCCCATTTTTAGGATTCCTGGAAGACTGAATGACAGGAGAACTCCCCTGGGAGAGCTGAATTGGATCTTCACTGCTATCACAGACACCATTGCATGGAACGTCTTGCCTAGAGGTAGGGCTTGGGCAGGTGAAGCAAGTTTCCTTCAGCAGTGAGCGTTGCTGAGTCTAAGTAGAAGGATGAAGAGTGAGATAAATAAGACACTAAAATGAGGAGAAAATTATTTTTTATTGAAAAAACAGATCAGGTGGGTCTTAAGACCAGTAAATTTTTTAAATTCACTCTTTTTCACAGAAGCATTTCAGCAACCTGATCATTAAAAACCAGAGAGGTTTTTTTCTAGTGCCAACATGTTTGCTTTATCTTGAATAATTTCCTTTTTTACTGTGTTTGTAAAGAGCAATCTCTTTTCCTCCAGCCTTTGTTAGTTTCATAAATAAAGATATTTTTCCTCTTTACTGGTGGTAAAACAGTCTGTGTTTCCCATGAGTAACATCGTCGCATTTCTCTACCTCTGTTCTACTCTGAATTAGTTCTTCTGGAACATGGGTGGCCGAATCTGTAAAGAGTTTTCCAACTGTGCTCTTTCTAAAGTTTGGCACAAGATAAATTCTCCTTTGCCACTACAGAAGATAGCACATTTACTATCTTTTAGAATTCATTTTGGCTTCTCGTGAGCACATCAAACTACCATTAATGGATGTGTAGTTCTTGGTTAAATAGTACTCACATGTCCTTTTCTCCCTCGGTACTTTCAAAAACATTAGTCTGAGTTTAAGTGAAACACCAAAAGGGGAATTTTATACCTGGAAAAGTCAAAAAAGAACCTGAGGTAGAAAGTATTTAATTCTGTTAATGGAGAGTAGCTGCGATGTTTTAAAGGAACTCAGAGGGCAGATTTCCATTTAACAGTTTTCATATCATGTCACAGCAAAACTGTTGTGGGTTCCTCATTACTGGAATAAAATACGAAGATATTTTTATGTTTAAATGGTTCTTGCGTATTACCCGAGGTACTCAAGTCACAAAGGTCTACATCTAGTAATTCATGCATTCTCTTGGCAGATCTTTTCCAGAAGCTCTTCCGGCAGGACCTGCTCGTGGCCAGTTTGTTTCGAAACTTTCTCTTGGCAGAAAGAATTATGAGGTCGTACAATTGCACCCCTGTGAGCAGCCCTCGTCTACCTCCGACGTACATGCACGCGATGTGGTAAGTCACCACCAAGAGGTTACCCTCACCACAGAGCCTGCGAGATTTCAGGCACTGCAGTCATCAGATTTTGTAACTATTTAAAAGCAGTAATTTACTGTTTAAGTCAGTGGATCAAAAAAAATTGGCATGTGGCAGTGTAATACCCATCTCTGAATGTATTTCTTCTCTATATATGCATAATTATAATGAAAACCTGCAATACAGAAGCTTCAGTTCAGCCCTGTAATCTTTCACTCCAAATAGAAAAGAAATTGGGCATCTGCTACCTTTGTTTTCACGAAGTAGTGTCACCTGTGACTGTGGAGAGCTGAAGGCCTGGGGAAACAATTCTTATCTTGCCTTGATGGAGTAGAAGAAGTTTTTCGCTTCAGTGTTCATCTACTTTTAGTGTTGCTTTTAAGGTGATTCATGGAAATGGAGCTGGCACAGTTATCAAAAACCTCTTAAATGTGGTTTCGACTATCTGACAAATATCCTGTGGCTAATAATAATAAAAGTAATAGTAACAGTGATAACAAAAATACTTGCTTTCATTTTTTTCATTCAGTATGATTAAGAGTAGAATAGCACAAAATCTAGCTAAGTACAAACTGATACAGTCAAGTTAATGTAGTTCCTGTAGGAGAGAACAGTAGCTGGGGAACTTGCTAAAAGGCCAGTAAAGTGACAGGTGAATGAGGCTGAGGGGGCTTAACTTGTCTGCATTTTCAGAACCCTTTTGATGAGTTTCCTTCATAAAACTGGAGTGAAACAAATGTCGAGGAGGTATGAGGTGGTGATGATCAGTGTAAAGCTGACAGCAGAATCACTGAGTTCAAATTACGTGGTGTGGTTTCTCTAAGAAACAGAGGTAAGGTGACAACAGAGAGCCCCGGTAGCATTTGCAGCTGCAAGTGGTCATCGAGAAGGTGTTTGCTGGAAATAAAAAGCATGGAGGCTTTATGGGACACATTGGATGGAATTATTAGTGGTTGGGCAGCCTCGCTGAATGAATGTGTGTTGGTCCACAGCAAACAATGTTCTTAAGTGCTTTGGATTAGCAACGTTGAAGGAAGATTGTTCCAGTCACTTGTAGATATGGTGAGTTGTTTCATTGTTGTGTCATGTGGGGGACTGGGGCGTAAGTGAAGAGCAGAACAAACCACCAGAATTCCTGTGGTGTCAGTCCAATGATGTTGCACACCTGGACATGACAGGGCTTCAGCCTCAAAACTCTGTGTTTCCAGTTGTGGTAGAGTGGAGCATGTTTTTGCAGAAATTTTGAATTTAAAACAGTAAATTTCTTGAGTTATTTATAGCTTGCTTAGCACCAGCACATTAAAAAACTGTATTTCCTGTTCCTTATGGGAATACAATTCATTCTTATTGTGAACATATTAAAAGCCAGTATTTCTGGTTTCCTGTGGGAGTACGACTTAATCTGGAGTTGGTGTTGCCATCTACGAGCTGAACCACAGGAACGAAACTGGGAGGACCTGGATCCCTTCCTGTATTTTTCATAAGCCTGCATGGTACTGTGACAGATTCTAGAAACACGTCCTTTTCTTTGCTGGGACTGTAGTTCTGGTGCAAAATGGTGCTGTAAGTACCTTCGTAAAGCCCTTCAGGCTATACCAGAGGATGATGGCATTGTTGCTGCTTTTTAGGATTTACCACAAGAAGAAATTCCTAAAGAAAGGTCACACACAAGGCTTTTTTCCGTTTGAATCCCAAACAGTAGCAAAGCAGACAGCAAGTGAGCAGTGAAACCCTTGACACACTTTATTCAGTGTCCTCCAGAACACATGCGGCTTGAAGCAGATCTCACAAAGGGAAAAATTCCACTTTTATCAGACGCGGCTCTAATCGTTATTATGAACTTTTAGTACCAACAGATTTAGAAACTAATTTAGGGCTCACTTAAATATTGTCTAAAAATAATCATCTGTGCTTATTTATCATCTTTCATTCAAGAATTTTATAATGGAAAATTTTCTCATCTGAAACCTCCAAACCCATTTTACTGTTTAGATAAGTGAGGTGGTGTGACTGGAGGACAGAGGGTTGGCCAAAGGGGTGTTGAGAAGAACAGAAACTTCAAATACAGTGATTTCATGGTCATGTTGCATCTATGTGTGGGTTGGAACGTGGTGGGGGATACGGCTTGTGTTGCGTTATTGCTGTTGTAGTGAGACTTCTTACAGCTGCCTCATACCCAGCTTGTTGGACAATGTTCTAGGGAGCATGTCCTGGCTGCTGTGCTGTCAGCAATGGTTTGGTCTTGTGGTTGGTAAGCAAGAACCTCGAGGATTCTCTCAGGTGGTGTTAAAAGAGAGCAATGAATGCAGGTGGTGGCTGTGGCATATAGCGGCCAGTGCTCAAGGACCTGACTCCAGGCTTTAGGGGCCTTCCCCACTCCTCATCCTCTGCTCCCCTCTTGTGTGCTTTTGGGGCTGTTTACTTGGGTTGTGTTGGGGCCTCACCTTTCAGTGGGGTCCTGTGTGCACCAGCTGTGTCTTCCTGACTCCAGTTTAGGTTTATTGCTTGCAGCGGAAGTGATGTTATAGCTTCTTCAGTGCAAACATAAATATATTCTTCTCTCTTCTTTTATCCTCTGGATGCTCATCTGGCTTCCTGGGCTTTGCTTCTCTGTTCACAAAGGTGCTACAACAGTACCATGTTTCTCCGCTGTTGTGGACAGAAGCCGTTCTGCACGTTCACAGCTGAGATAGTGACTGGAAATGGGATCTACAGGTATCATTCATATCCCAGCAGAAGGCTGACTGGAGAACCAAACTGCTCTTGTGTGTCAGTACTTCTTTTGCACCATCTTTTGCAGAAAAGGCATAAGTAAATGTCAGTGTCTCACTGACTGTAGCAACATGCACATCATCACTTCTGAACTTCGCCTGCGCTCCCCTGATCTCCTTCCTCATCGCAGCAGCAGCCGTGAATTTGGGCTTGTGGTCACCTTATGACTCTTAACGGTCAGTGAGAGGAGAAAGAGCTTCTGCCTTTCTGACACAGACAGGCACATGAGGTCCAGGCATGCTGTTCAACTTGGTTGTCCATAGCTGGACAACACAGCTGTGCCACTTTTGCTGAGGCTGTGTTGCTGAAGCCATGGAAGGGCCGGGCAAGGCTGGCAGTGTGAAGCTGGTTATGAGCCTGTGAGGGCAGGGCAGGTGCTGCGGAACGCTCCTTACATGTGACTTCAACATTTAGCTTGTGAATAATAGTGACTGCCCCTTCGAGATGTTAAATCTGAACCATTTGTTCTTTACCTTTCTTGCTTCCTTTTGTCTCTGCTTGTTGATAATTTTCCTCAAGTCACACTCAAATGTCTCCCAATTTGAGGCTGTGGCTCGGTTGCAATAGAAGCACTGCCGTTGCTGGAGGTGTCAGCTGCTATTTCTTTTGAAAATGACTTTTTAAAATTTTGACATATTAAATGGTTGTTCTAGACAAGTCATTTGGGAGACCAATGTTATCTGTTCTGTTAATTATCCTTTTTACCTGAATGACTGTGGAAAAGATGAAGATTTGACCCCCAAGCTGTCCATTCACTAAGAAGGGTACCAACTTTAGGCTCGGGAGAGCTGATCTCTGACTTTGCCCTGTTTGGCAGGCTGACTTATCACTTCATTGCTTTGTGTCTTTCTTCTGTTGGCTCTCTCTGTTTTACCTGCTTAGGAGTAAACCCTTCCGAGCACGACCTGTTTGTTTGGATTTGTGTGGTGCCTCACACTGTAGGTTCTTGGCTGCTGCAGGCACTGCTATAATACAAGTATTAATATTAATACGTATTGATTGACTGGCTGCGCTGTTCAACTTCAAGAGTCATTCCATCTATTGTGCAGTAAGAACAGGAGGCCTGATGCTCTGTCAGCATCTTGATCTCCGTTGTGATGGATTATGGTTCATACATTACTGCTGTTGCCAGCAAGTTATATTCATGGCCTTTGAAAAGACCTAATAATATGTTTGGAAATATTTCCTAACGTAGGTCATATATTAAAACCGAAGTACCTTAATTATGCTTTGGAAGAGCTATGATTTGTCCATAATAGAAATATTGCAATAGTGTAGGCACCAACCATGAAATTCTAGTTGAAAGAAAGTCATAACACATTGCAAATAAAATAAACTTGAAATTCCAGCTGGAAAGAAAACCATAATACAGCAACACAATTACAGGTAAGAAAGGAGCCAGAGTCGTTGAACATTGTGGGAGTGTTGCAGAATGGGTGCAGTCTGCTCACTGATTTCTCAAAGAAATGAGTACACAGAAAGGCTGAGCATCTCTGCAAGAAGAAAGTGAGTCTCTAAAAGGGTATTTGGAACTGTTTGACACTTGAAGGTTTGGAGTAATTCAGATTACACCATTGATTTTACCCGATTTTTTTGTGTTTCTATATCAGTCTTAACACCCTCAAGAGCCATTAATGGACTAGAAATAGTTTAATGGAGAGAAATGTAGGACAAAAAGTAGCAAACCATGTGCTTGAAATGGTGGCTGGAACAGGGGAAGCATTGGCAAAAGGAAGTTCTTCATAGTTGTAACACACATTGATAGCAATGCCCAGCTGCCTGCCCTAAAGCAGGTGTGAGGAGTCCATGGTGGCACTGTGAAGCAGGTGAATTTAGGCTGAAAAAATCCAATCAAACAGAGTATGTGACTGAATAGGGCCACAAAAATTGATCAAAAGCCTGGAGCACCTCTCCTGTGAAGAGAGGCTGTGAGAGAGCTGGGGTTGTTGAGCTTGGAGAAGAGAAGGCTACGAGGAGACCTTATTGTGGCCTTTCAGTACTTAAAGGGGGCTTGTAAGAAAGATGGGGAAAAACCTTTAGGATCTGTAGCAATAGGACAAGGGGTGATGATTTTAGACTGAAACAGGAGAAGTTTAGGCTGGATATTAGGAAGCAATTTTTTATGCTGAGCGTGGTGAAACACTGGCACAGGTTGCCCAGAGACGTGGGTGATGCCCCATCCCTGGGAACATTCAAGGTCAGGTTGGATGGGTCTCTGAGCAACCTGATCTGCTTGAAGATGTCCCTGCTCACTGCAGGAGGGTGGACTAGAAGACCTTCATGGTCCCTTCCAACCTAAACCGTTCTGTGATCCTGTGAATTATACTTGCAGAAAGAAGAAATGTGAAAAATTTTGTCCAACGTATTTGATAAAGTCTGAAATATTTAAAAGTTCCAGGAATACAGTTCAAAACAGGCAGATACCCTGGTGCCTGAGCCCCAAGACTACAGATGGCTTCAACTTCTCTCTAGTTACTCCTCAGCACAACTCTCCCAATAAGAAATACTCATTTTCAATAATATGATACATGTTGCAATATAATAGAAACTATTCCCAGTAGAACAAATGTTAAATAAACGACACCACTAATAAGTTATAAAAAATGACACGAGGATTGAAAGCATTAGATATTGACTCAGCCCAGAAAATTTGAGCGTTAGAAGATCTGCCTTCGTGATCTGCCACCAAATATGGTACATGTGGGTGACAAAAGACTAACGTGCATCTCTAACTGAGTTCCATTTATGCTGTTGAGGTGTTGAGGTTTCCTCTGCCAAACACTTCATGGATTTGCACAGTGAAGCAGTCATTGAGCAAAGCTGAAGCTCTCAGCCTTCTGTTCTTTCCTTAAAACTCCAAAATTTGCAGCACCTCCAGGAAACAAAGTTAAGGCAACTGGATGAGTTGATGTTAAATTATTAAAAGCTTGAACAGTCCTATGGTAATGAAACTGGTACTGGACTGAGGAGAGAGATGGAGTAAATGGGGACTTTGTGCTGAAGGGCTGAAAAATACTGAAACTGAAATATAAAGGCTAATATATGAGTATTTGTTTCATGGAAGAAGAGAGTTAATGATGGAATTTAGGGGAGCTCTGTCCCTGTTTAATTTTTATTGTAGAGTTATGGAGGAGCAATGCCTTTTCAATTTTGAATTTCATATATTCTGAAATGCTGTATCCTTTCCCAGGGTGATAGCTTACATCTCATATGTTGAGTGCCTTGCTGTACTGATTGATCAGTGCAGGCAGAGAGGCAGGGCACTGTGGGCTTGTTTTCTTTGCAGGCTGTTCCCTTTGGCATGCTGCATTGCTTTGCTTCTTACACATAAACAAAAGCAGTTTCTTGCCTGTTTTCTCACTAAGTCAGTCTTGCAACTAAGGAGAGGTTTTGATATACCATTATTCTGAGCTCTGTATGGGAGATGCATGAGACTCAAGTATGTTTCCTCAGTGGTTGAACCTACAGAGTCCCCCATCTTAACACAGTTGAAAGTCATACAATCATAGAATGGTTTGGGTTGGAAGGGACCTTAAAGCTCATCCAGTTACACACCCCTGCCATGGGCAGGGACACCTCCCACTGGATCAGGGTGCTCAAAGCCCCATCCAACCTGGCATTGAACACCCAGGGATGAGGCATCCATGACTTCTGTGGGCAGCCTGTGCCAGTGCTTCACTACTGTCACAGGAAAGCATTTCTTCCTAAGATCTCATCTAAATCTCTTCTCTTTCAGCTCAAGCCTGTGAGTTTGACTCCTTTCTTTAATGCGATTGCTCCATGGCCTAGTGTGGAGCAGTGTAAAAGGCTTTTGCATTTTTTGAGATGTGATACTGTTCAAGTTGCCAGGTCTTAGGCAAGAGTAAGAGTTAATGTAGCCATGCTGTGTGGTTGATCGCATTTGAAAAGCTTTTGAACTTGTGGTGTGAGGACTGGTGATCCTGCTCATGGGTAACTTGAGCTTCGCCTCCGGTGCTGCCTCTTTCCATGTTCTCTTGGTTACTGCCTCATCTGCCTTGGGTTTGGGCCACATGGAAACAGCAACCTTTCACAAGTGGTGTCTGATGGAAATCCTTTGGACTTGGTCAAATGGTTCGCTTGTTTTCATTGCTCTTTCGGAGGAGACAGAACAGGAATGAGGATAGAACTTTACATTAAGGGTACGATAGCTTCTGGATTAACTGGGGTGTACAACGAGGAGATGCCTTCTCTTCTGGTGCAAGTGCTCTATTGGTTTGTTGTACATGAGAGCAGTTAGGACAACCTAGTATAAAAAAACCTCATTAACACATTCTTTAGGATCTGGATGTAGTGAAGTTGAAACACTGCGATATTTCAGTAGGTTTTTGCCTAGTGATGCATCGTCATGTCATCTTGTGGTAGCAAGGGGTCCAGGGTTGCTGGAGGAGTGCAAGGAGGAAGCAAGAAGGAGCAGTGCTGAGGGATTAGTTGGCTCTTCTTGTACCTAATGTAGTGAAAACAAACCTTTCAAAGCACTTTGCAAACAACAGTCTCCATGTGGAAGGGACAGAGGTAGTGATCTCTTTGGTTGGCTTTCATAAATCATTTCTAGGAGGCAGTGCCACCCATCCTTGTTCCCCTACTGCTCCTTAATTTGTCTCTTGTTTGTGTGCTGAAGTGTTTTATTAGTTCAGTGAACATATCTACAAAGAGCCCGCCTTTCCAGTTCCTTGGGCATATTAAAACTGTCAATCACTGCTCCTCCTTCCCACCACCACCAGCCATTATTTTCATGGTGAATGTAGCAAGTATTTTTCCCCTTCTGTTTCTCTGTAGCTTTAGTTCTTTACCATTCATTTGTAGCTTTGTATCTTTTAATTATTGTAATACCTGTTTAATGCCATTGTCTGTTTTGCTGCTGCGGTGAAGTAGCCAGGTGGCAGCTCATTCATGAGTTGTGCAACCTAAAGACTTACACAGAACCTGTAGCCAGTCCAGTAGTCGGAAGTAGTGATGTTTTACTTGAGACACAACTGCTCATTGGGTAGGAGGTTTTCTGTTGCCTGCAGAGAGACCAGAAATAGTGTGTTGGGCTGGTCTGGAAAGCTGGGGAATCACTTAAGGGTTTGGATTCTCAGGGTCACTTGTGGAGCTGATGTGGATCAGCAGCTCTCAAGATTGTGACAAGCAGTACCGTTAAGATGTTATGTTGGTGGTTACTCTTTTAAGAGATTGAGTAATGTTGGCTATGTAGCTATATTGATTTTTAATGATCTGGTTTTAGAAGTGTAAATAGAGATTTTGTTTTAATCTGCTAAAATATCTTTTAAATTTTTTTGTTTGTTCTTTCTAATAACACTTAAAACCTTTGAGATTTGATCTTGCAGGGCTGCTTTGGACATTTTTGTAGTGGTATTAGAGCTTATTACCTAAAATGACTTTGAGGAGCCCAGAATCTTAACTCTGTGCCTCTGCAGTATAATGACCTACGCAGAATGCTTTTATAGACAGCCAAAATAAGACTAGTTGTCTCTGATCTGTAAACCATTTTTCTCCTGCGTAGTAAAGCTTACCTCAAAGGCACTGTGTTTTGACATCTTCTCATATCTGAGACAATTTCTTTAAGTGGTATTGTCCATTCTTCCAAGAAACCTACAAGTCAGAAATAGTCATTCTTTGCTTGAAGTAAAATTATCTTTACATTCACACTGGATGACTTTGCCTCTGCCTCAACCAAGAATAAAGATCTCTCTCGTCAGGTCTGTGTCAGCACTTTGTCTCCAGTATGGGTCTTTATTGAGCATGTGGGAAGCATTTGTTGCTTGTGCTTTGATTATCTCTTGATTACCTCTTAATTATATTGGCAGCGTGTTGTCAAGTGGGAGGTGAACACCGTGAAGCAGAGGGACAAGGTCTGGGGCAACTGAGACAAGCTCCATTGCTTGAATCCATAGAAAAAATGCAGGAGCCTTATAGTTGTTTTTTCCACCTAATTGGAAAGATTGTTTTTGGTTGAGAACAGCTGCCAGTTAATGAGATAGATTTTGCTTGGCAGTTGTTCTAATGGAAGGCTTTGTTTGACTCAAAACAGGGTGATTTAAGAACTTATTAAGAGCAGGTAACTAAAACACACTGTATTGATTATCACCTATGGCCTTATGTCTGCAAATGTTCTGAGGAGAGGAAAAATTGCTTAGCCTATTGATGTGAACACATGATGGCCATGAGCCATGGAAGAGCAAATGTGTCTGAGAGTGAATTAGTTTCTTTTGTGTAAGAAGCCCAGTGGGTGGTGGTTTAACTCACCAGCCTTTCAGAGTGCAGAAATTCGTATGTGAGAATGAAAAATGCACGGAATGTCAATGGATAGAGTAGGGATAATTGTTTCTGGGTTAAAAAGTAACTGTTTCACTCTTTTACAAATGTTTTACGAACTTTGAAGACCACATGCATTTGTATTAGGTCAGTCCTCTTTTAGTTTGGGAGCATTTTGAAGCAGACTGTTAGCACTTTTCATTTGCACTGAGTCAGCCACGACAGGTTCCTTGGCCACTGTACGTAATTTGTGTGCTGTGATAGCTGTAACACCAAAATACACCTACAGTCCCAATGCTCCAGCTATTAATTACTATAGTAGATAAGTATAAAAACTGAAATCTTCAAGTATTTTTCTCGATGTACATCCCTCTGTCCTTAGGGTGAGTCACGTAGGCTGCCAAACAAGGCTGCCACGCAAAACCCAGCGCGGGGTGAGATTAGTGGAGACCAGGTCCCTCTTTTCACTGTGTGGTGACCACAGTACCGATGTCAAGGGTGCAGAAAAGGAGAATTAGGGCAGTGGTGGGGGTGTATTCATGAACTGTGAGTTGGAGGCCTCGTCAGCAGGACTGCAGCTTCCTGAGCTGGTGTGACTTGAATAGAGAGCAGTGAGGGTTTGGATAAATGCAGAGGTATGTGCTGGGGAATCTGGGGTTGAAGCTGATCCAGGACTGAGTTCATTTGTCTAGTTTAAAAAAAAAAAGTCATCTATTTTTGCATAAGGACAGCTTTATATTAAGACTTCAGTTCACTCTAGCTTCCTTCTGTGTTACAGAGAGGAGCAGTCTCAGTGCACCTCAGCTAGGAACTGTTCCACCTCACTCACATGTTGCTGGCCAGTCTGATATGATGCTGGACTAGACCTTCTCGCTCTTTTTCTGAATGGTTTTCATGTGTTACACTTGTCTTTTAAAAAAAAGGGAGTAGTAAGCATTTCTAAGTCAGTCAGACAGTGCTGCTGTGTCCACATATTTGTGTGATCAGATTATAAATGTCCCGTGCTGTTACTTATGGATAGCTTGTAACGACTTCTCTTTCCTCTTTCACCTTTTTCTCTAGGCAAGCCTGGGACCTTGCAGTTGATATTTGCCTTTCCCAATTACCTACAATTATAGAGGAAGGAACTGCCTTTAGGGTAAGTTGGATAATGTCTTCAAATGTAGTGTGCCCACTTAAACCTGTTATTGAAACCTCAGTTCAGTGCATCACCTGTGCTTCATGGGTCTTGGATTACTGCAGTTTAAGGGTTTGTGTTTTTGGAATATTGTAAATGTCTTCTCACTTCACTTAGAGGAATAGATTTAAAATCAGCTTTAAGTTAGAATCATGGAATGGTTTGGGCTGGAAGGAACCTTAAAGATTATCCAGCTCCAACCCCCTTGACATGGGCAGGGACACCTCCCACTGGATCAGGGTGCTCAAGGTCCTGTCCAGCCTGGCCTTAAACACCTCCAGGGATGGAGCATCCACAACTCCTCTGGGCAACCTGTGCCAGGGCCTCCCCACCCTCACAGGAAAATATTTCTTCCTAAGATCTCATCTAAATCTGAGCTCTTTCAGCTTAAAACTGTTCCCTCTCATCCTATCCCTGCACTCACTGATCAGGAGCCCCTCCCCAGCTTTCCTGGAGCCCCTTTCAGTACTGGAAGGTTGCTCTAAGGTCTCCCCGAAGCCTTCTCTTCTCCAGGCTGAACAACCCTGGCTCTCTCGGCCTGTCCTCATAGCAGAAGTGTTTCAGCCCTCAGATCATCTTCGTGGCCTCCTCTGGACCCATTCCAACAGTTCTATATCCTTCTTATGTTGAGCATTCCAGAACTGAACGCACTGATCTTCTTTACTACTGCATGAGATGTCTGCTGAAGCAGACAACTTTTGGTGAGGAAGAAACTTTGACCAGTAAAAATTATGCCCAAGACCCAACTCTTAAAATTTCTGGGCCCTCAGTCTTGGCTAAGAATGTGGTTACCAACAAAAAAAATAAATCCCAGCATGACTTTTTAAATGAAAAATTTTAACACAAAAAATTATCCCTTAGTGAAGTTCAAATAAATATGAAGTAGAGGTTGAGGATATGTTTTCTTAAGCACAAAATCATTAAGATGAGTCACTGGGTTGTTTTTTTTCCATTTTATTTAATCCCAGAGAGTAAAAATAAAATCTATAATCATATATTTGGCTTAAATTCCTCTAGTCAGAATGGATTTTTCTTGCTATTTCTTTTACTTTCATGAGTAGGGAACCTTTAAATAATAATCTCTCTACAACCTCAGCTACAACCTCATTCTCTGCAACGTCCACCGTGATGTTCTCTCTACTTTTTCAATAACATTCCTGCATTTTATTTGTTACCAAACTTCCACAAGGTTTTCTGGCTGCAATTGCGGGTTGTCTTCAAAAACCTTGACTACAGAAGAACTGTGGACTTGTGGTGGGGGTTGATAAAGCTGCCCTAAGACTTTTATCCTCCTATCCTTTTTTTCCCCCACTGTGTGTGCTGTATGTTAAAATTTAAACAATTATGATTTTTCCTCTCTTAGCTAATGCTCATTTTTATTTCAGGTCTCTAACAGTGTCAGTGGGTGCTTTTATATTGATCTTAACAGCAAGTGCCCTGATGAGGTTTGAGTTGAAATTTAGCAAATTTCTGTGTATTTCAGGGATGAGGGGAGGTGAATATTTGGTAGGGACTGCACAAGAGATCAGCAAGTAAGAGTGGTCACTCTCAACTAGCAGTTAATGCGGAAGCAGGTTTTCAAGCCTGACAAATGTGATGTAGGTCAAGCTATTGCCATGCAGTCACAGCTGGAATGCTGTGAGTTTCCACACACCTGCACAGTGGATGTGAAGGCAGGCTTGTGTCCCCTTCTGTGCTCTTCCTTACGCTTTCATTTAAGATCCAGCATGATTAATACCGAGTCAGTTTGTGCCTGCTCTGCGGAGAGGGGGCAGACACTCACCTGTTGCTTGTCTCTGCGAGGCACCTGCAGGAGTGTGGAACGGGGCCGTTAGTCTGGGAGGGAGGGGAAGGGGCTTAGCTCTGCACCGTGGCAAACGGAGCAGACACTTGTCACCTCTCATCTATTCCTTCTGTTCTAATCAACGTTTTTCCCTCACAACTCTTGATTTATGCCTGGCAAGAGCTGTTGTATATCAGAGAAGGTTAGCCGCTGGTGGCCACCGGTAATTGTTCAGTGTGAGGGGCGTTATGTTCTGGAGGTTAGTCAGCCTGTTTCATAACCAGGCTGGCAGAAGCAGCAATCCATGTCTGGGATGTCAAATGCCCGGGTGAGTCACAGGATTACCTGCTGCCATCCGTCGGTTGGCTGCGTTGGCTGCTGCGGGTTGAGGCTCCAGTCTGGCCCTGGATAAAGCAATTGATAATCTCTTCAGGGCTGTTTTGTTTCAGCGGCACGGTATAAACCACGTGTGTCAGACTTCTGCTTCTCCTCTTGGTGCTCTTTCCTAGTCAAAGCTGGAAAATGTGATAACCTTGTGGAGAAGAGCCTGCGGGCTCACAGCGTGCACAGGGGATGGCGGGAGGAGACTGGGGGTCTGGGTTTTGTTTTGGTTCACTCTCAATGCTGCCTCCCCCCGGATTTCTCTTTCCCTGTAGATTTCTAAATATAAGCTGCTATGGGCTCTGGTCAGACTTTCTCATATCCAGCTTGTGCCATGTACTCAGTGTGATAGATGGTAAAAGGAACGGTTCTTCAGGCACTGCTGCACCGACAGGGGAGGCGGATGTGCCCGGGGACTGTCTGAGTGCGCGCTGCAGAGCAGAGCCTTTTGGCGACTCGGTGCCATGTTCTTGGCCAGTCACTACTGGTATCAAGAGACAAGAGTGGCTCTGCACATTCGAGCTGACTCCAGGAGTGTACAATGTGCTGCAGAATGTCAGCTCTCATCAGGGAAACTTCCCATGCCATCAGCCAGCATGGTGCCCCCGAACGATCACCTCTTGTTAGAGTGAGACTGTACTTACAGCCTGTGTTTCAAAGCATGCGGTATTTTCTCTACTTATATTTGCTGTCCCCTAAACCACATTCCTTTATGTCTAGAGGTGAGAGGAGCTGGTGTCCTTTAGATTCCTTGGATGACATTCAGATGCATTTTGTAAAATAACACAATTGTACTCTCTTAAATACTAAGTATGTCTGATGGGTGTCAGCTAATGGTGCTCACTCACCCCTCACATCTCCAGTAGGGCAGTAGTGCAAAGTCTATTAAATACTGGAGCACTCTGCATGTTATTTTTAAGCTCATTTACCCACTCTGTCAGGATATCTCTAATTCAATTAGTCGATTCAGTATCTTAAGTAAATTTTCTGATTTTTGTTTGCCTGTGTGAAGTCCTTTTACTGCATTACAGTTGTCAGAAGTGATGAATGGCTAAATAAATGGCTTGAATTTAAAAAAGGATAAATAGGCGGCAGCCTTATTGCAGCCCAAACCAGTGCTTCTGAATGGCCACCTGTCTGTAGGAGAGGTTTATGGCAGCCTGGGGAGACCAGGACATGGATGGATATTATTTTTTGTTGGTGGTGGATTGTATTCACTGTGGACTGGGTAGCACTGCGTGCAGCTACAGGAGTGAAACTACCTCTGCAAGGCAGATAAATCTACTGCTGCCCTACCTGCTTTTCTCATGAAAAAAGATTATCCAGATCTCACCGAGACCTTTATGGTATCTTTTTGCTGCTTCTCTGCTCTTTCCTTCTGCTTTCTTCAAACACACTCACTGGAGAATGCCAGCATAGTTAAAGGGAATTGTATCTGGTCAGCCTTTGAAAAATGTTTATACATTAAAGAGACCTCAAGCAAACATTTGCAAATTAAAAAGAGTAGTTTTTGGAAACAATAAATTGTGTGAGTCCATAGATGCCAAAACTATTTGCTTCACTTCATTTTTATTTTTTTTAACCCCAACTTGTGTTCCTGTTCTTGCTCCAACAGCACAGTCCCTTCTTTGCAGAGCAGCTGACAGCTTTCCAGGTGTGGCTGACCATGGGTGTGGAGAACCGCAACCCCCCGGAGCAGCTCCCCATCGTCCTGCAGGTGAGCGGCTGGGCCAGGGCTCAGGCTTGGCACTGCCGAGGCCGGCAGAGTTCAACCACAACTGACTCTGGGTGTTTGTGTGTGCCTCTCCCTGCCCACTGGCTGCTGTGCTGTCAGCCTGATGGCCTTTGGGTACATAAATTGCGTGGGCTTCTTCAGGATTAATTAGAGCTGGTTGCATGCTTACTAGACCTGTGTGGATGAAGACAAAGTGCTTTTCTTCCCCCGTACCTCAGCTCTCTGTTGAGCAAAGCTTCCTGCTGTAGTCCATTTGCAGCTTCAGCAGTATCAGGCTCTGCTGCCTCCTCTTTTGCTCTGAAGTAGCAAGACTGCTTCACAGAGTAGCACATCTTTGTTGTTTTCTTCTCTTACATGCTGGCTCTGACAGGCAGAGACTTTATCTTCTCTATGTTTTCAGAAAGTGGAAGTTACTGCAGTGTAAATAGTTTGGAAATGGCTTCTTTATCTGAGTTCTCTTTAATGTGATGCTGAAATTTTGCTGCAGGAACATAGATACAAGTCTCTGAAGACCATGCCTGGAAGGAATGTAGAGTTCTGGAAGGCATTTGCTCAGACTAGACCAAGTTCATATGTAAAAAGGAGAAGTAAATCTAGGAGAAACAGAACACGTCATTTCAAATGATATTTTCTGGCAAGGCACATATTACAATTGTCATCTACTCTTGCCCTGTCCTCCCCAGGAGTTTAAATTGACAGAAAGATAAACCCTCATCAAGGTAGCTCTGGTCTCTTCTCTACCAGGCAAGCAAAAGCCTTTCTGTTTGAAGGAACATGGTTATAGTCTCTCGTACAAGAATACGTGGTTTTTTTCACTAAATGTGAGAATATTCACCTTTCCACTGTTAGCTACCAGTTTGTTTTGTGACTGACAGCACGATCAATCTCTGTAAGACCAAATTTTAATTTCTCTGAGCCTCCCAAGCCTTGAAGGATCTGCTGGATGAAGAGATGTATGGTTTATCTCTGTCACTGCAAGCTTTCTAGTGAATTATTTGGCACCAGAGGGCTCTGCAGGTACCTTAACCTTGCAGTGGAATGGAGAGGTCACCTGGTGAAGGAATCTGCTTTCCTTCCTGGAGCAAAAATGACCAAGGACAATATAATTATTCTTATAATTAAAGCATATTAATTATATAGTGGAATAAGATTGCTTGTTAACAGGTTTGAGATACTTTGAATCAGAGACCAACTGATTGAGAGAGGGAAGTAGGTGCATTTTGGCCCCCTTTTTGCCTTGGCCTCTTAGCAGTGCTTTACTACACTGCTATAGCCTAACAAAGGCTGATTCTGTTTTCGCATTTTAAATGTGTCCCTGGAGAAAGAAGATGTTTGAGTGCAGGGCCGTGATGCCAACCATTCAAAGCTTGGATTTGTCAAGGACAGGGAAACGGTCCTTTATAAATGGCCTTTTATTGACTTCAAGAAGTTGCTTTCTATTTTGAGTTCCTGCTGTGCATAGGGCAGATCAGACACAGGTGTCTTCCTGGTGCAGAGAAGAGAGAAGTCATCAAAGAGGAGCATGCACAGCCTGAACGAACCTGAGCAGCAGATGCTTGATCCTTGATCCACAGCAGCCCCTGGAGCGACCACTGCTGCAGTCCCCTTCTTTCCTGCATTTATAAGGAGATTCCTGCTAGAATGTGGACTGTTACTTCTAAATTATCCTCTTGTGTCCTGGTTAATCTCTGCCTTGTGTGTGTGGTCGTTCCCTGTCTTCTGTGTAGGAATAATGATGGACAGATGTCAGGGAAGGACATAACACAGCCCTATGCACATAGTGGCTCAGTGTGGCAATTCCAGAATTTCACTACAGGTTCATAAATTGTGCATAGACACCCCCTACATCCTCTTTCAAGCCTCTAGAATTTGTGTCAGTTTGGGCTTCAGATTATTGTGCAAATCAGTTTGGAAATGTAAAAACCCCGAGACAGACTGATGACTTTTTTTTTTGTTTTGAAAATAATAAAATGGAGCTTTTAAAATAAGACACAATTTGTTCTGGTTAAGGGTTCTTGTGGGATTCTAGCACTGTTGAGATGTGGGTTTGTACCTTCACCTGCAAATCCGTTTCAATTGCATCCATTTTTTTACCAGCTACAACAGAATTTGTGGATTTACTTCAGGTTTTTTTCCTGAAGGTCAGATGATAACGTCATTAAATCTGTATTCCTCCCATGTCTGTGTAAGCACCCTGCACTGAATGTGTTCCTGTCTGTTGTTTCAGCCCTGCCCCAGCTTCTACCATGCCCTGGTTTCTTTTACTGCTTTAATCTCAAACAGCTGCCCCTGTTATTCCTGCACTGGGCACCTTTGAAGCACGTTGTTAATCGTGCCAAGTTCTGTAGTAAATTTATCAAATAGACTGGTGCCAACTAGGACAGGATGACCAAAATCCTTTCTCTTATGACCTGTCCTGAGGTCTGAGCTCCAATATTCAGAGATAAAATTATTAGAGTAGTTAATGTAGCCTCCTCTTTTTTCCTTTTGGGCTTTCTCTGCACGACTTCAGTATCCAGTATCAGTCATTTGTAGCATAAGACATGAACCAAGTAATTTAGTTATTCTTCAATATTAAAGATGAAAAATAATTTAATTTGGGTATGCAGTGTGGAAAAACACTGAGAAGGGGATGGAATTGGGGAGCTAAATCAAAAAGTCTCTTTCCCTGAGACCCATGCTGAAGGATGTTGCTCAATTTAAACTCAGGATTAAATGCTTCATTCCAATATCTTACATCTGTTAAGGAGATTAAGAACTGAAAGTCCCTCTCTTAATATTTCACACCAGTGTAGGTATAAGCCAGTAAACTACCACCTCATTATCGTTGTCAGACTTGGTTTTAATGAGATTTTTATTAACGACTAATGTGACCTTTTGCTTCCCTCTTAAGTCTCCTACATCGATTTGCCAAGGAAAGCAAAGCCTCTTTTTCTGCTTCTAACCTGTTTTGAGTAATGTGAGACCAGAGCTTTTCCTCTGCTTTAAGTCCTCCGTGCAGATACAGCTGTGCTGCTGCTTTGCTGGGGAAGGGCAGGTGGTACTATGAGAATATTTGAAATCCACAGGGGCTGCTTCCAGCAGAGCTGTGCTGCGTAGAAACTGCCACGCTTGAGGGAAACGTTAGGAGAGAGAGCAAGTGGAGCAATGATGTGGAGGCTGGGGATAACTGCATTCTTAGGAAAATGATTACATGTGTCTGCAGAAATGTCATGAAGGGAGGATTATCAGGAGGGCAGTGACCCTGGTGACACTGCTTGGTGGGGTGAAAGTTCTCACCAGTCAGGGTTCATCTTACAGGTTTTTTGTTCAGCTATCGGTTTGTTCAAAGTCGTGTAACAGTCCCAAGATCTATTTACATTTGCTCTGCAAGGATTTCTGTTCTTTTCAGCAATAACTGTTGTCCCTCTCCTCTGCAGGTGCTGCTGAGCCAGGTACATCGGCTGCGAGCTCTTGATTTGCTGGGAAGATTTTTGGACCTGGGTCCCTGGGCAGTCAGCTTGGTGCGTGGATGTTGCATATTATATTCTAAAAGTCTACTTTCTCTTAGTATAAGCGATAAATACAAATGATTTATGGAATGAGGACATGGGAGATATTCCACAGATTTGACAAATGGCCGGGGTTTTGTGTGTTCATATGTGTGAAATGGAGCAAGCATCCCTGAAAGAGAAGTGGTTTGTATTAAGAAAAGAGCCTGACTGGCTGTTCATTTGCGTTACTACAGAGAGAATTTCCTTGGGAATAGTAGAATATAAAATATTGCAATGGACAAAACAGGAGGAAATATCTGGGACAGATAAGAAAGTTTGTCATGTAAAATAAATTACTAAAAAAGCCACATATGTTTCTCATCAGCCCTCTCAGCTTACTTGCTGCATCATTTTCTTCTCTTTATCTCTTTGGTCTCTGGATTTTATAAGCTCTTCTGAGAAGACAGCAGCTGCTTTCTACATTCTGGAAAGTGGCTAACACAGTGTGGATAATAAATAAGAATTAAATAGAGGAGCAGTTTGACACTGTTGTAAATGGAGCTATTTGTTGATAACTCTGTGGAAGATGAACCACCAGCTGGTTATGCAATAGCTCTATGATGGGCCTTTTTACTGGTTTTCTTTACCTCCTTTTCCATCTCAGCCAAGATTCCCTTCTCTATTCTTTTGAAGACAGCTTAGGCCTGAGTGATAGTAAAAAAATATGCATTGAAGGTGATTTTAAGCCCTCTGGGTTATAGACTTCTATGAGGATCAGAACACAGCTGCAGGTCAGCCAAGTGGCCTTTGCTCCAGCTGCTGTCTACTCCTGGGCTGCATCACTGTGTGATGCTCAACTGCTGGCTGAGCTGTGGGAGCGTCACCCCAGGGAGTCCAGCACTGCAGACACAGTCCCTCACTGTACATTTCCTTTACATTGCACTTTGGGAATGGTATCTGCAATCCTCTTGATGAGCAACCTGATCCAGTAGAAGGTGTCTCCCCTGCCATGGCAGGGGGAGTAGAAGTGGATGATCTCTGGTGTTGCATGTCCTCCTGTGATCATCGTCTCTAATCCTATGGAAAAGTCTTGGTAAAAAGCCTGTGTAAGGCAAGAGCCCTACTTTAATTTCCAGTGGGAAGCCTGCAATTATTGAGCTTTTGCAGTATGTTTACTTGTGAGAGCAAATGGCCCCATCTGAGTAGAGCGCAGTGTATCGTGAAGCATAAAATAGCGGAGGCTGTAACGAGGAAAAGCTAGTGCTAGATTAACTCTGAGTCTCCATGGACCAAATGAGTCTGAAAATATCTGGTGACAGCCAAGATTAAAAGGAGCAATAGACAAATACACAGGGATCCCCTCCTTACTAGCAATGTATGAAATAATTTTCTACCAGATTTCTCATCTGTGTTGTTAAACACGCTGCGTCTCAGCTAAGCGCTCGGTCCTGCCCCTGTGTGCACAGGAGCTGAGCCCTTCACCAGCTTTGCTCTCTTCTCTGCCTCCCCAGGCCCTGTCTGTTGGCATTTTCCCCTATGTGCTGAAGCTGCTTCAGAGTTCAGCCCGTGAGCTGAGACCACTCCTCGTCTTCATTTGGGCCAAAATCCTGGCAGTAGACAGCGTGAGTACTGAACTTGGGTGCTTCTTTGGGTTTTCACCAGCGTGCCTTTCCCCGCCCACCCCCTTTGCTTTATGCAGTTGCTTTAGAATTCTGACTTTCTCTTGAGTTACTTCAAAAAGGCAATGTATGCCTTGGTTGTCTCAATTTATTCCACTGTCATGAAAGTTTCTGAAGCCTTGTGATTGGGACACCCTGTTAAGGTGCTGGCGCTGGGCGGGTGTGCTCCCACCTCTCCTGCTGCACACGGTGGAAGCCGGTCTGTTCCGCCTGTTGATACTGCAGTGTCACATTCACATCTCCCAGTTCCTCTTTGGCTCTGAGGTTTAGGTGCTTTAGGTAAAAGCTATCAGATCTCACTGATTGCAGTGTTGTCAGAGAAGGGATTTGCTGTAGGGGCTTAAAATGCACTTGTATCCTCTGTCGTGTATTCCCAGGTGAGAGTGTGCATGCACACACTTACGCTCTCCCTCAGTTTGTTCACTTTACATTGTTACCAAACTTGTTCTGTTCAAGACTATTCCTGTGGGTAATCTTCAGACACAGAATTTTTCTAGAAATAAAGCAAATGTAATTTTTGATGACTTTAGAAGTCCTGTTCCACATCTAATGCAGCACTGAGGCAGTGAAGATGGTTGACATGGAAGTATTTACCCCCCACAGAAGAGAAGTTATTCCTATCACGGATCCATGATTCTGATCATCTTTACAATATTTTGGCACTTTTAGGGATAAGATTTAAATAGAGCCCTGTTTTTTAAAGTTGGCCTTAACTAGAGCTGTAGTTTGTAGGGGTTTTAATAAATAATTAAGCAGGTAAGCAATTCTAGATACATTTGCATAGTCATATATATGACTTTGTGGTTTGTAGGTGCAATTAGTTGAACAATATAAAATTATTAGGAGTGGTGCACATCATGAATTGCAGGCACAATTATAAGCTGAAATGAAATTGTCTGAAGTGCTTGTAGAAGTTGAGTCTTGCCTATTTTGGGGGTTATTTTTGTTATATCTCTTCCATTTCAGTATGGAGAATAATGTTGAATTTGTTGGAGTGTTCCCCCACTGTTGATCCAGCATTGTCAGGTTGAGCTTTATAAATATATTTTCATTAGCATCCTAAGAGGATTTTAAAAGCAAAGAAAATGAAAACTGTTCATCTTAAAGCTAGTCTTGAAAAGCCTTTTTTTGATGCATGCCTCTCCATGGCTGACGCTTCCGCCCCAGGTGTGTTTCAGAGCAGGCTCATGTATAATTTACACAGTGTCCCGCATCATCCTTCACTTTCTCTGGTGGTGAAGCCAATCCAAGAGGCCTCTTTCCCCTTTATCCTCTCCTGCCACCATTGGTATTGCTCCCCTGTTTTGTTTTATTGCCCCACTCCTTTGTTAGGCTGCACTTTAAAACAGAACAGCAGCAAAAATACTCCTAAATTTTGTATTGGGATTTCTTCCCACTGTTTCACTTTACTGGCTCCACAAACAAGTGGTGCAAGTGAGAAGGGAGGAAGAGGGCAGCTTCAGCAGGAAAGGGCAGTAGATGCTGCCGAGGGAGGGGATGGGCAGCGGCTTGAATTGTCACAGCATAAAGGGAACAAATGTGTCATTGTTTCAGAAACTAAGAGTATTTTCTTGTTATAAGAAATGTCAATACAGACATGCCCCTTCCCTCCTCTGCTGACACAAAGTTTGGCCATATATGTGTGAAACCAATGCGTTTACAAAGTTTACCAAAAAACAGTATTGCAGCATGCATGTGTTTGGATTCCAAGTTCTCTAACACTAGAGCCTGCTCTGTTTCCCAACGCTCTGCGTTTTCCAAGGTTAAATTTATCTAAATGAACCACAAGTCCAGTATCTGCATGCTCCAGGATGAGAGATGATCTTTTGGTATTGTGGTCCATCCTGTGATGCAGCAGTCTGACCTGTCTGAGCTGAGGAGAGCACAGCACGCTGTGTGTCAGCCTCATGATCTCCAAGGTGGCCTTTTTGTGAAGGTCACGATAGGATGTGCTCTGAGAGTATGAAGGCAGGCAGGAGATGCTGTAATTAATTGTTGGACTGCATGGAAGTGCTGTGCTTGGGGCAAGTTTGCGGGTCTGAGGGTTCAGTTTTCTCCCTGCACTGGTTGTGCTTCTCCCTGGCCGGGTTCTTGTTCAAGGGGATGCTGCCACCATCACCTGGGCAGGAGCCGTTGCCGTGTGGGAATCTGTGTGTTTTTTAGACATTCTGTCACATAGTCTTCACCCTCACAATGATTGTACTGTGCTGTCTCTCTCCTTCAACTACAGTTCTCTGCATGGGTGTTTTATTTGGTTTTGGAGACTGTAGCTAATGGAATTACTGGAGTTCTCATCCTTCCCTGTGGCTGAGAGCAAGTTGTGTAAGACTCACTAGTGCCCTGGAGAGCAGAATATCCTGCTAAGATGATATTTCTGCTCTGGTTTCTCCCTCTCCTCAGGCAGGGAGGGAGAAGGAAGGTGTTGTGACATACAACTGCAGCATAGTGTGCCATGTGTCTGTTCAGTTGATATCTTCAGTGAGCATGGTGTGCTGAGAAGAGTTGTGCTTTAACATAAAAATTACAAGATATAACTGTATTATAGAAATATTGCACCTAGGACAGAATCATATGTGATGTATAGATGTTCCTAATAAACACTGGAATATTTAGCTAATCTGCTTTAATTCCCTGTATAATCAGATGATTTTCCATAGGGTATTCATTGACAGCTCTGCCTGAAGCCTGCTGGAGTATTGTAGACAATCCACCTGCAGTGCTGCATAACATGTGACAGTTCAAAAGTGCCTGCTTATAGGTATCTGGGAGGTAGACGTTAGAGCAGGGATACCTCCCACTGGATCATGGTGCTTGAAGCCTCATGCAACCTGACCTTCAACACCTCCAGGGGTGGGGCAGCCATGACTTCTCTGGGCAACCTGATCCAGATGTGTCCTTTGTTAGCAGGATCATGACTACCATTTCTCATCTTATGATTAATGCCAGTATTCAAGTGATGCATTCCCTGAGGATTCAGTAACAGTACCCACCTGGGGGGGGTGACAGCGTGGTCACCCAGGACACCCCTGAGCTGTGGCAGTGCTGCTGTGCTTCAGGAACTTGTGAGACTTTCAGGGACAAGTTACGTAGCACATATGTTGTATTAAGGAGAAAGAGGAGATCTATGCTCCCATCCCTCCCCAGCACTGGGAATTTCATATTTTATGTAAGCTCTGAACTTTCACACCCAGCCTGCAGCTTGTTTTGGTCGTGTTGTATTATTGTTCACAAGTGTAGCTGCTTATTCCTTGAGGAGAAGGCATTCCTGTTGCTGATTTTCCATGTTGTTCACAGGGCCTGAGCAGGGAGGGGTTGAGTAACTGTGCTGGCTTTATAGAAGTTGCCTCCCTCAGGTGTCTGGGTGACAGTGGTGGCACAATAAATGCAGTGTGAAGGTGGGCAGCATTCTCTTTGTTGGTATGTTTGCCTACATTGTAGCAAAGAGATTGGTTTTGTAAGGAACAGAAAGTATTCACACCGGGAATGAAAAGGGGGAAGAAAGGAAGCCTGGCTTTTGTGCAGCATTACACAAGAGTCAGGAAAGCCTCTCGTAGCTGCAGCCTGGCATCAATCCATTCCCTCCGCTCTTTGGTCTGCCAAAACCAGCGTCTTTACTCCCTTCAGCGATAAAATATTCTCTTGCATCTCTGTCTTTCCATCCCCTCTCCTTTCAACAATTAGTTCCCTCCTTCACCTTCTATGCCTGATAAAAAATGTATGATCCTGTCTCTGGCACGAAGTGCACAGCAGAACCACAGCCACGGGGGAGACCGATTGCCAAGTCAGTATTTCCTCCCTTAAATTTTCACTTTTGTAGTATGTGTACTTTTGGTTTGACCTTAATATGTCAGCCTAAAGCCTGAGTTGGTGTGTTAGCATAACCACGGCGTACGCTGTGTGCGTCACTGCTGATACTACTCCGGGAAGACCGGTGTAAATTCTCCTTGCAGGCTTTCAGAGAGAGGGGAGTTGCTTTGCAGTTTTTAGTTGTGTGTGGTAGGAGCTGGTATTACTACGTGCTGCTGTTGTACTGATAACACTGCACATTAGCACTTGACCAAATCACGCAGCAATCAGTCTTGTTTGCGTGGATGAGTTGAAATCTTGTCAAAACTGAGCCCCTGGACAGAATATAAAGAATGAAAATAGCGAAGGAATAATTCTTCCTCCACCCCCACTGTTACAGATTTACCGGTAATTGCTCAGTGATGCAGGTCCCTAAGAGAAGCCTGTGCTAGGTTTATTGCCTGTAGCAGCCTCCAAGAGTTGGCTTGCTTGTGGAAGATGGTACTTGAACATTCACGAGATGCTTGTGCTTCTGTCCTGGCTGCCAAGCTGAGCTGGAAAATCCACTACGGTGGTACAGAAAGAACTGGGGAGGACTGTGCTATCAAACTGCACCTCCCATAACCACGGAGAAGGGGGCCCTACAGTTGTTAAAGAAGGCTCACAGACCTGACTTGCCCAACCACTTCCCTGGCTCTGCAGTCCTGGTAGGACCAGGCGGGCAGCCCAGGGGAAGAACAGGGACCCTGAGAGCATCTGCAACCACCGTGGCTGCCGGGAGTGTCTCTGTGTGCCTGAACATCGACACCAGCTGTCTCCTGACTCTTAGGAGCCAGTGTGTGAGCAGAATATCCTCTGAGAGGAAAGGTCAGGGCACTTACTCCCTGCCTGGGAACCATCAGATTCGACCAGGGTTTTACACTAGTTAGGTAGATATCTATACAACTAGAAGATAATGAGCAGCAATTATCAGCAAACCTGTCTATGGTGAGCTAATTGCCTTGACATGGGATTGGAATTCGAGTGGAGAATTAGACTGAGGGGTTTTAGAAAATCTAATCTTACCTAATTTTTAGTGTGTTAAATGTTAAAAAAAAAGAAAGAAATTAATCAGATTCCTCTTTGGTTTTGCCTTTGGTGTTTCATAAATACTGGTGAAGATTTAATGTGGGACAGAAATGTCAAATTTAACTTTTCTAAGTAGGAGTTCCCATTTCCAGCTACTGTTTCTGTCTTGTTGGAGGGTGGCAGAGGGAGGGTTCCTTGCTTTGGACGCTGCACTTCTCTATTGGCCCCTCTCCTGCGGGGATGGTTTGTTGTGGCCCTGATGGAGTGCTTGCACCTTCTTTTGCTTCTCAAATGAAAACAAGATTTGAGAAAAATTATAAAGGATTAAATAATCAGACATTGTTGGAGGAAAAAAATGTTTTTATATTGTTGTACTCACTATATCTTCCTTTCATTTTCCAGTCGTGCCAAGCTGACCTTGTGAAGGACAATGGCCACAAGTATTTCCTGTCGGTTTTGGCAGATCCTTACATGCCAGTAAGGACAATTCATCTTTATTCAGACTTTTCTAGCATTTACTTAGCTTGTCTTGGCTTATCTGTGGCTGCTGTGATGCAGCTGGGGCTAACTCAGGGCTGCCCCCTTGCTCCGCCTCCCTCTGCTCACCTGGAGGGGCAGTGCCAAGCCGGGGAGTTAAGGACCAGGGGCATCAGAATGTTCCCACCAGGTTGCATGATAGAGACAGCCAAACTAAACAGGAGTTTGCAAACTTGTTTGAAGTTATATAAGCAGAGATTACTCAGTGGTGCTGGCACAAGCTGGGGGCTCCTGGGGGCCGGGTGCAGAGGCAGCCTAATTGTGCTGCAACTTTCTTAATTCCCTCTGCACAAGACTTTTGTGGTTTCCTGGAACAGGTATTTGTGTGTCTCCTTCAGAGCCACTGGGTGGGGCGATCGTATTGGCAGCCTGAGGATGCAGCCTGATGAAGTGTCTCAGGTGTAACCAGTGACAGGGCTGCATGACAAGAAAATTCTAGCATTCTTTTCCTCTTCTTGTTCTTTTAATGCAAAAGAAACTACACTTAGAATAATCTCCTGTTCCAGAAAACATGGGATATAGTTGTTCTCTGACCTGTTCTCGAGATAACAATTAGTTGTACATTCTTTTAAGGCTGAACACAGGACAATGACTGCTTTTATCCTGGCTGTAATTGTTAACAACTACAACACTGGGCAGGTGAGTCCCAACATCCTTTTTCCTTTTGTTCTCTCCTACCTTTTCTTTGCATCGTACCTTCACTTTGATAAAAGTGTCCTGGCTTGCATTAAAGCACAACCCTGAACTGGGAAGCTGAAATAGAAGATTGCTTTATGTTATTTTTGTGTGGATTAAAAGAAAAATTGACCGGGAGGCGTGACAGACACATTATGTACCTGGTACTTGAAAGTGGAGGTCACTTGACAACTACCCCTCCAGGCAGCGCACTGACCTGCTATTAAAGAAATAGTGCCTGGTTACTGTCAAGGAGAAGCATAATGGCTGTGATAAAGTTCTTGGGAAGGGTGTGTGGAATGAGCCATAAACCATAGAGCTCTGACAGATGCAAGGAATATTTCCAATGAGAAAAAAACAGGCTTTATGCATTACAGAAGGCATTTCTAGGGCTCAAATAGTATAATAGCTCCTTCCCTTCATGCTCCTTCCAAATGGTATTTTGTAACAAAATCAGTAAATAACCACCAAATAATTATTTTCCCTTCATTTCCTGCCTATTTCAGAAATAATCTTCTTTTTTTGATGATGAGGTGGGAAGCTGTCATCCAAAATAAATTGCATTGATTTGTGTTTTAGGAAGCTTGCCTTCAAGGAAACCTGATTGCTATTTGCCTGGAGCAGTTAAATGATCCACATCCTCTCCTGCGTCAGTGGGTGGCCATTTGTTTAGGACGTATTTGGCAGAACTTTGACTCAGCCAGGTGGTGTGGTGTGAGAGACAGCGCTCATGAAAAGCTCTACAGTCTCCTCTCGGATCCAATCCCAGAGGTAAAAATCCAACTTCATAAATAAACACCAGTTGAATTGTCAGAATCCTGGCAGAGGGCTACAGAAACAAAACCAGAGCCTTCAAGAGTTTTATGATTATTTCTGGTTTGGAGAAAGATCTCGTTGCTGTTTCTTCAAGGTGGTGCAAATCATCCAAGCCCTGCACGAGAATTAACCAAAGAAATGCGAGGGGAGTTTGTACAGCCCAGAAGCTCTGGAATCTTGGCTACAGAGTTAGGAAACACCACAAGTTTTGCTTCCTTGCATATCATAAGCTTGTTAAAAATGTGGTCCCCAAACTCACTGTGCGTTGTAAAAAAAGCCTCTCTAGTCTTTTTGTCCAAGTATGAAAACTCTTCTCCTCCTGGTATGTGTAAAAGCACCTCTATAATTGAATGTGTTTTACGTTTGTGACAAACTCTTGATGAGAGAAGGAGTTCTTGTGCAGAGCCTGGCTCTGATTGACAGAACCTGGCTGTGATTGACAGAGCCTGTCAGGCCCAGTGGAATTAACATCGCCCCTGGGAGAAGTAAGCCTGGAAATAAATGCCACTGCCAGCTTGCAGTGATTAAAGATTCTATCCCCCTTTGCATTCAGTCTTTCTGTCCTCATCCCACACCTCCTTTCTCTTGCCCTGCTCTCCCCCCGTTCTCTGAGCAGTCCCTTTGCAAGGGTCGGGGGGACTGTCCTCACGGCACCTCTCTGGGAGCAGCCAGAGCGAGTGTTTCTGCTTTTGGAAGCACACCCTGCGGTTGCCGATCATGCTGTGTCCCCACCATTTGCAGTCCCTGCCAAGGCAAGCTGTAAGACTACCAAGCCATCTGATCCCTCTGCTCTTTGTGTGATCTGGCAAAGTCTGATTGGAGCTGCTGTCTTTTCTCCTTTTCTTTTTTTCCGTTATCCTCTGCCTTTCTGTAAGCCCTTACCTGAGGACTGTGGTTCAATACTGCTATTGTGCTCTCTTTAGATTCACAACCCAACAGTAACCCCCTGTGTACCTTATTCCTGTTAATTAATATTCTAGGCAACATCCGCTGGAAAAATCACCCATGGGAAGGTCACAAGTATTCTGGGAAATTAAATTAACTCCTGTGTCTGTGAATATTTAAAACTTGGTGCTTTGCTGATTTTATTCTGGTCTTTACTCTCCATGGGCTTCCCTTTAGGCCTCATCACTTACCTGACACAGTGGTCCAGGTTTCCAGAGGTGTTTTTTTATGGAAACAAGAGGGAAATAATAATAAATGTTTGTGTCTCACAGGTTCGCTGTGCTGCAGTCTTTGCACTGGGAACATTTGTGGGCAACTCAGCTGAGCGAACCGATCATTCCACCACCATCGACCACAATGTGGCCATGATGCTGGCCCAGCTCATCAACGATGGGAGCCCCATGGTTAGAAAGGTACGGAAGCTTGGTTGATTCATGCTAATGAGCTCTGGCCTAATGAGTGTGCATTATTTAATAGATTTTTCAATGCATTTGACTCATTTGAAAGTATCTGTTTCATCGTGAAGTCTTTTAACTTCAGTTCCTGCTGAACGCATGACTCCACTGGTGGGAGCAGCAGCAGCCGCCTCCTGCTGTGACAGAAGGCCCAGCACTGAGACTTCACTCTGCAGAGCTCAAGGCCGTCACGGGCAGTAGCATTTTGGGATGCTGTTTTATCCACCTTCCCCTTTTTCAAAGCACATACCGCAACATTTCGTTTACTCTGCGATACAAGGAGCCTACTGATAGGAATAATACAAGTGAAGTGTGGTGGTGTGTCGTAGTGCCCAGCTGTTGATGAGATTGTTCAGATCCAAATGTTTCTACTGTTTAGAAGTGGAACTTTGGTCGAGCTCATGTATTCCACTAAGCAAACACCTGAAATGGGAGTAACAATCTCAGGGATTTGTGGGAATTGTTATATCCTAGTTTGTTTTTTTTTTTAAATTAAAGAGAATATGAAGATGGGGATAAGGAAGGAGAGCAATTACACTGAAGTCTTTTTCGGGGGCACAAAACACTGAGAATTCTTGCTTGGCTACTCTTCTACTAATGCTCATCTGTTGATTACTGCTTTGATTGTGATATTGTGATAACCATCTGAATATGTGCCAACAGTGGCCCAGGTGGCCAAGAGGGCCAATGGCATCTTGGCCTGTATCAAAAACAGTGTGACCAGCAGGACCAGGGAGGTGATTGTGCCCCTGTGCTCAGCACTGGTGAGGCCACACCTCGAGTACTGGGGTCAGTTTTGGGCCCCTCAGTACAAGAAGGACATTGAGGGGCTGGAGTGTGTCCAGAGAAGGGCAACGAAGCTGGCGAAGGGGCTGGAGAACAAGTCCTACGAAGAATGGATGAGGGAACTGGGGTTGTTTAGCTTGGAGAAGAGGAGGCTGAGGGGAGACCTCATCACTGTCTACAACTGCCTGAAAGGGGTCTGTGGGGGAGCGAGTGTTGATCTCTTCTCTCAAGTGACAGGTGATACGACAAGGGGAAATGGCCATAAGTTGTGCCAGGGGAGGTTCAGACTGGATATTGGGAAGAATTTCTTTACCAAAGGGTTCTCGGGCACTGGAACAGCTGCCCGGGGAGGTGGTTGTCACCATCCCTAGAGGTGTTTAAAAAAAGGACAGATGAGTTTTTGAGGATCATGGTTTGGCAGATGATGGGTGCGGTTGGACTCATTGATCTCAAAAGTCTTTTCCAACCAGAAGATTCTATGATTCTACTTTCCAAGATCTCAGGTTTTAAATGGAATAGTACAGTGTTGCTAGAACCATGGAGTATGTGACAGTCCTAGGGGGGATGGAGGATGAGGAGAGAAAAAGGGTGCTGTGGAGAGAACATGAGCACTCCCTTCAGTAAAAATGTCTTGCTGCTTTTAGAAACCTCAAGGATGGTGACAGACTGTTCCAAAGTAATTTGCCACGTTTTGGAGAATGACAATTTCTGGTGCACTGTTTTGCATCAATAGGACATTAAATAGTTTTTGGCATTCTGGGTTGCTCTTGATGGGTGTACTTAGGTGTCCTAACGTTTGTGTTTACTTAACTGGAACATCAACACCCTGACACTTGTCACCAGCACTGGGAGGATTAATTTTTGTTGTCTTATTTCAGCATTTAATCAGTTTAATTCAAGAGAGAACTGCATGTCACACTATATGCTTTTTGAGATTCATAAATCTGTCTTTTGGAGATTAGTCCTCTGAACTGCAGCGAGCTCTCCAACTCTCCTGTTTTCAAGTGCCTAGTGAGCAGTACCTAACTGAGGGTCTGAACTTCTCTGTCTATTCACTTCCCCTCCCCACCCCAGTAATTCAGGTTCTCAAGCTGCAGCTATGAGAATGAGGGAACTGAATGTCCCGTGCAGGTGGGCAGCATCGTTCTCCTGTGAGACAAGACTGTGGTTCAGCACAGGATTCAAGCACTTGGGCTCTTCATGGATGCCACGTCCCCAGAGGCCTCTTGTCATATTCTGTTTCCTTCAGCTCAGAGCAAATGTAGAACAGGTTGCAGCAGAAGAACTCTGCTTGTGCTTACCTGTGCAGTGCAGGGAAAGGGTCAGGCTGTGCCACAGAGGGTTGGGGACACCGGTCCTCAGCACAGCTCCTTGCTGATCTGCAGGAAACACATGCATCTCATGGGCCAGGGTGCTGCCAGCATAGGAGCAGAGGGAGCAGGGTGGAAGTTGCCAGTTCAGTACTTTCTGTGACACTGCTGCAGTTTGGCATTATTCAGAGTAGTGGAAACCTTTTCAAGTGTAAAAGATTTGTGAAGAATTAGATTTGAAATGGAGTGCTCTGGCTTTCTTCAGATCCCTGTGACGTGAAGAGAAAAGCATTAGTCTGGATGGTCACCCAATAATATCAACAATAATGACCATATTGTTCTGAGTTTCCCTTTATTGTTTCTGACCTCAATAACCATGAAATACCTGTTTCTTCTGCTCTTTCCATAGGAGCTGGTGGTGGCTTTAAGTCATCTAGTGGTTCAGTATGAGAGCAATTTCTGCACCGTCGCCCTGCAGTTCATGGAGGAAGAGAAGAATTACCCTCTGCCTTCTCCAGCTGCCCCAGGTAGGTGTTTTCTATTTATGTGGGCAGGAAATGTATAGTCCAAAAGAGCCTGAGAACTTTTATTTAAGGAGTTCACTCAACACAATGAAATTCTTGCTGGTGGTGATTTATGAAACAGCACCATTATCACAAAGTTGAGTGATGTGGTGGGGAGCTCTGATGTCTGTTTAGCACTGTAATATATTGCAGTGCAGAAATGCAACCTCTACTGAGTCTCCATCTAAAACACAGCTGTAGCTCACCAGCAAGTTGTAGAGACTGAACACCCTGTCAGATTCAAATTCCCTTCACATCAAGACTGGAATACTTTTGTCAAGGCAGTACACAGGCTTACCAGGCTTTTATTTCCCCCTCAAATTATACCCTGAACTTCAGTGTCATGTTGACCTAACAAGAAGCCTCACCACACAGCAATGAACCAACCATATTCTTCGCGACTGTAAAGCACCAGACAAGAAGAATTGAAGAACTTTATACTTGTGCCTATGGACCTATCCTTTTTGTTGCATCTGTTGCTTTGTGAGGAATGAAAAGCACTAGTGAAATTGTTGCTAACCTCATATTTTCTTCAGAACATAAGTACATTGGAAATCTTGAAGGATAATGCGATTGTTGCAGTGGAAACTTGGAGACAAGAGCATGTACTGTCTCTTGCAATGAGTAGTTTAATCTCCCTATTGTCTGAATAACTAAATCATTTGGGGAAAATAAGCTTCTCCATGTTTGTCGCTCTTGCTGCAGGAAACAAACATTATGTGCAGTTGATATAGTGCTTTTCCTTATCCAAAAGAGTCCTAAAGTATTTATAAATAGGATGCACTGGAAGCATTGGCCTCACCACCCTAATGCAGCCACCTCTGCAGTGAAATAGAATAGCCGTGGTACTGCATGTGTATTCAGGAATGAAAATGAGGAAGTTTGGGAAATTAGAAGTATCCAGGTCGTTGGTAAAATATGAGTTGAAACCAAGCCTGAAATTTGCTCAGGAAATCAGAATTTTCATAACCCTTTATAATGAGAAAATTTACTGGGTTGTTAATGAGCAGCAGCAGAGAGAAGCCTGCAAATGCTCCCTACTAAATGGCATCTGCTCTAGCAGAGTCCTAGCACAGTGTCTGGGCAGTGGCCCAGCATCAACCTGGAGAGAAGAGCCATCGTGCCTCTCTGGGCTGTCTGCAGGCCCTGGCAAAGGTCTGCTCACCTGGTTTTATTGGATGTAATAAAAGCACAGCCTGAACAACTGACACACGTGGTCCTCGCTGATTACGTGCACAGAGGGTTCTTTGTCATACCTCATTCTGTTTTCGCCTAAGGGACAATGGCTGAATTCTGTTCATGTTGGTAGTGGTTTAGTTACATATTTGCTGGGAAATAACCAAAAGGCTCTGATTCCTTTGGTTACATGTTAATTGCTAAACTTTGCATCCACAGAGGGTGGGAGTTTGACACCAGTACGAGATGGTCCGTGTACGCCGAGACTGCGGTCTGTCAGCTCTTATGGGAACATCCGAGCAGTTACCACAGCAAGGAATCTGAACAAGTCCTTGCAGAACCTCAGCCTCAATGAAGAGTGTAAGAGAGAATTCAGATTCTTTTTTTACCCACCTCTTGCAAGTTTAGGAGTTACCCTGTGCAAGACAACATGAGCTGAAACTAACACCTGAGCCCAGGTTATCCAGCCACCAGCTCCAGCTTAGATGAGAAGCCCCTCATAATGTTTTGATTTTCCAGTCATTAATGTTGATTTTTCTGAGTGTTTGGGAGCCAAAAAGATGCCTTCCCACTTCCTAATATACATAGATTTTAACTGAACCTTTTCTGACTCCTTGGTGCTTAACCCCAGATTTAAACATTCAGCATTTAAAAGGGGAAGCTGTGGATTCGCCTATACCTTTATTGAGTCTTGTAGGATTTAGAAAAGGGCTGTTAAGCCTGGTTAAAAATTGTTCTCTCACCAGTTCTTGTTTCAGCATCTGCTGTCTTGTCTTTTGGCAGCTGGAAGCTCTGTTGCATTTTCTCCTGGGAATCTCAGCACCAGCAGCAGCGCCAGCAGCACCTTGGGCAGCCCTGAGAATGAAGAGTATATCCTGTCCTTTGAGACTATCGACAAGATGAGACGAGTCAGCTCCTACTCTTCTCTGAATTCACTAATAGGTGAGTAAAGACCCTCCTGCTCGTCCTTTAGTGTCCCCTTTCTTCACATACTTACACTAACTTTTGTGCAAAGCTGGGATCTTAGTTCTTGCTAGATCTTAATCCAACAAAATTTCTCCTAACAGTAGAAATGCCGCTTTTGTGTTTGCTTAGGCTGCACACAGTGCAGTCCCTCCTGCTCTGATGGAAGGACTGGAAATGAGAGCTGTTGGCTCCAGCTGGACATGTACACTTCACTATAATGGACAGCAGTCATGTTAGGAATTTGAGAGCAAAAATGTAGTGTATATGGGAATTTCAGATCCACTGCAGGTTCATTGGCTCGGGAGTGAACACGAGGAGTCCGCATCCCAGGTGCAGCAGCAGGACACGCTGGCACTGACTGCTTCCCCTGGTTATTTTTCATGTGGGTTGTATTTCTGTACAACACAGCCATTCTGTGGTGTTACCCATTCAAGGAAGCCTTACCTGGCTGATTTCCTGTGTGGGTTTATTGTATGTTATTAAATGCAACTTAAAAATGAAAAAACTCCAGACTGTCTTAAAAGCAAAGAAACTTGAGTATTTCATAGAAATCTCCTTTTGTGGAAAAAACTGCATGACTGATCCCAATGCCTCCAATCCCCTCACTGTTATTTCCTCCTGAATAAGCAACAGCAACATCAGTAACAGCACTGAACTTTTTAACACCACTCAACAGTCCCTTTCTCTCTCTGGGTGAAGTACAGAACTCTGCAGAGTGAAGTGTTATAGCACAGAAGGAAGGGAAATTTTACTGGTATTTATGCAGTGCATGGCTGATTTGCAGGTGATGGATTATTTGCATTTCTTTTCTAGAACAGAACTGGAATGTTTCTATTAAGCTAGTTCAGCTCAGTTGTTTTTCAAGTAACTTTCCCAGTCATGTCTGACTGCTACGATAGCATTGCTTTAAAGAAGCTGTAGTTTTCTAAGCTATTTAAACTGTTTTGGGATGATAACACAGCCAACGTGCAGAAGGACCCAGCTTTTGGAACAGCCTCCTTCCAGGAAGCAGGGGAGGCAGCAGAGAATTGATGGGAGAAGTCTCTGTCCATTTCCTTTGTAATCACTAAATGTGCCCATATTTTTCTAGCCTTCAAAAATCAGTAAAAGGGGAGCGGATAACTCCAGGAGTCCCCCTGGGTGATGGGCTGGCCCTGACTGAAGAAACATTTTGCTTTGCTCTGTTTTGCAACTCTGTATTGTGAATCAAAACATTCTGGGATTCTAATTCTTGAACCCCTGTGGGCAGTTTAAAACCATGTGTTCATTACAAACTTGATAAATTCAATTGCTTTTGATTGTAGGTAATGAAATTAGATCTTCTAAAGCATGACAGGAATGTTAGGAAATTCCTCTCCATCTTAGGATAGAACTTGAGTTTTCCTGGTTTTCACTGGTGTGAGCTGGGTCCTGCCTGATGGCTCATGTGTGTCTCACAAGAGCTTTACAGCACACCTGGAAAGGAATCTAGAGATGAGCTGGAGATGAGTGAGAGAGACCTAGGAAAACAAAAGAGCAGTTCTCCACAGCCTCCCTCATTCTTATTCAGTCAGAAGAGCTCATATCCAGCTGGAAACGACAGAGCTTATAGAGGTGTTTAAAATTCATAACTCACACAGAATCCCATTACCTTCAGCGTTTGCCTGCTGAAAGCCAGGCTTTTTTCATTTCTACTGAAGAATCACTGTCTTCCAGCCCGCTCGCTCCTGCTCCCCAAGGAAAGAGGTTTCAAAATGCCATCAGCTCCAGCCGCCCTCAGTAGTGCTGTGGCTGCTTCACAGCCAGCCTGGTGCAGATTAACCCCTTTTTTTAAAGTTTTAGTGTGCAGTGAAGTACTGCTTTACAGCCAGTCAGAGTGGGGTAACTCAGACAGGAGTCCAGGTGGGTGATAGACTTGTTTTGACAGAAGAAATGTTTTGCTCTACTCTGTGCCTTTTGGAGGAAGTGATGGTGATTTGGCTCTGCAGTAATGACTCTGCCAAATATGTGAGACAGGCAGAGCAGTGAAAAGAGTGCTTTGGGTAGACTTTAACAGAAGCAGAAAGATGGTCTGTAATAATAAAAGTAGAAATTTTCAGCCACAGCTTAATTCTGCGCTCTGCATTCCCTAGGTTGATTCACAGATATACAGGGCTTTCTTCTCCTCTTGCAATTTTAGGCACGTGGTTCTAGAGGCATTATTCTGGATCAGTCTATCCACTTTACTGACTTTCTGTCATCGTAAATACACTCTTTCCATAAACTTGCGGAAAACCTCTCCATCTCTTCTTGTGCCATTTTGCACAGAACTTCTTGGCTAACTGTAGGCCAAATGCCCCACGTTAGTGCCCCCCCCCACCCTCTAGCAGACTGGTCCTTGGCCAGACAGTCCTGCTACCAGAAGAGTCATTTATTTCTGGCCCACATTTTCAGGCTGGCAAGAGGCAGTTTTTAGTAGTTGAGACAGACATCAGTTTGAATGGGAAGCTGGGCTTTGCTGCTTTTTCCATACAAGTCATTAATCTTGGTGTCCCGGAAATTTTTAGTTCAGTTTTAAGACAGGAAAAGGGAAGAAGTTAAGATGGGGGGTTTGCATACCTTGAGGCTGATTATTCATATCCAAACTGCATGATTAAAGTCTTTGTCCTACAGAGAGCATCACTGGAAAGATTATATTAGGGAATGATCAAAGAAGGAGGAAACTAAATCTTGGAGTGATAAAATGCTGGGGAATAGTTCTCTTTTCTAACAAGTGAGGCTGGAGGCAGAAAACTATTTGCTGTGTCACAGGATCTGTCCTGAAGAGCTGCCCCAAAGTAACACAGCGGGAAGTTACTGCAGTGAGGATGAGAAAAGAGAGTGATGTAGGTGGATAGAGAGCTGCAGGAAATTAGTGTTGGGACAAGTTGAGCCTCCTTTTCTGTCTCTAGGCAATGTATTTAAATACAGTCATAATGAGAAGTAACTGGTCAGCCTGCAGTATTTATAAATAGTGACTTGCATTGTAGCAAAACACAGGGATCCAAGTGGTTTTTGGAAATGGAAGCTTGATGTAGATGTTTCCTGTCAGTTCGTACTATTTACCCAACATTATGGAACTGAGATGGAAGAGCCAACGTAGCAGCCAGAGACAATGCTGCAGAGCCCAGTAACTCAGAAACAGGTTTGCATGGTATTGCTGAGGAGATGGAGAAACCAGGACGGAGAGAAAAGTGCCAGTGTTTGATAGCAGGGAACAGAGCAACATAGTTGGGTGTTCTGCTTTTATTTCCCACCCTAACATGTTGTTTGCCTTTGCCTTATCCACGTTCTCCATGAAAAAGATGGAGATGTGGCATGGGCTGGTCATGGTGGGCTGCCTCCATGTTACTGTGACAGCCCTGTGCCAAGGGGAAGTAAGACCTGCTGTGAGGGAACTTGCTGTTTCCGAATGAGCTGCCTCTGTTTTCTGTTGTAACTTTAAAAAGCCTGTGCTTTGCTGTTGGAATCGCCACCAGGGGCTGGGGTGTGCAGGAGCCCCTTGTGTGACCCTGTGCAAAAAGACCAGCTTGCAGACTGTCAAGGCTGTGCAAGAGCTGCTGATTTGCTGTTCCTCTGGGGAAAGGACTGCCATAAAGTAGAGTTCAGAGAGCCATCAGGATTTCAGATGTTCTCTCCATCCCAGTAGCATTCACAGGACCTTCTGTGTCACTTGCGGGAAGAGGAGAGACTTGTGGGATGCACATTCACAAAGCAGGTGGGATCAGCGTTGATGGGAAGCAGATGTCTGCATCCTCAGACACCGTTCAGTCTGAAACATCTCAGCTGCATGTTTGGTGTGTGCCAGCCTGGAACGTGCCTTTCCCTGCGGGAGGGCTGGGCTGTGCAGGCACAGGAGCCGTCCCTGGCCCGAGGCTGCTGTGTTGGGTGGGGAGGGGGCTGCACCTTCTGGGGGAGATCAAGGCTTAGAACCACTGCCATGATTTTTACAACAAAGCCTGGCAAAACAAAAAGAGTAAATAACAATTCATTTTTGTATCCAGTGTGGTTCTACCCTTCCTGTACTCGGTGACCTGGCTGCAGGACCTCAACCAGGTCCCTTCCTCCAGGCCACTGCATGATGTTGGCTGTTAAATCAAACTGAGTCATGCATATGCAAAGAAAATCAAAGTCGTCAGTAAAGGCAGGCAATTTATTTTTGACATTCTTAGCAGAGAGGAATCATTTGTAAATGAAAATCCATACTGCAAGGTCCACTTAACTGGCTTTGAATCAGTCTGACTAATTACAGAGCTGTCTGCTTAGATTAGCACCCCGTCCCCCTTGCGTGGCTCTTTGTTTGCATCTCATGGATATTTTTTTCCATTTTAGTCCATCACATGAAATCAAGCTGCTGCTCCTCCTGCCCCCTCTGCCACCTGCCATTATCCCCCTGCCTTGGTGCTCAGGTCTTCCCAAGGAGCTGTGCTGGCTGTGTCACTGTTGAATCAGTGCAATGCACAGCACTAACACGGGCGGGGGAGGACGGCAGACGAAAGGACCGGTCCTTCGAGCTCCTGCTCTGAGCCTGAGATGCCTTTGTAGAAATTCCTTCTGTTCTTTTCAAAGGCTGCTGAGTGAATGAGGAATTGCACTGGCTCGCTTCTGTTTTACGCTTTTTTCTTTTTCATGACTCTTAGATGTATAAAAAATGTCACTGGGGTTTTTTTCTTCATGACTGAGTCATGAGTGAGGTGATTATCAGAGACATTTGAAAAACTGATGGGTACCCTCGTGCTCTCCCTTTCCTTTTACTGTCTGTCCAGGGCTTTAAAAGCAATGAAGGCGTTTGGATTTCCCATCAGTCCTTACCTAACTTCTAGCACAGGACCAAATGTAGAAAGCAGAGCTCTGAGCAGACCTCAGACAATGTTTTCTGGCTGCTTCAGTGGCTGGGGCCTTTCTTTCTCCCGCAACTTGTAGCACGTTGTCTCTTTCCCTCTCTTGCTCTTTCTCCTTCTCCCTCCCCTTTTTCTTTCCCCAGTAATAGAAACTTCCAGGATGAATATGGCAATTGCAGAAATAAATGATTGGAAGCCTGGAGAAGACAGAAAAGCATTGTATCACCTTCCTTTGTGGGTGGGAGGCCTAACCCTCTTCTGAGCATAGACTTGACTTCATTCCATATTGACATTTTCTTTATTTTAAACATAGACACAAGAGCTTCTGAAAAAGACAGTGACTTCTGCTTGTTATGGCTAAAGCCAAACCCTGAACTCAGATCTGCACCATTCTAAGCTGGTTCTGCTCAACTTGTGCACACTGTCCTCACAGGTTCCTTGATTTTGTACACTCTGGGCTCTGTCCTCAGCTGGTGTAAACCAACTATAACAGATCAGTGCCCTTCGATTCTGCTCTATCTTGGCAGTTATGGCTTTATTGGATTATCAGCTCCTTTTTTCCTAGGTGGATTTACCATTGTTTTATCTTTGTTGGGCCTGTATCTTACCCATCTGGGACAGGTTGGGATTGGCTATAGGAATCTGTGGTAATCAGTAGCCCCCAGCAAATGGGCTGCACTGTCCAAGTGGTGCTGTCATCAATATTTCTGAGGTTTCTGCATGAAACTCAGTGTAGACTCGGAAGATCCTTTGCATGTCAGCTGAGCAAGAGGCAGACCATTTTCTTTGCTGGCCAAGTGATGGAATGGAATTAGGTTATTGCCTTTGCATTTTGCAGGATGCTTTGTCACATGTTAGGAAGTTTTTCTGGCAGAATAAAGATTCCCTTGGCTAACGCTGACAAGCACATGAAGTGCAGGTGCATAGTCCCTTGTGCACCACTTGCCTTCTGCAGTTCAAAATCAGACTGTCCAGATCTGTTTTCTGTTGGTCTGAGTATCAGGTTTAGCAGCTCTGTAAGGTGTGAAACTGCTTGTTGACCAAAGAACCTTTTCTTCCTAGCTTAATGCTTTATATTTAGATACCTCCAGAAACACGAAAGCAAATGCAGCAACAGCTTGATCTGTCATTTACCATTGATTGTGACTCATCTGAAATACCTATTTTAGTTCCCTTTTTGTTAGTGCAATCACTTTAATATTGTCCAAATGGCTCAACTCCCAAACCATGGTGTTATGACTGTTAGACATTGTGAGGGTTAGTAGAAAAAATGACAAATTAAAGATTTGCCTGAAAGTGAAATAAAACATTCACAGAATTTTGCCAGTTGTTGCAAGTGCTTATTAATTTGATTTGTACTTTGAACCTGTCAGTCCCTTCTGCTGAAATGCCAAATGGCAGATATTCTCATTAAATAACAACCTGGCAATTGAAGAATTGATAAAAATGTCAATAGGAAAGGCTGAGTTGGACTTACTGCTTCTCAAAGGTACAGGTCCTAAAGCTTCATTTTTAACATTTAGATATTTAGTAAACTTGTAGAATATACAAACCCCTGAACGTTCAAGCTGAGCATTAATGCTTAAAAACTGCAATAAAAATAACACTAAAAATGTAAGCCAGTAACTGTGGGGTTTTATACCATTTAGTATTTTAGCTCAGGAACTCCAAAGACAGTATCTGGCCTTCCATTTGGCCTTTTCAGAGTATTTGCTTCAGGACCTTAGAAAGCCAGTGGTTTGTCTGAAGCTTATTTAGGTAGTCTTTAATTTATTTTCCTTTCTCCTGCTTTCATTTTACAAACCCTTGCAGAGTTCACAAAGACAGACAAAATGGAGACAAAATGCCTGTGTAGGGTGTTTTTGAGCTCTTCTCTTGATGTTTTCTTAGATGTCATTGTGATGTTTGGAGTTCTAATGAATTTTCTCACATAAGATCAAAGAGTTTCCGTTGATGGATTGTCATGTGCTGTGGGGCTTTGGTTTTTGTTTTGGGTTTTTTATTATTTTAGGTGTGAGTTTCAACAGCGTTTATACCCAAATTTGGAGAGTGCTTCTTCACCTCGCTGCTGACCCCTATCCTGATGTCTCCGACCTGGCTATGAAAGTTCTCAACAGCATTGCCTACAAGGTATGCCTTCTGCGTTTGTGTGTGTCCGTGAGGCTTTTGGAGGTTAATTTTCTTCGTGCTTAGGCAAGGCTTGGGTGGACTGATTGGAATAGATCCTTTGGAGGGCTCTGGTAAGTGGTCCTGGTTTGGTCTGGATCTATTGCAGAAGGAGCTTTTAATGTTTCAAACTGATCCATACTCCTGATCAGGTAAAATAAATAAATGGGGGAGGGCCTGGGATTGTTCTAGGATATGAATTAGGTACAGACCTTAGACAGTAGGTCTGGTTTAGAAGTCTACTTATCTAGATCGGTCCCTGGGAGAAACTTTAAATATACTTCATTAAATTATCCGTTTGCAAACTGATTTAGATTATGCAAGTGGGACTGGCCGGCAGACTGAAGCCGCAACGGCTCTCCAATCCAGGTGAACTAGTACATGTGAGTCAGCATGCAGACACCCCACCACTACTCACCTCTTCAACCCGGGCCTGATCCGCCTAAACCACCATCCTCATCACATTTCATCCTCCGAGGGTGACAAGATGTCCCTGGAGGCTGCCATCACTGCTGATTCAGAATGGCCAGCTTGGGAGCTGTAGAAGCACCCTCACCTTCCACCTGAAAGGAAGCACCAGGCCACCCCAGAACATCTTCTCACCAACTGCCTTCCCCCCTGTCCTGACTGGCAGTGTCAGAAAGCTGTCTGAACGCAGTCCCTCCCACGTGCTTTCTAGTTGCTCTAGCATCAAGACCATGAGCCATTGCAATGCAAGATGACGTCTCTTACTGATGTTTTCCAGTGAATAGTCCTAAACTTTCAGATTTAGGCTTGTAAGTGAAAGTTGCAGTAAGAGATGCCAGCATTGTGCACTGCCATTGTAACGCCTTAGAGATTCCTTGCTTTTAAATCTGATTTTTTATTGAGAAAATAGTAGTTACTTATTTGAACTCTTCTATTTGTTTTAAGTACACACGTCAGTGAGCGGGGTAGTCTTGGGGTTGGGATATAGAATTATTTTGTTGCTGGGGTGCAACAAGGTCAGCCCTTCCCTGGTGATTTGGGTGTATGAGAAATTGTTGTCAGGCTGGAGAGACCAAACTAAGGTGAAAAAAGAAGGAAAAGGTGAAAGATTGCCATCTCTCTGCTCTGGATGAGTGAAACTATTTCAGTTTTGTGTTTTGGAAGGCAAAATGACGTGTTGCTCCAACTATGGGATTAAAAGAGACATAAAGAGAAACCAGATCTGCTTTTCCTGTCTTAAATTCAGAACTTACTCCCTTGATGGTGGAAAGAGATGTATAAATATTAACAGAGATGTTTCAGTGCCCTGCAGATGCCTTCAGTAGCGCTGTTGTTTGCTTAGCCAGCAGAAATTTTGATCATTATATTGTAATATCTATAGTGAATGGTTATGGCTGGTTTGGTAAATTCAGTGTTGATCCTAATGAGTTTGAGCCTAAATGTCATGGTACCAAATGGAGTCCAAGAGCTGAAGTGGATGGGCACCATGCATCTCTTGCTCTGCTTCTCAGACTGTGTCTCTTCTGCTCTCCCTGGCTTGCTAAAGCGAAGGCTTTTCAGTTGCTTGGGCAAAATAATAAGAAAAACATTCCCATTTACAAAGTTTTTTTTTATCTGAGGATGCTTCAGTGAACAAAACGTATTTGTTCTTCTTGCTTTAGCCATAAGATCCATAAGGAAAGCATTGAAATAGCAGCTTCTCCAGCAGTTTGGGCAGCTGTGTATGTAGCGGGGTGAATGTTGTGCACTTCAGGATGCTGTGGGCTTTGCTTTTGCCAGCACCACCTGGCTTAGGTAGCTTCTAAAAAGGCTATTTATTTAAATAAAATAAATTCCTATTAACAGCACACCAAAATGGAAGCTAAGACTTTATATCCCAGGTCATGTTCTGGCCGTTATTCCTTTTATATGGACAAAGCTCCTGCTGTCAGCAATGCTGCCAGGATTTCCAGCCTGAGCTCTGTGTCTCTGCTCGTGGGAGCTCGGGCGGATTTTAGGAGCTGTCTGATGTGTAATGCAAATTAGTAACAATTAAATTTTTGCTAACTGTACCCTGAGATCTTTCCTTGTTGCTAATGAAGCATTGTTGGATGCAAAAAGGAGCAGCCTGGATGCCGCCCACGGGCCCCTTGGCCCTCCCAACACATTTTCAGTTTCTGCTTGAATTTTATCACTGAATGAAAACAAAAGTTATTTTTCTTGCTTCAACAAAAAACTGCTTCAGGTGAAGTAAAGCACTTGAATATTTATAGGGGTTTAACCTTTTAATTCTAATTAATACAAAATTGAGGAAACAACAGGCTTCATTTTAGAACTTGGACTGAAGTCTTCTTACATTAAACAACAGAACGAACACCGCGATCTGTACATCGTTGCCTGTTTCTGTTGGGCTCTTTCACTGAAAGACCTGAACCCACTGACCGTGGGCTTGTACTTCTGGATGGTTTTGGTTAACAGTGTCTTCATTTGTGGAGAACTAAATATTTACCCTCTCAGTGCTGCCAAGCTCTGTGCTTGAAGTCTTTGTGATTTTCAAACATATTTTGTGCCAGGCAGGTGTAAGTCGTGCAGCTCTGTTGCCCTGACGGGCGATCAGACAACACATTGGGAGCCACATGGTGTGAGAGCCTCGGGAGAAGTAAATATGGCCACACTTCTCAATCCCCTACAGGAGAACACCGGGCCCCCTACTGTGAGCTTTGGGACTGTGCTAAGGTTCAAATTATGAGTTTGCATTTGCAAAACAGTTATTTGCAAGGTGCTGTGAGAATTAAAAGCAGAAATTTTTTTTTGTTTTCAAATGAGCCCAGTTCAGGTTTTTAACAGAGCCATGAACATAGATCTTTGTCTGCAGGAGAGCTCCGGTGGTCCTTAAATAGGGCGATGTCTTGCTGAGCAGCCGGTGAGTAGGATGCACAGACGGGGGTGCTTCCTGGATGTGAAATCCTCCGTTCTATTTCACGGGCTGATCAGTTCTCACACAGATTGTGGCTGTGTTGTGATTTATATTTATGATGCAGGTTGGAACGGCACAACTCTCATTCCAAGCCTGATCTTTTGCAAAACCCAAACCATGCTTTTTGCCTATACCAAAACAAACAAAAAGGATCCAGTAATCAATGTTGGCCTTTTAAGACTTTTTGAAATCACAATTAATTAAGGGAAGTTTGCTTCCTCCCAGGTTCCTTCATCCAGCTGGTTTTAATGGAAGGCTTGAGGGTGAATTATCCCAGGAGTTACTCCTCCACAACACCACTCCTTGGTACAGGCTTTTCTGTGCAGGAGCAAGTAATTCTGACCCTTTTGTTTGTTTTTTTTTAAACCTGGAGTCAATTTGCAAAATTTTGAATGGCCATCTCCTCTCCTGAAATGACATGATTTGATTGGCAGAGGAGCAAATCCCAAAGAAATGGGGAGGTGCTGCCTCCCTCCAGCAAAATACACTGTGTTATCGCTGAACCACGGACCTCACAGTGCTCTTGCTTTGTTATTTTCCCAGGAGCAGGAGGGCTGGTTGCCACACTCATCTCTCATTGTAGCCCTTCAGCTTATTATCATTAGCTGACCTTGTCTCCCTGCTGTGAAATGAGGTGACCTGACCCATTTAAGGTGACAGAGACCTGACTCCAAGAATCTTAAACCTGAGCCTTCTGTGACTAATTAAAACCAGTTATGAATAATAATATGTCACTAGTTGCTAAATTGTTTCTACCTTCTTTCCATTCTCACTGTGTGCTCATCTGTCCCAGCCCCATGCAGTCGCATCTGCTCACCGGAGACCCCACTGCATTCCTGAGTGATGGAGAAATGCATGGACTTTAAGAGCATGGATAAAAGGGAGGAAAATAACACATAAAATGAGCCTGGCTCATAGGAGGAGGCTGGCTCAGGGGCAGCCAGGCTAACTGGGGGTCATGGCATTGCCTTCCTAGCCGTAGCAGTCTGGTGATCGCTGTGGTGTAGGTGTGCTGGATGGCAACAGGCGTCACTGCTCCTGCCCTTTGGAGCCAAACAAATCATAGAATCATGGAATGGTTTGGGTTGGAAGGGACCTTAAAGCCCATCCAGTTCCAACCCCCTGCCATGAGCAGGGACACCTCCCAGGATCAGGCTGCTCAAAGCCCCATCCAACCTGGTGTTGAACACCTCCAGAGATGGGGCAGCCACCACTTCTCTGGGCAACCTGTGCCAGGACCTCCCCACCCTCACAGGAAAACATTTCATCCTAAGGTCTCATCTCAGTCTCCCCTCTTTCAGCTTAAATCTGTTCTCCCTCATCCTATCCCTGCGCTCCCTGATAAAGAGCTCCTCCTCAGATTTCCTGTAGGTCCCTTTTAAGTACTGGAAGGGTCTGAGTGATGCTCAGGAGGACTTGAACCCTGTCGAATCGAGGGAGGGGGAAACCTTGCTGGGTCATTAGAGGAAGGGAGATGTGGAGGTCATCTCCGAAGACCTTTTGTCTCCTGCGAGGAGAGGGCAGGATGTCTCCAAGCATAAGCACCTCAAATGTCTCTCTGCAGCCAGCTTGTGGGCTTCAAGTGCAAAGAGTCTCTTTGTTCACGATAGTTACTGGTTCTGTCTTCAAAGACTCATTAACTGTCTGGGCTCCAGAAGACCATGCATACAGCTCTGGAGTTTCATGTACTCCATGTTTCAGTAGCTGCTGGTCTTACCTTGCTTCGCTTGGTTTCAGCTGGATACAAGCCCTGGTGTCATCACCCAAGAACCCTTCTCAGCTCTTATGTGGCAGGATGGGAATTTTCTTAGTGTTTGGAGAGATGATGAAAGTCAGCTTGTCTGTGGGATACCTGTATTTGTTCCTCCAGATTTTTTATGCCGGTCTGGGACATCTTTTAAGAGTTATTTCAATATATGCAGAATTTCAAACATTTCACAGCAGGCAGGGTAATGTGGAAGAGGAGGAAAAGAGTCTGTAAGCAATGGCGGGCTTCTCCCTTTCTAAAGGGGAGGCTTTTTTGCACCATGTTCTTAGCCTGGAGGAGTGTGAAATGGTTATGTGGCTGTTGATGTCTCACTGCCATTCCCCTGGCTAACATTTCAGGCCTTCCCCAGGAGAAGGGACGGTGATTTCTTAGTCTGTCTCAGAAATGGGTCCCTTGTAGCTGGTGGCTGAGTGCCAGGGTTCTGTCTCACAGGAGGACTGACTGTGATTTGTAAAGCTCTGAGCAACCCAATTATGTGAATCCCCTGCCTTCCCCATTAGAACAGATGTGGTGCTGCTGGAGAGGGTGTCCTCCAACAAACTCCAGAAGAGCTCAGCTCTCATTAGGGGAGATGGGGGAGCAGCGGGAGGGGGTTTCAGGCAGTTGCTGTATTTAGGAGGAGAGTTCCAACTCGAGTGTAAAATCAGGGTCAGAATGGGTGCTTAAATTATCATTGTGGTGAGAAATGCAGTCCTGTGTTGGGAGGCAGGAGGGAAGCCTTCCTGCTGAAGGGGAACCCATAGGCTGTCTGCCTGCCCAGCAGCAGCTTGGTTCAAAGTGCTGGTGCAGGTCATAAGCTGTGACTGATTCAGGGAAAAGGCTTATGTGTTCATCAAAGCCATTCCCTTTAAGTAATGGAAGAGTATTTTGTGGTAAGTGTTCTCTGACTAAAAAAGTAGTAAAATCTTTTTGTGTTGGGAACTGCACAGGGGCTTTTTTTCCTGTACATTTTTAAACACCCACACGCACACCGGTAGGGAGCTTAACTTCGTTTAACCCCAGGTGTGCAATTCTATTAGATAAAAAACAATGACTGTTTATGTTTTGCTGTCTTGGCTGTTCAGGACTCTGCTCTGTTTTTTCTCTAGGCAACAGTAAATGCTCGTCCCCAACGCATCCTCGACACCTCCTCGCTGACGCAGTCTGCCCCTGCCAGCCCCACCAACAAGGGCATGCACATCCACCAAGTAGGGTAAGCTCCAGCACCACTTTCTAGCACTTAACACCTGAGTGGGTTTAGATGCTCTCTGCAGTCAGTGCTCAGGCAGCCGTCCCAGTTATTGGCACCAGAGTCAGCCTGCCACCATCTCAGTAGCTTCTTGTTGTAGCCCTGGTAAGGTGCTCAGAAACAAAAGCTCTGGGAGCAGGTGAGGAGTTCTTGTATTTATTTCTAAGACAAAGAGTAACAAACCGATCTAATTATCTAAAGGTGAATTGAAAAGAAGATCTGAGTGTTGTTGATTTTACTGGTGTGCTCTGGCCTGATCTGTGTGGTGTCCAAATTTCCCAATGAAATCTGCCCTGTATTTTCTGCTCTCTCAGCTGATCCAGGCCAGGGTAATCTGATGATAAACAAGCAATGCCTAAACTGCAGTGAAACTGAGAGAATTTTACGGGCAAAGCTAGGACTTGACAATCTGGTAATTTCCCAAAACCTGCTCTCCGTGAGAAAACACCAGACTTTAGATCTAGCAGCCCCACCATCAGTGTGTACCAGTAACATTCAGAGTTGAAATGAAGGCGTCAGAAGTGCAAAGTGATGGGGTTTTTTAATATAACTGCAATAAGATAAATCTCAGTTTATATATAAATTAAAATGCTTTTCTGTGGGCTGCCAGGAGTTCCAGTCTCCCCATTGATCTAACAGCTGCTCAGTGTGCCTTAGGTCAGACATCAGGGCCTGTGGCCCCATCACTGTTGGCCTCCAAGTTCCCAAATGTCCCTTTTCTTATCCTCAGTCTAGAAATGACGCAGTCAAGGTTCACTTATTTTATGTCTTTTGGAGGTGGAGTGTGTGGTCTTTTGTTTTGTTTTTGTAGAGGAAGCGCAGCAGCGAAGTACAAGTCTTATAAGAAAGAAGCAAAGTAGAAGTAATTTCATTCAGGTGCAAGAGTGTCATGCCTGGTGATTCCTAAATGATTTCCCTCTTTTTGTGCTCCTTAGAGGGTCACCTCCAACCACGAGTACGAGCAGCTCCAGCCTGACAAATGACGTGACCAAACAGCCCGTCAGTCGGGACATCGCGTCTGTGAGACCCGCTAACGTTGGCAACATGGGGGTCCAGTACACCCCCCACTCCCACCAGTTCCCCAGGACAAGAAAAATGTTTGACAAAGGGCCAGAACAGGTAAAGAGGCTTTCCCTTTCAGATCTGACTGCTTCCTTGCTCCACTGGGCTTTGTTACGCATTCTGTCCTTTGTGTTTTATTTCTGCATCTCTCTTGTTTGCCTCTAACTGCTCTTCAGCTCTGGTTCAGCTTCCTCTAACTAGCAAAATGGAAATTGATTAATTTTATTTTTCTTCAGGATCAATTTTGGTTTATAGCTTTTGATAGGGCATTATTCACTTCTGCTGCTGAGAAGTGTTTAATCAGTGTTGATCACTTATTCTTTCATGAACATTTGTCTGCCCTAGCAGTAATGCAGACTCACATCTGTGACCCTCAGATACTTTTTCTCCAATGCCAGCAAAGCAGAGTCCAAGGAGGAAAAAGAGGAAATTCCTCTTTCTTTACCATGCAAACCAGTACTCCTCGAGAGAGAGACTGATAGGTGCTCCTGCACCACGATGTTCACCTTCTCGCCAGCGGTTCTGACCCACTTCATGCTTGGCAGCCCCTCTGCACTCTGGAGTGTGTGAGCCCAGACCGTTACTGGGAAGACCAATGCTCAGTGCAGGTCATGCTGCTGGAAGAGAGCTGATCAGTTCAGAGCTGTGAGGACCTCTGGGAGGAACAGAAGTGACTCCTTTCTTCAGCGTGCAAGCAAGTCATCAGGTACCGAGTGCCTCTCTGTTTACAGAAGCATGAAGGGCCGATGTGGTGCCAAATAGAGCAGTCAGATCTCAGTATGCACTTGGGACTCTGAATGTCACCTCTAGATGAGTCACTTCAGATGGATATGGTTGAGTCCAAGCACACGTGGATGAGCTTGTGGCTATCACTTGAAGATAGAGACTGTGTTTCCCAGTGGTCAGTGTTCTTCAGGATTCAGCCATCTGGCAATAGTTTGGGGTCTGCCTCCCCTCTACTTTAGCATGTTTACAAGATTTTCCTGATGCCAGCTCTGTAGCTGAGAGAAAACTGAAAGGCAGCAGATGTGCTCTGCTCTCTGTACTCGTGTAATGTAATGGGGAGGACATTGACCCTCATTTTCTCCCTCCTGATGCTGTAAAAGGGAAGGTTCTCCCACCAGAAGCAGAGAGGTGTCTGCATCGCAGACCACAGGATGAGTGGCCGGCACAGCTTTTGGGTGTTCTGACTTCTGAGAAGTAACTGGTCTTCACTTGGGTCCAGAGGAGGCCACAAAGATGATCCAAGGGCTGGAGCTTCCCCCATATGAGGACAGGCTGAGAGAGTTAGGCATGTTCAGCCTGGAGAAGAGAAGGCTCTGGGGAGACCTTAGAGCAGCCACCCAGTACTGAAAGGGGCTCCAGGAAAGCTGGGGAGGGACTCTTGAGTTCATGGACAGAACGAGGGAAACAGTTTTAAGCTGAAAGAGGGGAGATTGAGATGAGATCTTAGGAAGAACTGTTTTCCCCGGCGGTGGGGAGGCCCTGGCACAGGTTACCCAGAGGAGTCGTGGCTACCCACTCCCTGGAAGTGTTCAGGACCAGGTTGGATGGGGCTTTCAGCAGCCTGATCCAGTGGGAGGTGTCCCTGCCCGTGACAGGGGGTTGGAACTGGATGGGCTTTAAGGTCCCTTTCAACCCAAGCCATTCCATGATTTGGCATTTCTGTCTTTCCTCATGAGAGATCTCACAGAAGCTACTGGAGGTGAAGAATCTTTTGTGTGATTACAAGAGAAAAATGAAGCCTTAGCAGGAATGCCTTCAGTTCTCCTGGGGATGGCAACCCTTGCCTGGATCATATTTCTGAAAAATGAATGAAATCTGGGTGAATGGAGGGATCTTTCTGTTTTCTTTCTGGATGCTTTGTGCTGCGTAACACATACCTAATGCCCTTAATATGAAGCTGTGTCTGGCTGTGCTTTATCCTGAGTCATGTTCCCTGCTCCACTGTTTCTCACGCCAGATGCTTGGGAGACCATGAGAAAACTCATCCTGGAACTTCATTTTGATGATACACTGATGCTTCAGCCCTGATTAGTGCGGTGGCCCGATGATATTTTGTGCTGTGCAAATGAGGGAGATTATGTGTTTCCAAAGAGTTAATGTGATGTCAGCGATCTTCAAGCTAGATGTAAAAATTTTCATATCGAGTTTTTGAGCTTTTTTTTCTGCCCTGTGATGTGTTGGAGGAATCTGGGTATTACTCTGCGTGCATCTTGCCCACGTGAATGGAGGGGGCATGGGTTAACATCCTGTTCTCTCTCTGCACAGACCACTGATGATGCTGATGACACCGTGGGACACAAGAGTTTCATTTCAGCCACAGTGCAGACGGGGTTTTGTGACTGGAGTGCGAAGTATTTTGCTCAGCCAGTCATGAAGGTAATACTTTATACCTGTGCATGCTTTCTGAGCCATGGCATTGCAGCTTTTGGGAAGTGCTGGTGCCCTGAGTGCAGGCTCATGGCTTTCTCTGTTCTTTTTCCCTTCCTTTTGCTTCAGTCTGGGGAGGGAAAGGGATTGGTTTACTTGCATTATGCTGCTCTAGGGAGCCGTGTAACCACTGTGCTTGGAAAGTAAGAGGGAAGAAATTGTCAGAGAGAGCAGAAATGTTAGTGACAGATGAACAGTGGTGTATTCCTAGGGAAAGAGCCTGGTAAAAAAGCCTTGCAACCCATGGAACGCATTTGAGAAAGAATGTAAAATGAGGAGAGGTTCTGTAATTGTTCTGGATCCAGCAGTTTTGCACAGCTGCAGGTTGCATTGCAGAGTTGTTTCATTCTAAATGTTGTGTTTGTCTGTCAACTGAAAACTGTGTCGTAGTAAAAGTTGATTTTTTAATGTAAATAAATGGAATAAGGATGGCACTTTATTCCAGAAAGGGCTATCAGAGACTAGAGAAAGGTGCTGTTCTCTTTCTATCATTCTTGCTGAATTTTCTGGCTGTGATGGTGCTAAAACAGGCAGAGAAATAGTGGAGACTGCTGTCCTGAGTGAGTACCACATAATCCCAGTGGCAGCAGAACATACCCTCTGCTCAAAGTTAGGCTGGACTGTAGTGTAGTGTGACTGCGGAGCTGTGCTGTGCTTATGGGCACCCTGTATAGGTACCTTAACTCAAAAAGGAGAAAGGGCAGTGGATGGACATCCACCTGGGTGCTTGGGGGAACCTTTGGAAGCAGCAGTGTTGGGTTTTTTTAAAAATTTAAAAAACAAGTTCTGTTATGGAAAAGAGTGAGAGTGGCAATGACAAATCTCCCCTGAGAACTCTTTAGAAGTGAATATGTTCTGCTAACAGAAGTGAGAGATACACTAAAACCATGTTCTAGGGAAGAAGCAAAACAGAGCTCTTAAGAGATGGGCAAGGATTGCCCATACTGGAAACAATAACTGCTACATTCCCAGAACCTTTTAGCCAAAGATCAGGTTTCAATTTTAAGTATGAAATAAAATCACGCAGTAAGTCTCACCTTATTATAAGAAAAAATGATAAAGGCAAACCTCTGGGTACCTTGGAAGTCAGGCAGCACCGGCTGGAACAGAACTTTCAGCTGAATTTCTTGGAGGTATTGCAATTTCTGTGAATAGTAATGCACAGCCTGTATTAATGCCATTACCCTGAGCAACTCAGCAGTGGATGTTTATACCCAACCACTGGTATTTAAGTCTTAGTAATGTAGAAATTGTACATTTTATGTGCTGTCTCATCCAAGAATTGCCACTGAGCCATCCATCACCTCTCCTTCCAGTCTTCAGGGATGTTAAATTATTTGATGATGAGGGGTAGTGATTGTCCCCAAGTTAAACGGTGTCAGAGAATTACTGACATAGGATCATAGAATGGTTTGGGTTGGAAGGGACATTAAAGCCCATCCGGTTCCAGCCCCCCTGCCTTGGGCAGAGACACCTTGCACTGGATCAGGCTGCTCAAGGCTCCATCCAGCGTGGCCTTGAACACCTCCAGGGATGGGGCAGCCACTGCTTCTCCGGGCAACCTGGGCCACGGCCTCATGATCCTCACAGGAAAAGATTTTTTCCTAAAATCTTATCTAAATCTCCCCTCTTTCAGCTTAAAAACATTCCCCCTCGTCCTGTCTCTGCACTCCCTGATCAAGAGCCCCTCCCCAGCTTTCCTGTAGCTTCCTTTCAATACTGGAAGGCTGCTCTAAGGTCTCTCCAGAGCCTTCTCTTCTTCAGGCTGAACACCGCATGACACATAGCAGTCAGTTTCTGTGTGGCTTTGATTCCTTTAGAGAATCACCAGGAGGAAAGACTGGATGGTAAAGGGATTGCCTGACACTTGCTCAGCTGCTAGTGAAGTTAACTTCCTTCTGATACTATTAGCAGAATAATTCATTAGGACACATATCTGGCTCGTGGGGCCTGGTTACTTGGTCAAGCTTTATACCAGGGTTTTCTCCAATCAAGATGAGTTCTGGTGTCTTGGTTCAAGTCTAGAAGATAATACCAGAGGAGGAGGGATGAGGTTGTTCCATCTCTTAGTTCTTATTAAAAACATTTGTCTGCTTTCTAAGGGAAGCTTTTCCCAGGGAAGAGAGGTGTCTTTATTAATAAAATAAATCATGGCAGACAGCCAATCAAAGGTAGGTTCAGTGGGTGCATGGGGAGTGCTGTGTGTATGGGCTTAGTACTTCATATGCATAAAATAGAGAAAATCACCTTAAGGGAGGAAATCAAACGTGAAGCATTCCTGTCCTAATCCATAGAAGCCAGGGAGGGGGAGTCGTGGAAATTGAGGGCTCCCCTGCACCCTGGTGAGTCCCAGAGTGCTCAGTGTCTCCCCATGAGAACTGAGGTGCTGCTGGCAGCACCCTGGCGTGCCGTGGGTGCAGGGTTCTGGCTCTGCAGCTTTCACTGTTGCGGCAGAGGCAGCAGCGTGTGTGACGGTGATGGCTCTGTCAGTGCTTTGGTGTTTTCACTTGGAAATACTCACTGACGGGGCTGAGTGTTCTGAGCACGGACTGTCCTCAACAGCAATGTTTTAGGTAAAGTTTGAGCAAAACAAAACTGTGTTTTGCTAATAAAACAAGGAAGAGAATTGATTTCCCCATTACTCCTGTAAAGCGGCTTTAAAAGTCCAAGTGGAGGGTTTCTGCAGAAAAACTTGCATGTTGTGCTGTACTAAGCAGGAATGGTGTGTATCCTTGTCATTAGAGTGGGTGGTGTGTGTCCAAGACATGGGGAGAATTCTCTGTCAGAGCTTGCTGTGCCGTTTCTTGGTTGCTGCTTGTGTAATCAGTCAGGACTGGCCATCCGGTACCGCGGGTGCTGGCTGAGTTTCTCTGGAGCGCGTCCTTCCTAGAATTGCTGTTCCTGCAGCCACAAGGAACAAACATCCCTGGCTGATGGCTGCTGTCTCTTGGGAACTTTCAGCCTCGTGAAAAAGGCAAGGAGTAAAGTTTACTGAGTACTGATGGAAAAAGATGACATTGATGTTTAGTTCCAATACTTCATTTGGAGATGCTGCCTACCATCATAAACAGGGAAAGGCAAGACAACTATTCCTGTAATGAATAAACATAGAGTGACTGTGAGTGCATCTTAGTCATGTTTAATTTATGAATTTAGTTTTGCTTCATAGACCTTGCTCTGAGAACACTTTCACTGGAAAGATTGAGGGATTAATTTCCAGTGTAAATCACTGGCTCAGTTTCAAACCATCACACCAAATTTGATTTATTGATTATCTAATCAAATAAATGGAGAAAGAAAATACTGCATTGTGAGTTCGCACTGTGCTAGGAAAACCAGATACCTACGCCAGCTCTGATCTCTACAGAAGTCTTTCCTTTTCCTGTAAACTCTGGTGGAAAAAGGCTGTTCTGCTAACCACAGGCAGTCTTGGAGTGAGAGGCGCAGGAAAGCCTTGCTGCCAGCTGTCAGGAAGCCCTGAGTCAAGGAGAGCGGGAGCCAGCATCTGTTATTTCCAGGACTGGCAGAACAGGAGCTGGTAAGGATCCTGGAAGGTGAGAATTACATAAAAAATCCTTCCTGATAAATCCCTGCCTTAACTTCAGCTCAGTGTCTTGGCCGTTGTTCAAAGTCATGGTAGAGAAGGGAGCCTTCCGTGCAATTGCTGCGGTGGTGTTAACCAGGGAAGAACTGTATTTACTACTGGAGCCGTCTGCTGAATCGTCCCTGCTCCCCTCCAAATGCTGACTGCCAGAGAGGGAGAGACAAAGTGTGAAAGAAGAAAAACTTTGTTGGCTTTCACGTGGCACTGTTTGGTGGGAGGTTACAGAATTGGTTTCTGTCTGAGTGGAAGCTCAGGAAGGAATCAGTGGCGTGTCATGATCCTCATCATGTTTGTGACTCCCACCTACCTCTGGGAGCTCTGCTTGGAGAGAGCTGAGCAACAGCCAAAACTGGGCTGTTGTTTACTAAAACGATTTTCCAGTGCTTAAATGAAAGCTGGCTGGGAGGGCGACAGACATAAATGATGAGTCTAAATAGTTAGCTCTTTTGAATAATAATTTCTGTTGTTCCAGCCAGCAGCAGCTGGACTGGAGGTCACAGCTCTGCTACACTCGTGTCCTGATGTGCTCTCTTGCTTGCTTGTCACCAGAAGCTCCCTCGTGGCATGTTCTATTTCCATAGATCATTGCTCCTTCCAGGCAAGATCCTCCATACAGCGCTGTCCTGCATGGGAGGAAAGGATTGATTGCATTTGGCCTGCGTGCTCTGACTCTTTGTGCTCACTGCAGTGATGGTCTAAGGATTCAGCTGGTCAAAACCTTGCCTATTTAGCAGAAGTATGCCAATTGCGTGTGTCGTGCTTCACTGAACCAGTACAGAGCATCTCTGCTAGGTTACAACTATTTGCAACAGTTCTTAAGGATAAGCTGAGTTCAGCAGAGCTGATTTCATTAAGGATATTGTACCTTGACTCTCTGATACACTTTGGAAGGACCCACAGGGATTTTTCTGCATTATTCTTGCTGTTTATCTTCTCTCAAGGCTCTGTCACCCTCTCACAGTATCACAGTATCGTGCCAGGTTTCTTTCTGTGCAGGCTCAGGCCCTGTTACTTTCTCTTTTTAACTCAGCTGTTTACCAAATTCCAACCAGCAGCAATCAGGTTAATAACAGCAGTGGGACTGGCAAGACCCAGATTCTGGATCAGAAGTGGAGCCACCTAAAGTGAGGATCTAGCGCTCAGCAAGTGTATTTTGGGCATTTTCAGCTGTGATCCCAGCTGGACCTGGGGGAAGTTCTTGGACACAAACAGACCCCGGCAGAAGCATCATTGCAGGAACCTCCCTTACCATTCCTGAGTTCTGCAGACCTTTGGCACAGAGAATATAATGGTTTGAGTCAACTGTACCAAAGCCAAGACTTTACCATATGCCCTGAGTGTTCTGCTGCAAGAAACTGGATGGCATCATGAAGTGATACACAGATATAACCCCTTCACAACATAGCAGTCCTCTGGGTGAGCATCTGGCACTTCCTTTTGTTCCCATCTTCGGAGGAAGAAGAGGAAGACAAGGGTGACAAAGAGTATTGTGGAGGCCTTAGAGCATACGAGAATTGCAGGAGCTGCAGGAGGATTCCCAGGCACCCGAAGAGGACCAAGCTAGGTAAAGACACCCATCTGTCCTTTGCTTTTCTGGGGGAGGAGGGGCTTTTGCTGGGGGTGTTGTCCAGCGTTCAGGTTTGTCACATTCAAGCAGCACACCAGCAGTGCAGCTGCAAACAGGGGAACTGAAACAAAAAGTGACTGATTGGTTAACTAGGATTCCATTCAGGACAATCTGGACAGGGCCCTTCTCTCCCCTCATCAATTGATTCCTCACTCATGCATTGGATCTCAATAATGTGCTGGGGATCTGAGGCAGTGAAATAATCTCTCCTTGCTGTATTCCTGGTATGTCTACAGAGTGAGCTTGAACTGCTGCTGTACCCTGAGTTCAGGGTATCCACAGGAGGGAGCTGTGTGCAGTAGTGAGACAGGGTGTGTTTGGTTTCTGTGGAGAAACACTGTTGCTGTTCTGGTGTAGCACAGCTCGCTGTTACATCACCCAGCACATTGTTGTCTCCAGAATCCTCTAAGCAATCAGAGATCACGTCTAACAGGATGTAGAAGGATTTTGTCCTTCTCAGTTCTGTTCAGACAGCAGAGAGGAAAACTTTAAGTAGTGAGCAGTAAAGATGACTTTGCTCTCTACCTAAGGGAATGATAATAACCATTTTAATTCCTTTTTAAGGATCCATGGATGAATGCAGGACTCGAGGATGCAGCAGAATGCTGTGGTTGGAAGGACAGCAAATGTGCTCCAGAGACTGCAAAAAGAAGATGAGCTTTCAGTGAGGAGAGAGGACGAGCAATATGTCCTCATGGAATGGAGCTGAGCTGGGCCCTGGCTGTGGGCAGCCTAGAAAGGAGGAGGTGCAGGAACAGGCATGGGTGGACAGAGACCAGCACCAGCCTCCTTCTGCACCCCAGGAACGCACACTGCCACAACCCGCTCCGTGTGAACACACTCCCAACAGAGAGCTTGGCTCGCGTGCTGCAGCCTCTCAGAGATGCCACGCAGGGAGTGCAGGGTTGCACACACTTCTAAAAGTATCTGTATATGCATTTTCAAAAATAAACATTTGGGCATTGTTGGGGAGGAACAGTTGTACTCTTTTTACGATAAAATAGTGCACTCTTGCAGCATTCATTGAGCAAATCTTCACCTGCATTTCTGAAAGGATCTCAGTTGTGTAGGGCTTTGGGTTGCCAGTGGTTGGGCCATTGATGGCTGGACTTTTGGCACTTTATGGTCTCCAAAGCAGTCAATATCCACAGTTTCAACATAACAAGCAGCACTGGAGATTTCTCACGAGCCAGACTGCCAGAACCTACCCTGGGATTTGTCATCCCATTGGTGACAAGCAGTGGTGGCATTGGCCATACTTCTGTCTTGGTTTCTTGCTCAGTCCCTTTGGTCATTTGCTCCTCTGCTCGCAGGTGGAACACAGAACACACCAGAAAAGCAGGGCTTTGAATGGAAAGACCAATTCTGCCACCAGACCCCACTCACTGCAGAGGCTGAGGCAGAAGCTGTCCTAGCAAGCTGGGGAGGACAGGCAGTCGCCAAATAGCATGGATGGGCTGATGTTTGCTGGTCTCAGTGAGCCTGATGTGTGCCTTTTGATTGCTGTTCCTGTTGATTGAGAGCCTGCACTCTGTCTCCCTCTCATTGAAGTGTTTAATCCTTCAGTCATTGGTGCTCAGTGCACCTCCAGCCAGGTCTGAGGCTGATCTGGCCATACACGCTCTACCGATGCCAAAGCATCTGGGGACCATGCCCTGAGAGGACTCCTTATAAGAGGAGTATTTATTGCTGATAGCGGATGGCAAATCAACAGCCTCCTTGGAAGAGTTAAGTTAGTTTTCTTCAGACCCAAAAAGCCCAAGAGCTCCATTCATCTGCTATTCTTTATCTACTAGAATGAAGAGTGCTTTGCTTAACTGCGTAACTGCGTATTTCTTAGTCCCAGACTGTGAAAACCACTGGTGCCTGTAGGAGAATTCACCATTCTGCTTGTTCCCATCTCTTCTCCTGGCCTTTTACATCTGTCTTTAATTTATTCCCAGAGAAGATGGATTTTCATTAAGGTGTAGGTGTAATCTCTCTGTTCTCGAATCTCCTTTGATGTATTTTGGTTTAGGTTTGTTTATTGCTTTGAATTATTTGTCATTGCCTTTCTAATAGATGTTGTCGTCTTGAAAAACTGAAATTGTAGTGCTTTTTTTCCCCTCACCTTTTTTTTTTGCCAGAAGGAAAAGTGGAGGGTGGGGTTCTTACTTTTTATTTATTTTAAAGAAGCAGAAGTTCAGCTCAGTGATAGTTTCCAAGGTATAGTGCATTTTCAAGACTGTGTGTAATAGTGAGGTGATGTAAGTACTCATTCAGGAAAAAGTGTGTTTGTGGGGAATGGAGAAGAAGCAAAAGGGCTTTGTCTTTCATGTCTCTTTTCCCCAAGAGTTACTCCTTTTGGAACAGCCATCGTTTCCTTCATCAAGCTGTGTTAGAGTCCTGTAGTGCAGCTCCATAACTGATCCAAGGATGTTTTCTGGAGTGCTGTTACTCATTTGGATAATTACTCTAAGCATTAAATCAAAGATTCATCCTATGTAACTCCTGCAGTAGTTATGAAGATGGGATCATGTGAGTTCATTCCTTTTGATCCCATCCTGTACTATGATTAAGGGTGTGAATACCTGTGGTCTCTGTCAGTCGTAGGAGCAGCACCGTGGCTGCTCAGCTCCCACACTGGAGCTGCTGGTAGCACTGGTGCAGAATCCTACACTGGCCTTCCAAAAGCCATGGAGTGTGCTGAAGCCTGGGGCTATGGGGTGTGAATAAATGTAATAACATCGATCAGAGTGGCTGTGTGCTGCTCCAGGGACTCTCTCCAATTTCAACTGGAAGTTTGTGTGTAATCAAACGAAGATGACACAGGGGCATCATTTTCTTGCAACTAATTCTTGTATGGGAAGCTGAAACTGTTGCCATTACTAGTAAATGTGATGTTGGTAACTTGAGCATCTTAGGGATCTGAAAATAAAGTAATGCCTTTTTTGGCCTGCAGTCATCTAATAGCAATGAAAGAAAGATTTAATGTGTTCTGAGCTTTCTGTCTCTATCAAAGCTGTGTTCTCTCTTTAATCTCAGGATTGCTACGTGATGCTTTTCAACTGAAAAGTGTTAAGCAGACTAATCTGTATCACACTGAAGTCAGAATTGCATTGTTTAGGAAGGAATGGAGTTAGAACGACTGGGTGTGGGGTGGAAAGAACTTCCTTCCAACCCATCATTGTGGTACAGCAATGGGTGACTTCAGTGTACTTGGCTCTTCTGAAACCCCATGTCATTCACTTCAGAGAAATGCCTACAACTTAAAAACAGAATATAGGACAGCAAAAGGAAATGGGAAGAGATTACAGATGATGGGGAAGGTTTAGATCAGAAAGATGCTCCAATATATAATAACATAAGGTCCCATGAGCGCCTCTGTTTACTGCCTGAATCTGGAGACTCTAAAAATTTGTGGCTTAGCCTGATGTGTGTCTGTATGAGTGTATGTTACAAAGGTAATTCATAGAGTTTTGATGGTTCCTGTTGTTTTGTGTTGTGCATGTGTTGATATACTGAAAGATCCCAGAAGAGCATGACTTGGAGAGCCAGATTCGCAAGGAGAGGGAGTGGCGGTTTCTGCGCAACGCTCGTGTCAGGAAGCAAGCCCAGAAGATCATCCAGAAGGGTGAGTGATTTCCCTCTTGCCCATGCTGCAGGCAGCTTCCTCAAGCTCCGAGCGCTGTGCTTAGCCAGGACCCTGCACTGTAAAACCTCAATTAACAGTGGCCCCATGCTGACTCTCACATTTGACAGGCGTCTGTCCCCTCTCCCATGTGCAGGGGGTTGATGCTGCCGTAGGGTGTTTCGCTAAGTCACTCACCTTTCCATTCTGGGCTGCTGGTTTTGTTCCCCGGATCATGGGAGCAACCACTTAAAATGTCAAAAGTCTGCCTTTCCCTTGAAAAACTGAACCACAGTGCTGTGTTAGAGAATGGCACCAGTGGGGTGCTCAGCTGGAGTGTGGCACCGGGCTGGCTGACCTGTCCAATCTCACGTGGGAGCAGAGGAGCCAAAGAGTTGTGGCTCCTTTGGAGGAGGAGAGAGCTTGCCATGAAAGCAGGCTTCCTCACCTACAGGAACTGACAGAGCATCCGATTTCCAGTGCAGGTGTTGGCTCCAGAGCCCTCTCTGCTGACAGGCAGCAGCTGAATGCTTCAGCCGTGTACCCAGCCAGCATCTCCGCAAGAGCCAGAGCAGTCAGCATGGAATCGATAATTCAGAGGCCCTTAACAGATGGTGTTAATTTACCATTTGGGCTTTTCCTCCCTGTCCTGTAAAGTTGGGATGGATCCTGTAGATTATGTTTTTAAAGAGATAGAAGGCAGAATGCTACAGGATAAACTTCAGAGCCACAGTCTGGTGCAGAATGCTCACAGGGTTTGATGTGTCAGACACGGTTTGGCCGGCTGGTCGTGGCAAACCAGCCCTGTGGAGCTACTGGATGTGTCCTGTGCCTGCTCAGGAGACATCACAGCAATATCTTTCACATTCCCTGCTTTGCTCTATATTATAGAACTCTCTAAATGATTGCTTACTCTTTATATCCTGTTATATTTTCTAATACTTGTATGTATGGCTTTACATGCGCTCACACATTTCCCCCTTGTGCCTCAAGTGTGCTCTCCAGAAAGCTGATATTGCCTTTTTCTAATGACTCTTTATGCCTCTTGAAGGCAGTGCTCGGGCAAGAATTCTTCTAGCACAGGAATTTATTGGAATATAGTGGAGCCCAGTGAAGCACCCTCAGGAATTTGCATGTTTAAATTATTTCTGCATGTGTGCCTTGATCAGCAGACACTGAGGAGTTTATGGGAGCTTTTCTCCTGGCATCCTCCTGGCAGCATTCCCAGTGGCAGAGCCATGTGGGTGGGTGGTTGTCCTCTCCTGGGACGCTTGCTCAGGCACACAGAGTTGGAAATAATAATTTGCTGAATGAGGCACTGCCCAAGGCTCAGCCGCCTGAGTCTGCCTCGTTGTCTGGCAGTTTGCTGGGCTCGAGTCAGTACAATGGGTAACTTAATTTCATGAAACTACAGAATATCATAAAGCAGAGTAATACAGAATGAAAGTGGAGCTCAGGAGATGGCTTGGGAGCTCTCTTTGAATACAAAGAGGAGGATTTTTCATGCGTGCCTGAAGAAGTTCAATCCCTTTCCAAGCAGTGTTCATATCTGGTTGCTTGACCTGAGTGACTAAAGTGCCAGTAGTCATTAAAAAAAAATGAACACGTGAAATATTAAAAAGAACTAAAATAGATTTACAGTCTTCTAATGAAAATTAGATTAAATGGATACATTCTAAAACAAATAAGAACTGAGTAAATGTCTCCTGGGTTATGATTTTGTGTGATGAATTCATGCTGTGCCAAAAATTTCAGTGTCAGGGGTACCACAACTGTTTGTGAATAGCAAACTGTTTTAAAGAAAAGATGGGAAAGTTCTTTAACTGTCATTTTAATGTCTCCATGGAAAATATATTTTTCATTTGCACATTAACCCAAAATCTGAAGGAACTGAAATGGAAGGTTAAATAAATAATCCACAAGCTATAATGAAATACTCTGATTAAAGTTGGAAAAAAGTGGTGTATTTTTTTATTTTGAAAAAAATAATGTTGATTTTTCTGTCGACACAAACTGGGGTTTCTCTGGGTGTGGTTGTGCTTGCCTGCTGTGTTCTCTTCAGTTATGGAAGTCCAGGACCCCCAGTTTGTCACCACAATGTTTAGTTTGCGGCTGCGATGTTCCCAGCACTGAGCTGTGCCTGCCTCCTGTCCCCACACAGGCATTTCCAGGCTGGATGATCAGATCTTCCTCAACAGGAACCCAGGCGTCCCCTCCGTGGTGAAGTTCCACCCGTTCACGCCCTGCATCGCTGTAGCCGACAAGGACAGCATCTGGTAGGAGTTGCCCCACATCTGTAGGGCACCCACTGCCCTGCTGCCCATCGAGGAGCACGTATGGGTTATCGCGGGGTCGCGCTGCCGTACGGTGTTCCTGTTCCCCACTCCCACGTGCCCTGGGAGACAGGGCAGAGTCATCCCAGAGCTCAGTGCTGTAGTTGTAAGCATTGCATCAAGTCCTTTTCTGCAGGATGTACTGGGTTAGAGGGCTACAAGTAAATCCTGGTGTTTATAATGGTTACTTATAATTGGGCTTTTATCCTATTTCCTTTGCAGAAGGATGATGGATATTATTAATAAAATTATGCTGGATACCAAAGGAGAAAAGTTGAATTGGTATCCAATGTATGTAATTTTCACTTTGATATAATGAGTAGATCTCTTTTATAGCACATACACAGAACCAAGGACTGATACGGTATTTTTTTCCTCCCCCAGTTTTTGGGACTGGGAGAAAGGGGAGAAGTTGGACTATTTCCACAACGGGAACCCTCGGTACACCAGGATCACAGCAATGGAGTACCTGAACGGACAGGACTGCTCCTTGCTGCTAACTGCTACAGGTAAATAACATGAGGACAGGACTAATGGGCCTTTACAGAATTCCAAGTCCATTTGAGCTGTCTGGTCCTCTTGCTCTCCCCTCTGTGAATTCAGTCCAGCCCGAGCTTTCCCTCCCCTGTGCTTTGCCTGCCTGGGTTCAGCTGAGGAGGCATTTCCAGCATCAAAGCTGACAGTTGTTTCTGGCAGTTCTGAACTATCTGAACTGCCTAAGTGCTGCAAAGGTTTTCAAACAACTAACAAATCAAATGCTTGCTGGAACTATTTCCAGTCACTGCTTTATTTCTTATGTCATCCTGAGTCCTTACCTGTCATTGCCAGTTCCTGGTAGCCTCCCCCTGTACAACACCTCAGCAGTGTGGGTTTAGTTGGTTAAAAGGTGCTGTGAAGAGTGGAGAAGGAAATTGTGCTGCAAACAAAGTAGAAGAAATCAAATTCTGTTATTTGTGCAGTTTTAGATCTAGAGCAGGCAGGGCCTATTTTAAGCAGCAAACTCAGTTCTGAGTTTCTCTCTAGTCCGTGTATCTCACCCAGGGGAAACAGTTCTCTAGAGAGCCCTGTTGCATCCCATAAGGCAGCGTGAAGGGCTCTTGCCCATTCATTGGTCTGTAAAGCTGTGAGTAAGACCTGCTTCTCTCCCAAAGAACTATTCTAAACCTGTCAGTCTGAGTGCTTTCAATAGCTATTGAATCTTCATGCTGAAATGTACAGGTTGGGTATAATTAAGAGAGGTGGTAGAGGAGCTGAGAGGGCCTTTAGGACATTTTCCTTTCAATTTATTGATTCTTAGCACAAAAGTTTCGCAGATAGGGAACAAATGGAAAAAATACGTGATGTTCTTGAAAGATTTGCTGCTGATGGGCTGGGCTTTGATTCAGCTTCTTCTGTGGGGTTGTATTTTTGTATTTAGTAGGGTACTTTTGTGACTCTTGGCGCCAACAGCAAGGAGAACAGAGATGAACCCTAGAGAAAATGAATGGGTCAAAGAACTAGAACAACATATAATGTCAGGTGTTATTTGAGGGAAGGAGAAAAGCTCTTCCACAATAGTTCCCAGTAGAACAATGCTTTAGGTTTTGTGGATGTAAGATTAGAGAGGAAAAACAACCTTAATAAAAAGGATTAAGTTCAAGGTGACACTCTTAGTTTTGGAGTTTGTGTGAACTACAGTTCTGCTTCTCTTCTTCTATTCTTGTGCACAAATAATTATGAGAGTCGCATCAGCAGTGACATTGCATTGTGTTCTCTTTTTCTGTGCTCCCCAAGATGATGGTGCCATCAGAGTGTGGAAGAACTTTGCAGACCTGGAGAAGAACCCCGAGATGGTAACTGCCTGGCAGGGGCTGTCGGACATGCTGCCCACTACACGAGGTGGGTCCCCATGAAGTTTTTCTTGGGGGGGCAGGGAAAAATAATTTGTGATGACAGGGCTTTTCCTAAGGATGGGGAGAGTAAAATGGGTTTATCAGCTTCAGCCCTCAGTAGCACCCTTGTTAAACAGTATCTGCCTTCTGGAACGGCCTTTTGCCAGGCCTTGGTGAGGAATTACTTTTCCAGTTCTCATAAAACAAACCAACAAAACTGAAAGAGCAAACTCACACTGAGGAACAACCAGAGCAGCCTCTTGCTGGGAATCAGAAGGGTACAAAGCTTTACAAGCTACACAGTCAGTGTTTTGCCCAAACATTCCTCTTCCACTGTGTTCCTAAGGAGAGAACTGTAGAACAATGGTGGAACTGGGTGCTGCCCTGCTCTGTGCTTGGCATGGCAGGACGTTATTGTTCCCTTTTTGGTGGGATAGTCACTCACACATTGCCTCTTTTCTTCTGATGGGCTGCTCAGCCTTTGCACAGCTTTGCATGTTGCACCTGGGACCTCCTTTAGCCTGAGCTCAAATTTTGGCAATTATGCTTCTCTATTTATTGTGGGTCAGGACGTAGCAAGAGAATGCAGTCTAAATTTGACACGTGCAGAAGGACAGCACAGTTAGACATTGACCTGCTCTGAATGTTAGAAAAATTGGGTAGAAAAAGCTGTAAAAATGAGCCCTGGCATCCAGCCATTCACAGGATGAAGCCAGCAGACCAGTTTGAGTAACCCTGAAGTCTGTTTTAGGACAGTAAAGGAAGTGGACGTTTCTTGCTTCTGAGACCTGGTAATGTACTAATGCTCTAACAGTAATTCTCTGCCACTTGAACATTTTTAATCAAGGCTACAGGTTTTTCTGCCTGTGCGGTATTTCAATCAGCACTTGGGGGATTGCTGCAGGGATTGCTGGGTGAGGCTCCCCGGCTTGTACTATGCAGGAGGTCAGATGAGATGACCATCATAATTCATCCTGACCTTAAAATCTGACAGTTCTCATTTCTGAGCTGGTGTGGTTCATCACAGGAGTCTGACGCAGCTCTTCTAGCTATTCATTGGATTTTACTAGTGCTGCCTTGTTGAGCTCATGTCTGTTATGGTTTCCTTAACGCCCCATGGTTCATCTCTGGCATTGTAGGAAAGAGGAGCTGCATTTGAGGTGACTTTAGGCTCTGTGCCTCACTGCAGTGTGTGCACAAAACTGATTATAAGCTGCTGGAAGTTTGCAGCATACTGTGAGAACCTGCTCTTTGCAGAGATGTCAATAAAATCAGGAGGAAAACAGTGGAAACGCACCAAGCAGTGAAAGACTTGGATCTCCTTTGGTGGAGAGTGTTCAGTGGGCATCTCAAGTTGACTTCCGTGGTGTTGTTTGGTTGGTCTGTATTTCTTTCTTGCCAACACCAGCTTTTGTGAAGGATGTTGGTTAATGTTTGCCATCCCTGGATTCAGAATCTTGCTTCCTTGGTGCTGGGCACGGACTTGCACAAGCAGCTGGGAATTCCATGAGACTGCTCTGATCACTGGCTTCTTACTGCATCATCAGTCGTGTTCAGGCCAGATGCTGACAGCTGTCAGTGGAACTCTCCAGGCTAATTCCATTTCCCTTGTCTTACTGTCCACATGCACCTTACCAAGGCATTTGCTGATTGTACCTTACTCTGTACAGGCCTTTAATGCAGCAGAAATGCTCATTAGCATCAGTGTTTGATGTTGCAAAATAGGTTAAGAGCTGAGGCAAGGGCTGAGTTAGCTCTAAGAGTTTAGTGGTTACACTTGCCTAAACAGCAGTGTTGAAACTTTTAAGTTTGTTCTCCTTAAGATCTTTTTTTTCCCTTTTCTTTCCTGCAAAGTCTTAGGAAGTCTGGGTCCTGTTTTCTTTGCTGTTTGCCTTTGGAGCAATAGAATTAGGTTCCAATAAAGAGAAAGACAGATTTCTTTGTGGAGAGAGAAATAAATGTAGTCACTTCAAAAGAGCTATGTGGATCAAGTCCACTGGGAAATGAGAGTATCTTGAACAGTTATCTTTTGCTGCCAAGACCATAGTTGTGGTCCAGCACTGGCTCATAAAACTGAAGATGCATCTTTGAAGTTCCAGAACTCAGGAGTTTTACTGGCATTTGTTTGCCTCTACTGTTGATTTCCTTCTCTCCTCTCCCACCCTTTTACCCCATGTCATACCCATCTCTGAATTTAATAGTTGTCTTGACATCAAACAGAATACTGGCTTTGCTAGGCAGTTTTCCCACTTACAAAAGGAGAAAGAAATACCTCGCTGCATCCTTTGGAAGTCTAAAGAGCATCCCTGGGTTGCCAAAGTAATGGGAGGTCAGCAATAACATGCTTAGGGGCTGCCTGAGAGCAGGGAGCAGACCAGAGCGAGGCACAGAACTTAAATTTTCACACGTTTGTGTTTTGCAGCCCAAGATAAGAGAAATGAGCTGATACAGCCAAGATAGATCATTAAACCCCTGTGTCAGGCGCTCACTCACTATTAGCTTGGTCCTAGTTCATTGCACTTAGTTCATAGCTGACTTGAGGCTCGGGGCAGGTGAGTCTTAATTTGAACGCTGGCAAAGTACTGTGTGAACACCCTCATTTTCCAGTACAAGATCTGTTGACCTTGATCTTGTGTAGATCTGCACTTGTGATGCATCAAGAAAGTCTCTTTCAGTCAAGATCAGGATGTTTAAAGGAGCACCAGTACCAGGTGCTCTAACATAAGGTGGTGACTGGGAATCCCCAGTGTGAGAGATGGAGGGGGCTGAGAAAAAGACAAAACGCCTGTGGTTTAATAACCCGGTGTTCCAAAAGATGTAGGAAAAAACAAGCACTTTCTGTTGAGCAGCATAGAAAGAACACAAAGCTGCTGTGCTCTCAAGCTGTGGTTTCACAGCAGGAGGCTTTGGGAATTCTGGTGTTTTCTATAGAAAAGGGAGTTTGAAGGCTGCAGGCTGTGTGTGCTGTGAGCTTGCAGAGCAGCACAGAGCCCCGTCGCGCGGTGCCTGCACGAGCACCAAGTTTGGAGCCTCTCTGGAGTGGCACTGCCAGGCAGGCTGGGTCACTCCACACTCAGGCTGCCTCTTACCCCAGGCAACCCTGCTCGTGCTGCTGAACCAAACTGCCCTGCTTTGTATGTCTTTGTGACAAAGGGAGACAAGCCACTGTCCCCTGGTCAGAATGGCTTTGCCCTTTAAAGCAACACAGTTCTGGAATTTGGAAAAATTGAGATGTATAACCAGCTGCCTCACAATTACCAGATGCTGTCAGCTTGGCTGTTCCCTCCCCAGCTCTTTGTGTGCTCCCTGCAGATGACTGCATTGTTTTCCATTCTCTAGTTCAGCAAAGAGAACCAGTATATCCCTTCTAAAGGGATACCAGGGGAGGACCAAAGGGATCAGGCCAACTTCTTCCTGAATACCCTGAGCTCCCTGTGAAGGTTTTTCCATTGTTGTCCTAAGATTCCTCTCTCTCCCCCGCATTTTTTTGCTGTGTTGCAGTGTTCTCTTGCTGCCTGATGGCTGGAAACTGGCCTGTGGCTGTGGGCTGCTCAGATGGAGCACCCATAAGATGTTTGCAGCCCCTGCCTGCTGGTGAGCTGTCTTTCCCCTGCAGTACAGGCAGAGGAGCCCCTGTGCAGTCGCCCTTGCTGCAGGAAACCCAGACCTTCCAGGGCAGCAGCCTTGTGTTCTGCCTTGGTTCAGTTGGTACAGATGCCATGGGTTATTTGGATTTCCGACTGTCACTTCCTGATTCCTGTCACTCCTTTGGAACAGGGACCAGATCTTGCAAAGGATGCTCTCCTCGCTCAGGAAGAAATGTCAAATCTGTGCTGTTGTCAGCCAGCCAGAATCTTGCTTCCCACATGGCAAGTGCCACCATTGATGGCTTCCCAGGGAATGCTGTGATTGAAATAGTGCCTGCTCTCTGAATGGAGACATGTGCTGCTCTTGGTGCTTCTGCTTCTCTTTTATGTTCTTTCCTTTAATTTTAGTTGCTTTTTCTAATCCTTTTTTAAGATTTATTTTTGCTCTGGCTGACCAACTTACCCTTAGCATCAACCCCTTAATCCCTGTCTTCTCACAGGTCTGGCCCGAAGGGTTTCAATCTATCTTGACAGAAGTAAACAGGGAGGTGAGTGCTCTCTTTCCTGTTACCTATGATCAGCTGGGGTGGAAAGGAACTCCTTGCCTGCCTTCGGGTTGGTTGACTGGTTGGTTGGTTTTTGTGGCATTGTTTGAATGACTGCTGAGTCCTTGTTCCTGAAAAGCTTTGCTGCTTCCATCTCTCCCAGTCCTTGCCTTGTGTCTGTGTCCGTAACAGCCGTGAGAAACCAGCTGCTGGGAAAGGGCCTCTTCACATCATACTCACCTTTCTGCAGCAAGAAGAGGTATGGGTGGGATGCACAAGCCTCTCTTTTCCAGGAAAATTTCAAAGCATCCCTGGACAAAAGGGTTTGAGTGGCAGATTCCAAATGTGAACCACCGTTAAGCTAATGTGGATTTTACTTGCAGTACACTTTTGCTGTAAAGATCATGTGAAAAGGAGAAGCTGATGAATCTTTCCCAGGAGGCTTGGAACAGTGTACTTCTGGCACGGATATGCCTAATAAATTTTACAAGTTCTGTTCTTTCATGTGGAAGGAGAGTGAACGAACTCCTCAGCCTCCAGCTGTAGAAGCCAGGACTGAGCAGTGTCTGCTCTGGAGCCTCTCCCCCTCTGCTGCTGCAGAGGTCTTCAGGGGAAACAGCTGGCTGATGTGTCAGGGCATCTTTGTATGCACGTCCACGGATGTGAATGGTGACGTAGTCATCTTGGGTTATTCATCGATTATTAGCATTTGCTGGCTGATAAGAGCTGAATGTGTCTGTAATGATGAATAGGAGAAAGGTGGTTGCAGTGGGATGTGATTCAGAGGTCTTTTTAAATCAATCTTTTAGTGTTCAGAGACATCACTGGGGTAGAAAACAGCCAAGCTGTTAGCTGCCTGGCTCTGCATTTCACTCACAAATCCACTGGCAAACGGAAAGGCTAAAATTAGCAAGAATTGGCTGCAGGGAATTCCTTGCTCCAGAGAGTCTAAGGAAACACCAGCCACTCCCTCGCTGGATCAACACTGCTGATGCCAAGCAATCGCACTCTGTCCTGAGCACACAAATAACTGAATCAATAAAAACCATTCACCAGCATTTTCTGACCGGGTGTTCTAAAAATGCAGCAGGAGGATTCCTTCTCTCCCACTGAAGAAGTCTTAAAAATGTATGAGTTTAGCAATTTCCTTGACGGCAAAATACGTCAGCAATATTCAGATAAAATATACTGGTTTTGTCAGAAAGCACAGGAAATCTGTTTTTATTCCCCAGGCTTCTGTGAGGAGTTTTTACCAAAGGAAAGGTCGAGAACTCTCTCTTCATTTTCGTAGGCAGGAGTTGCCGGGCGCTGCTGTGCTGCAGATCAGTGGTGAATTACAGAAAGAATAATGGCTTCGTGGTCCAGGTCATATTGGGCCACGGTGCAAGTCAGCCTGGGAATCCCTGAGGATCCTGGGAGCGCAGAGCGGAGTCTGCAGCCAGCGGGCTCAGCGTCATGAGGGTAGCTGAGCTAGCAGGAGCCTCGAGATGCATTGGTGTGACCTCTGCCTGGGCTGCTTCATCTTCTGCTCCATCAGAGCCCTCCTGGGGTGTCCCAGCACACCGCTGCGATGCCTCCCATTGGATAACTGAATGCGATGCAAAGAAGGAGACGGCGTTAACAAGAGAATATCCAGCTGACCTGTGCCCACCTATAGCCATCACTGCCTCGTGGGGGTTGTTGGTGCTGATATGTAAACAGCCATGATCTGTCTTACCTCGTGAAAATTTATACTGATGCCAAGCAAGGAAAAATAAGCATTTACTTGCCAGTTCCCTGCTTCCTTCCTGCTCTCTTGGGGCTTCTGAAACAAAGCGAAAGACGTCAAATACCTGCTCTGATGAAAAACAGGACCTTGCCCTCTGGAGGCTCTGCTCTGCTTTGCATACTGCTGACTCTCCTGGCAGGCAGGCAGCAATCCAGATGGGAGAGGGTGGAGAGGCAGCCTTGGAGCACTCCTGGAAATAAAAGTTAGCAGTGTACCGGACAGGCAGCTTCACAGGGAGCTGCAGGGCTGCATGGGGCAGCCTGCCACAGCGAGGAGCCTTGGCAGGGGAAGGCTCCAACCTGCAAAAGGAACTGATCAAATGATCAAACTCAGAGCTTATACTGGAGAACAGAGAGAGGGAGAAGAGTAGACTGAGTCTTCCCACATCTCCTTAGGGCCTGGTAACTCCTTTAGGAATAAGAAGGCAGGGGGAAGCACCTTATTTCTGGACAGACTTTTTTACAGCAATAAGATAATTGGAGAAATTGCAGCTCCAGGGATTTGTGTTCTTTTAATTGGATTCCCAGCATCACAGCTACTCTTCTGCCTTGCTCCACATAGTCCTTGGCATAAGGAGTGTGACACTTTTTGCAAGGAAGTTGTAGAAATTAATGATGAGTGAGGTCATACACCCACCCCTCCTGCTGCTTCCTGGAAATTAAAGCAGTGATGTGCCTCACTGCCCAACCAGGAAGGCCCATGATTAAAAAATCATCAGTCAGAATCCAAGATGCTGTTGTATTGTATTCTATGTAGGTATTTCTGACTTCATTGAAATGCCGAGTACAGGTTGGCCACATTCCAGTCACAATAAAAATAAGTGCAGACACTCAGAATGCAGCTGCTTTCAACACTGGTGTTATTCATCGAAATTTATACAAGGAACTATCCCATCCAGACAAATATCTGTTGCTGAGGGGGAATCCTGTGGGAACAGCTGTAGAAAGTTACAGCTTCAGAATGGCTGTTGTTATGTTGCCTTATACATAAACCCACATTAGACAGAACTGCAAGTACTTGTGTTAAAAGGCTCAGGAAAAAAAATCCCAACACAAACCTTTAAAACTTTCTTTTCCTGAGCTGTGGAAGATTTGTTGCTCATTATCTGAGAACGTAGCATCCCTTATGGGAAAATTGGGATCTTAACTAATGAGGCATTAGAAGCAGTGTTATTGCTGGGATGCCTGTTTTGGCAATCCCTTGGCTGAAAGTACTGCAGGTTCACTTCTGGCCTTTTCCAGATGGTCACATTGGTGTCACAGCATTGCCCCTGGTTGCTCTGTGTCTGTGTGTAGGTGGGAGCTTGGGAACAGGGCAGCAGGCGATGCAAATCCAGACTGTGTGGCTCGGGTGGGAGCTGCGACAGCACGGGCTCGCGGAGCGTTCTACCTTTGTGGCAGAGTGAGGGTGAGAGGCAGCTCAGGTGCCAAACCTGCAAGCCAAAACACAGCAGGTGAGCTGCACTCTCAGTTGTGACATCCTGGAGAAGGATCTCTGTTAATTAAAAAGGAAATGATAATTAGTATTAAGTCCCACATTTGCTTCTCATCCCGAAATACTGGGCGTTTAACGTGTAAACATGAGCCAATACTGTATCACTTCCACCGTGAAAACGTTTGCTCGTACATAGAAATAGTTCAGCTATTTCTGTCTCATTTCACACTGTGAGTGTCATCTTTGAATTTAACATTTCACAGTCAGAGGAAGCTTTCCTTCCCTGTTACACACTTGCAAATGACTTAGATTTATGTACAAAGGCTTTTCTTCTTCTCAGACACATTAGAATGCTGGTTTAGCATTTCCAGTTACATCCTGGGGTCTCCTTTCGTTGTCTCCTTTCTCTGCTTCTGGGTCAAGGCATCGCCTGGGCTGCAGCAGGAGCAGAGCCCCCCACTTGTGGCTGGTGTTTAGCACACGCAGGCACAACCTCTGCAGCCAGGACCCATCTCCCAGCAGGAAGATGCCAGGAGTTCTCCTCAACTGCTGCTTTTATGTAAATATTCTGGTTTTTTTTTCTGATGCCTGCGTTGTTTGGTGCAATACGAGCATCCTGTACTCTGAGACTGCCTCGTCCACTCACAAGCACTGTCCATCAGAAGCAGCAAAGTGGTATTTCATATTTTCTCAAGAGAATAAAAAGGCTGAGGAAAGAAAGGGAAGATCCCTTATTATAAAATGATCAAATGCTGTGCTTGCCTCTTCCAGAGAGCAGAGGTTATCACTTACATGGATTATACAAGTTTTATAAGAAAGGCAGGAGCTGCATTGAGTGCTTAGAAGCCCATGAGCTGCACCAGGCTCCAACACCATCTCCCTCCTTTCTGTCTGGTCATCTCACATAGGAGATCCTGGTACCATGTTGCATCAAGTGGAACTTTCCCTAGCCTGGATGGCGTCACTGAGTAGCCTTGCTGCTTGAATTCCCAATGGATACGCCAGGACAAGCACCAAAAGTGCCAGTCATCCCTCTGAATTCACCATGTCTGCCCCCCCATCCACAGAAAAGACACCTGGGACCACAGCAGGCTGGGGACTTGCACTACCAATCAGACTGTGGCAAAACATTATCTCCAAACTGGGGAATGTAACTGGAAAATTGGGAGCTTTAAAACTGCCTAAGAGCACATTGCCTACTTAACTCCATCAGCAATGGTAATGGCGATATCTGTCTCAGCCTGCCAGGTTTATCTTGTCACATGGGCCATAAACGAGATGACAAATGAAAACGCTTCAGTGATGTTTATCATCTAAATCACTGCCTGCTTGTTTGCCTCGCATCTCTAGCAACCCTCCGAGCTGCCAGGCAATCTGAAGCAACAATCAATTTGACTTGCAAGATAAAGATACAAGCTCACAGCTTAGCTGAGAGTCCCAGATTTCCTGCAGTAAGATGATGGACTGTCAATAAACATCAGTAATCTTCTCAGTGGGATGCAGCGAGATCAGGGAATGGCTTGGATACGATGTTTAGGAAGGGGAGGTGGTCAAAATGTATCTGAATCTGTGCAAAACAAGGTCATTTCATCATCTTTGAAGAAAACTCAGTGTTTATAGGATGCCTCTGTTGTTTCCTTTGTGCCCTGTGAAGGTGTTTGGTCTCTTAAAAAGCTCTTATGGCTCCTTGGTGACAAAGAGTGTGTTGGCGTAGGCTTAAATTTCCTGCTGGGGGTAATTCCTAGCAATAAATGGAGACAAATTCACATTTGTCCCTTCTGGACAAGCAAGTTGTGCACATGTCCTTCAAGTACTTGTGGAGTGGAAATACAGGAATCCCACTGAGGGTGACTGCGAATGGCTCGGAGCAGCAGCCTGCGGTCCTGATGCATTGCGGAGCACTTTCTGACTCTGGGCTGCTTGTGGTTATAAAACACTTCTCAGCACCAGAGGCTCGGTTTGGCACAGACAAGAGGATGAACCGCTGCTTCTGCAAGGCAAGGATGCTGTTTCTGCTTCTGCCCAAGAGAGAGCCCTGCCTGAGGAGATGAAAACACACGAAAACTGGAGTTGTTGTCTGGTTCCCCCTTGTAGGGCTCCTGGGGTTTTTGTTTTTAATGTATGAATAAGAGTCTCTCTGGGAAACCTGTGGAGTTGGGGTTGGTCAGCCTTTGCAGCATGAAAAGCAAAAGATAATTGGTGTTTGGCTCTCTGCTTTAAGCAAACCATTTCTGTACTGTGGAGGCGGCGCACAGGTACAGAGAAGTCCCTCCTAATTAAATGTACAAGAATTGTTCCTCTGAGGTTTCCCCTGCCGAATCAAGGGTTTCGTTGCCAACCCCAGGATCTGGTTTGTTCTGCTGCTTGTGTGCTCTGTGCTTAGGAGAGCCAGCTTGCTCAATGGCTTTTGGACATCTCAGTCCCCCAGCTGGGAGAGGAGGTGACGTTCACTTACTCTGCTCTGGAAATTGCCGTGCAGGCAAGACTGATGAGTTCATGCAGTCTGCCAGCTCGTGTGTAAGCAGGTGCCCTTGTCAGGTGTTTTGGGAATAGAAAATCCCTTGTAATTCTCTTAAAGCATGGATGGGACATCTTTCTAAACTTTACCTAGCAAGCAGTTTATGTCCTCAAAGATGAGGAGCAAAAGCTCTCATAAATGTATTTTACCCAGTGTAATTGCAGAGCATTCCCTTCTTTATCTGTCTGTGTAGCAAAGTGGGTTTTACTCCTACCAAGCTGTTTAATTCAATATCTTGCAGCAATGACTTTTCTTCCTTGTTCAGAAACATCTCCCTTTAGCCACATATCTCTATTAGAATGAGGTATTGTTAGTAATTCAGAGGCTCTCAGGTCTTTCTGTGTGGGGTATCAACCAATTTAGTCTAATTCAGACATCATTTAATCTGATGTTGTCATCAAGTGGTGGATAATTTATTAAGACTCTGTAGAAGTCCCTGGTAGTTGGGCATAGTCCCTGGAAGGCTGTGTTCACCTGCACCTCATCTTTTCTGACCTAGCCAAGGGTCAAAGACATATTTTGGTCTCAAATGGAAGATCCTATTTGGAGGGCGTATGGATGGGTGTGTATGTGATTTTACATTTCCTCTAGTAACAATACTTTCTGTAGCACAAGCTCATAAAAGCTGCTGTTCTAATTAGGGCAGCTCTGTCTGTGCTGACAACAGAGAGTAATTTGCACACCCTGCCTGTGTTTTATCTTAGGAGCAGGAATGGTAGTCGACTGGGAACAAGAAACTGGGCTCCTGATGACATCGGGAGATGTGAGGATAATCCGGATCTGGGACACAGATCGGGAAATGAAAGTACAGGTAACATCTGCACATTGTCCTGTTCACCTTCCCTTCCCAGAAGGCATCCCGTGCAGTGAGAAATGCTGACAGGTTCTGGAGCTTCAGCTTCCCTCCTCAGGGTCATGATACAAGATAAATAAAAACACGCATGTATTTGGCGAGTGTGCCAGGTCTTTCCTGGAAGCTGCTGCTGTTACTGTGGGTGGTGGGCAGCAGCATTTGAGAAAGGCAAGGCTGTGAGGTCCAGAGACAGGCACCAGGATGCAGATAGTGTTTCCTATTAGCACATAACTGAAATAGTGTAAAAATCCTTGAGGAAATGTGGTGAGAGGCCGGTGGTGGAGCATTCTGACTTAGTACTGCCACCTCTGCTTCTCTGAAAGACACACAGAGCTGATTACAGAGAGGCACTGCTCTCATACCTACCTGCCAAAGGTCTGATTTCAGGCAAGCTGCACCCACCCAGAGAGCACTCATGTACCTGCTCCATCTACTCCTGCATCAGGACCAGAGCGCTCAGCAGGACAGAACACAGGCGTTTCCTAACCGTGCACTGGTCACATCCAGCCGGTGGAGTTGTTGCTGGCTTGGACCAGTCTGACTCAGGACAGAAGCTTGCTCCTTGTTGGCTCAGGTATCAAAGCACGATGATGCCTGCAAGCCTGCTGGCAGCTCCCTGAACGTCCCTGCATCTTCCCGGGGAGCTCTGCAGACCCACGGGTGCCTCGGGGTGCTCACATCTCACCTCTGAAATGAAGCAGAATGGTAGCAAGGATTCAGTCATACGGAACTCTCTGTGCAGTGTAAAGGGGAAAAGAAGCTGCGAGCATTGATGGCAGTGATAATCAAATGGAAGTTCCTCAGGAACTGCAAGTAGAAGCGGCTGATCTGTGAGAATGGAGTCACCATGCTGGATCAAAAAGCAAGACTGGTTTTCAAAGCTTCTAGAAATTAATTACCTTTGAATGAACATTAATTATGATACTTTGACCCTGCAATGCAGGATAATTAAGCCTATGTTAATCTTAATTACTTTCACATATTGTTTTTTTCTATGTAAATCAGGGAACAGAAAGATTCAGGAGGTGAAAATCTTTTAAATTATGATGATTAATGATTGCACTGAAAGTATCTAAACCCGCATTGTTTCTTTTATAATTGCCAAAGATTCGTTGTGTTAAAATTCAAGTGATTGAAACTTCCTGACTCAGTAACACTGGGAAACTGAAATTCAGCACAAAGAGTGGCGAAGCTCTGTAATCCAGGCTAATAAAGGTGTCTTCCCACTCTTTGAACTACAAAAAATGTACCTCTGGAAGCACTTGGGATGTAGCTGAAGAAGCAAGTACTTCATTTTCACTTCTGCTGATTGTTCTGGCTTCAAAGGCAGGATCCGGGTGTAGGCAGCGAGCAGAGCTGCTGAGAGCAGCCCTGGAGGTTGGTGCCTCCAGCCAGCAGCTTCCTCACTCAGCTGAGACTGTGAATAGCAGCTAGGAAAGGTGAATATGCACGGAATCAAAAATAGGATTGAAGTGTGAAATTAGCTAATGCAGTTCTAACTTGCCTCCGCATTGTTGCTTGGCTTTTTATACCTGTTTTAATTGAGAATGTTTTTCCCTGTAAGAGGCGTAGACATTTGCTTATAGCAAGTAGAAAGCAGGAAGGTAGCAGCGTGAAGAGTGCACACTGTTCCCAGCACAGCTGTTCTTGTCAGCTCCAGCCACTTTTTTCATGTCATTTTTTTCAATACACGCTGTCCCTGGCTTCTAATGAGATAACCTGGACGTGCTCGTCACGTGCCCTAGAGCAGGGACTGGTAGGTGGCACAGCACAGGCTCACTTTATCGTGCGTAAGTGATTCTCCAGTGCTGTATTACGGGCAGGCAGCTCATTGTGCTGTCTGAGGCTTACGTGTCCTCTCTGACGTTGCTCAGGAGCACCAGAGCTACCTCCCCACCGCCGGCTGCCTGTAGCTGCCTGGCATGGAGAAGAGGAAGGACACGCTTAGTCTGCGTAGTGTGGCTCGTTTGCAACAACCACCAGGGTTCTGTAGAGGTGCAGAGATGATCCTTATGATAAAAAGAGGAAGAGAGCTAAGTCTTTAAAAGATAAAATAAAAACAGACTGAAAGAAGTGGACTTCGTGACTGGAGCCCTTCTGGGTAAAGGGAGCTGCCTTCTGGTAAAGTCCTTTTTCAGTGCATCCTGGGGCCCGGTGTGGTTTTGTCTGGCATAGGCAAAAAAAAAAAGGCTTCCTTTACAATGTCTTCCTGGAATATTATCTGGGTTTGATGCACAAAAAGGGCCAGTACCCTGCAGTTTTGTACCTTCTTTTGCATGGGTGCTGTTACCTGCAGCATACTTACATTGGTTTATGTGTCTGGTTCTATATATACCGTTAGTTTTGGCTTTCTACAGGTGTATTTGCCTCATATTATGACTCTTCTCCAGATTTATACTGTCCTTTCTGCCATCCAGTGACATTTACAGCTTGTACACAGCAAAGGTGGTTTATGGAGAAATAACTCCCCTGGCCATTTGTTCTAACTAATTAGGTATTCTTAGTAGAGAACGATATTAACTCCTCAGTCCTAAAAGAGATCTTGCCTTCGTTTTGGTTTGTAAAGCTGAGTTTGCAAAAGCTGGTTTTGCTGGAATTCCTCCTCTAGGCCTGGCTTTTTGAGTCAATCTGTGGCACTCGTGGCTCGAACGTGCGACAACAGCAGTGTCCATCGTGCCTGGGTCACCACCCCCTCATTGTTGCTCATGCCCACAGAGCCCCTGGGAATGCTTCCCACCGAGGGGACCACAGTACTGGTTACAGGTGGAAACAGTGGTTTGGTTTTGGACCAGAATTGGGAAAGGAGGAGGAGTAGGATACGAGATCCATCTGGATGCAAGGTCCATGTGGTTTCCTACTCTCTGGAGCTCTCAACTTGAAGACGTGTCATGGTCTCAGCTTGGCTTTCGTGTGCTTTCTCCCTAGGATATCCCCACTGGAGCTGACAGCTGTGTGACCAGCCTGTCTTGTGATTCTCACCGTTCGTTGATTGTGGCAGGGTTGGGTGACGGCTCCATCCGTGTGTTTGACAGGAGGATGGCTCTGAGTGAATGGTAACTACCCTTCCCTCCCGGGCTTGGTGGAATCCTTGTGTTTCCTCCTCCACCACTTCAAAACGTTTCTCTGCTTGTTCCTCAGCCGTGTCATGACCTACCGAGAGCACACAGCCTGGGTGGTGAAAGCATACCTGCAGAAACATCCCGAAGGCAACATCATGAGCGTCAGGTAAGAAAGATCTTACTCTTCAAACTGTTTTCTCTTAAACAGAGTTTGGTTTTCTATTTAAAATCTGCCTCTGGTATGCCAAGAGCTAAGAGGGTAAAGCTCTTCGATTTGACATTTGCTTCCAACTTGGAGGAAATGAGGCAAAAAGAAATGTGAAGCTTTCTTTGGAAGCCTGTTAGTGAGGTTTGAGTAAACAAGAAGGCGTTTTTGCTGAAATCACTATCACGAGGCGTGTGAGGGAGGAATCGAGTAAACCAGAAACCTAAGCTAGATAGAGTATATCTTAGGATTGTTTTTCTTTATTGCCAGCATCTCCTGGGGTCATTTGAGACTGAAAATGAGAAGGAAGGTTGATGTTGCATCTGTTGGGCATATTGCTGTGCAGGATTACTTTGCTGTCTAGCAATTTTCTACACATAAATCCATTTCTGCAGCCTGGTAAATACTGCGGAGAGAGCAGCATATACTTATTTGGCCATTAAAGAACAGCAGACTATGATTTATTGTCACAAAGCCACTGTTTGCACACAAAGAGGCTCTTTTTCTTGATTATAAAATGAAAACAGCATAATTTTCTGGGATTCAGAACATTCCTGAGGTGGGGGTTGGGTCCGCAAAAATGTATTAAGACTTTCAGAAAGGGGATTATGTGATGCAGCCGCCAGATTTGTCAAGCTCACATATTAGAGTTTTTAATCTTCCTTTCTGTAATCTCCTTCACCAATCCCAGGGGTCAGGCCTGTATGCTTGGCCAGCCAGGGTCGGGAGGCTCATTTTCCCCCCTTCTCAGTGTCCTTCTCAGCACATGGTGCTTTCTCTTGGGACTGAGGAGGTATGAGAAAACGTTGTACGTCAAAAGACAAGTCTCAACAAACAAGCCACCTCGCTCTCAGTTTCTCCCGGTTCACTCTGTCCATCAGATGACAGCAAGATCCAAGAAAAAACACATTAGGATGTAAGGAGGTCTTAGTCTAGGCGTTTCCTGAGAAACTTGAAGGCGTTGCATCGTTTGTGCAGTTCTCTGAACCTCAGAGAAACTTCTCCTCTGGACCAGAGGTGGGAGTTGTAATGCAGGTCTGGTGGCTGAGCCGGCCCCTGCAGCTCTCCATTGCCCGGCGCTGGGTCACACATGATGTTGTGTTCAGCTGCTTGATCTCTGTGCTAGTGCTGCCACAGTGCTTCAAACTAACCATCAGGTTTGCCTTTATCAGTGTTGCTAGAAAAGGTCCCTAAACACCTCCTTAATATCCTGGTTTAGTAGCTTAGCTGTTGTTGACTTCTCATAGACTGTTATTGATCAACTGGGATGTGTTTCCCTGTGTTTATCATTCCACTAAGATGTGTTTTCCTATGTAGCTCCTCATGACAGAACTTCACTTCCATTGTAAAGCTCATGCATGGTTTTCCGATGCATTCAGAAACTTTTTCAAGTCATTAATGTTCAAAGCTTTAAATTAATTTACTGTATATTTGATTTCTCTCAAACAATATTTCTGTCTAGTCTTTAGGATCTGAATCAATCTCAGGTTTAATTTGTCTCAAATTGAATTATGTGACAGCTGGAGTTGCAGGTTCTTATAGTGATGTAAGTAATCCTGTATAACAGTCTTTTATCAGTATTAGATATTCCAGAGGTAAAGAATCTGAAGACAATATGCTTCTTAATGCTTTCATTGTTCTTAGCTTTGCAAAGTGATTCACAGTTGTGTGGCCATCAGTGTCTTGGAAAAAAATAACACTTCAGAAGTCGTGGTGCCAAAAACTGTCAGCAGAATAAGATCAGATGAATTGATTTTGAGTTTAGTTTCCAGAAGAGACTTTTCTATTTGTCTCTCTGTACCCCAGTCTCTCACAAGGAGCTCAGAAGAGCAGATGTACCACAGCAAAGTCCTCAGTCTGTGTTCCAGGGCTGTAGGAAAACAGGCACTCTCTCGCATCCAACAGATGCGATTTCTATTTATGCATTTCAGAGACATCACTGAACAACAAGAAATCATTGGTATTTTAAAGGTGCTTGATCTGCCAAGCACAGTATCTTGCCACTGCTGCTGTTACCTTCTCCACCCTCCCTTCCCCGATGAAGTCATTGACAGGGTTGACACGTTGCCTGAGCATTAGCAGGGTTTGTTACACCTGGTCCACAGAGTATTTTGGACAGCAAGGATTTGTGCATCTGTGTCCAGACATTTCCCATAATGGATGGTACCAGCAGATCCCATCTGGTTCGAGTTTTCTAATATAATTTCCTGCTGTGAAAAGGAGAAGGAGCTCGGGTCTGACACACAGCTTGGTGTATTGGGTCTGACATAACAGTAAAGGCAGTTGTACTCAGCAAAGAGTATAACTAATAGTGGATTGCTCCTGAGGGCAGAGCTGTTTGTGCAGCACTTAGTGCGTCGTGGATGGTACCAAATCTAAGTGACAACAGTGGGAATGCAGCCGTGCAGACAGAGAAGGCAAGGGTGGGTCTTCTCTGTCCTAATTTTCTGATTGAGGTGTCAGCTCGCAGACAGGCATAGGCCTTGGTTTCCTGGGCTTTAGGATCTGGTTTGGGTACAGCCTGACTTTGTGGAACTCCTCTGTTGGCAGCGTAAACGGAGACGTGCGGTTCTTTGACCCCCGGATGCCAGAGTCCATGAAGGTCCTTCAGATTGTCAAAGGGCTGACAGCCCTTGACATTCACCCACAAGCCAACCTCTTTGCTTGGTAAGTTCTGGTTTCATCTCCTGCATCCCTGGAGTGGATGGAGAAGACAGAGCTTAAAGGTCTTTTCCAATCTAAACGATTCTGTGATTCTGTGCAGACATCATTCGTGGGATTTTGTTGCTTTACAAACTGTGCAACTTCTTTCCCACGTTTGCAGTTCAGGAATTACATCCCTTGCATGCATTAATGAAACCTCTCCACTGGTGCCTTAAGGTGATGGTGGATGGTCTTGCACTCCTGTATCAGATCCCAGTTCAAAGTTAACGTGTATTTTTGGGCTCTGCCTGAGGGCCAGCAGCTGCTTCACAACCACATATCGTGGAGGTTGTTGGGGGATCTGCTCTTAGTGCTTGTGTGCACCAGCTCTTCATGTTTTCCTTTCTCAGCTGTGCAGTGTAAGAGGTAACTGTGGCTCCAGCATTCCCATTAATCTCTGCTCTGCCCCACTTAAAAGAACTCATTGCTCAGTAGTCTGATGAACAGCTCGGGTCGGCACAGCTGCAAAGGGGCTGTAGGCAGCAATATTGTTGTTACCACCACGTTCTCAGTGACACCGTGTTCTCTTGATCCTTTTCCAGTGGTTCAATGAATCAGTTCACTGCAATCTACAATGGCAACGGGGAGCTGATCAACAATATCAAATACTATGATGGTTTTATGGGACAAAGAGTTGGAGCCATCAGCTGCTTGGCTTTCCATCCTCACTGGGTCTGTATTATCTCTCTTTTTGGATTTTGGAATTTGCATTTCTTGATTAATATCTGTGTTGGAAGAAGGAAAGGCACAGAGACTGCTCTAGCACAGAGGGGTGCTGCCCCAGCCAGGTTTTCTGAGGGTGCTTGGAGCCTGACTCAGCCCAGATGCTCCGTGCTTGTCCTGCAGCCTGTTCCAGGCAACTACACTGGTGGTGCTGCTGGTGCTACTGGTTTGTGATGTGCACCTGCAACTAGAACAGAACTCCAGTTGCTGAGCCCTTTTTTCTTGCGGATCAACTTGACAGACTGTTCCCATTTCTCCCCGTTGTGCTGGGACTGCAGCCTGGCTTAGCTCTGGAGTTTGTGCCACAAAAGTTGTCTGAGGTGAATTTGTCGGGAGCTGCCTGGAGAAATGTGGTCACTCTCTTCCAGCACACAAAATTTGATGTGCTTATTTATTCTATGCCTCCTCTCCTGCAGTCAGTAGGCTCACTCTTGTGTCTCTGGGGCTGCTTTTACACTGCCTTACATAAAGCTTTTGGAAAACCTAATGCCATGCAGTGGAAAAGCTACAGGTCGGAAAAATAAGAGAACTGCAAATATTTAAGGCAGAAGCTGAGAAAGTCTGGAATGAATCGGAGTAAAAAGGAAATTTTAGAGTATCTCAGGCTGAGGTGACTCTGCAGTGATTGTTAGAGAGAGAATCTGGTTGCTGCTTAATTAGGAGGCAGGTGCCCACCTGCATTATGGACTTCTGCTCACACAGAGACGAGAATAAATGGAGATCGAAAGCCTAAGAAAACAGTGTGAATGAGTAGAAAAAAATGGGAGGAGGATAAAGAACGTGTTTAGACAGGGAGTTATTTTAGAAACCTGCAGATCAGAACACAAATATTTAAGAGGAGGGAAGAGCTGTGCTGTCCTTGATGATTTGATATTAGCTGGGCAAGGAGAGGGAAGGCAGTTTTCCTACCTTGATTAAATGCATTTTATGTCCTAAAGATAGTGAGGTTAAGGGAAAGCTCACCCCCACCCCGGGTTTGAAAAGCCACTTTGCACAAAGCTGAGCAACAATTTTGCTGTCCTGAGGTTTGGAGGATGGAGAGGGAAGTGCCTAATCATTGGAAATGTTCCACTCTCTAGATGATCAAACAACCGAAGCCCTGTCCAGGTTGTTCGTGGGCCTCTCAGTGGAGGGAATGCTAATTTTCAGTCCAGGCGACTGTTCCTAACCAGCAGATTTGCAGTCATTTAGAAAAATTATGTTAGTGGTTGGCAACTAATAGCCACCACAATTTTTCCCTCTGGCTGAAATGGGCATTTAACTCTCTGGGAGGGTGTGGGTGCTGGCAGCGATGCCGTCAGAGCTGCGCTGGAAGACGCGTTTCAGAGCCTTTGAGCATCTGGGCGTTCCTGCTGCAAACATCGACCGTTACCGTTTTGCCTCTCGTTACTGCCCAACACCTGTGCGATTACTCCCGGTTTGCTCTTTCCACAGCCTCACCTGGCAGTGGGAAGCAATGACTACTACATCTCGGTGTACTCGGTGGAGAAGCGGATCAGATAACGCCTGGTGGCAGCGGCGCTGGAGCGGGGCGTCCCGGCGGGCAGGGCCGTGTCTCACCCATACTGTACATAGTAAAATTATCGACTTGAATGTTTAGTGTTGGCTGCTGCTGCAACCCATAACTTGAACATTTTTCTCCTGACTTAGCTACTGATGATTTTCACAAGGGGAAGAGAGACAATCTCCTTTTTTTTTTTTGTTTCCCAGCTGTATCCTCTAAAAGCTACAGAAAAAGAACATTTTATTTTTGTTTCCAGTGGTTGGCTTCTCTGTTAGAAACACGGCTCCTGAGCTTGGAAGGACTGGATGAGGCAGTGCTCTTGGAAAGGGCTTTCTGGTTTAGTCTGCTTTTGCCTGAGCGTAGGTTGCTTTAAGGACCGAGGTCAGGACTCGCCTACAGCTCTGCGCCTTCGACCAGATTGTGAGCCCCCTCCAGCTGCTGCCTGCCCTGTGCCAAACAGGAATTCCTCCGACTGGGCAGCGAGACTTGAGCTGTCCTTCTGCAGAACAACATACGTGCTCCTGCACCGCCCGAGTGTGGGCAAGGGAGGCAGGAAAGTGTCTCCTCTGCATGAACCTTCTCCACTCTGCAGCGTCCTCTCCAGTGGAAGTGGAGACAGAAGGCAGCGTGGTGGCAAGGGAGGGAAGGATCTTGAGGAAAGGGGCTGGAGGAGATGACAGGAGTAGGGCAGGACGTCACCGTACCTTATGAGGTTGCACATAGGGAAGGAAGAGGGAAGAAAGAGAAAGGACTTCTCACATCCCAACGAGCCTGGAGCAAGTCACTCACGTAACCACTTTCCCCACGAGAGCACACAGTGCTGGTGGGGAGGTCTGGGGTATCTCAGTCACTGTTACTGCTGCAGCCACTGTCTTCCTGCCTGTAGTGAACTCCACAAACACGTCTGAGAGCCTGGGAGCTCTGCCCAGCAGCAAGGGAGGCTCCAGGGCCAAGCCTCAGGCTTTGTCTCGCTCCCGTATGCCAGCGTTCCACGAGGCGATGGTCAGGAGAGTTTGCACACTTGCTGCTGTGTGTATGCAGCTGCACACGCTGCGTGGACCTGGTTGTGGCTTCTCTGTCTGTTCCTGCAGAACTGGGCAGGGAACCACACGTCCTCTGAGCACAAGAGAATCACTAAAAGCAGGGTAAGGCAGCAGGTTCATCCTGCTTTGAGCAAAACAGCTTTGTTTCAGCTGTCCAGGGGAAAGCCCGCTCCAGCTTCTGCACTTTCCATGTCTGAATAATGAATGTTTCTGTCCTGAAATCCCAGATGGGTCTGGAGATGGGTGTGGGGAAGGGGTAGGCAAAGCCAACAGGCAGGTTTCTTTCAAGTGCTGCCGAGAGGCGATTTAGCTGGCCAAGAACAGAACTTGCAATGTGCAAAAATCACTGCGGCGACAAAGATTGACCTGCTGAGTCCAGAAGTCCACTTTTTTCTTCCAGCTGGTATCACGGGCTCTGTAGGCTCCCAGCAAACTCTATCAGTGATGAGGAAATACTAAGAAGGGAAGGGGTGAGAAGCGTTCTTTCCCTGTGCAGATAGCAGGTTCACCTCTGCCACAGCTCCCTGCTCCTTGAACACCAGATAGTCTTGTTTCCTACATGTGCTGAGGCAGCTGGGCCACACGGGGCTCATGGAGGTGGCCCGTGGCCGTCCCAGGCTCACTGCAGGGAAGCCGATGCCAAGTGCCGTACGCACATCTGGGTGCCAGCTTTGGTGAGGGTGCTTGAACCATGGAGGTGGAGCAGCCGAAGGGTGGGTGTCATGTCCGTACCTGAGGCATCTGTGCTGTCCACCTGCAGCAGGGAGGCCGAGGGCCACTTCCCAGGATGATGAATCAAAGGCTTTACACTTAAGAAAAACTACCTAAAAGTCCGCTTTTGAGTTACCAAAAGTTACTTATGGTCTAACAGAGCTGTGCCTCTTCCCAGCCCACTCCCATGCTGCTCCAGTGTTGGTCCCAATTGTACACGTCTCCTCCTCCCTGCCCGTGCCAGGGACTGACAAGGGGCCAGCAAGCTTGGAGCCACAGTTTGAGATCTACACATAACCAACTAACATACACAGCTTAAAAAAAAATGATAGATTTCTAACTTATATCAGTGTATTTGTTAAAGGAACAAGAAATACCTGGCAAAACATGAAGGTGCGTGGTGGGAAGCTGCTGCTCGTTGCCAGGCCAGACCCTGTGGCCAGGAGGTGGGTTCTTAACGAACTCAGCCTGATTAGCTTTTCATCTAAGCGTGTGCGTGTGGGGGCTGTATTTTCACAGGTCTGATGCAGAGATTCAATCATGAGGTTTAACCAAGGATCTGGAGAGCGTCCTACCTAAAAGTTCACTTATCTCTATTTATTTTACAAAAATGAAAAAAAATATTAAAAAACCACACAATTGTAATGTGAGAATAAAACAAATACAAATAAATGGTTAATAAAAAATAAATGTGGAAACACTTCCTGTCTGGGGTCTGAGGGTCATTTCCTGGGGCAGGAGTGGGAAGGAGGGACAGCCATGACCTGAGAGGGAGCCAGTTCGATTTTAGGTGATGGACTGGGTCCTTTTGGGCAGTTTCCCTGCAGGGCGGGATTCCCATCTCTTGGAGTGGCAGTTACCAAAAGTCTCCGTGCACCCCATGGAGCTGCTGTGCTCTCCTTGGCGTGAGCTGCCTGTCCCATGGGCCCAATAAAGCTGAGGTGATGGCCACAGTCACCACTCCGGCCTGTTGTGGCCCCCAAATGTGTCCCCTGTGGGTGGTGGGGCCACAATTGCTTCTCTCACCCAACTGCCCCCAGGGACCCCAAACCCACAGACAGTGCCAGAGCCTCTTCTGTGTGGAATGTGGGGACACAGAACAGGTCCCTGCAGGGGACAGGGGTCTCCGTCCATCACCACCCCACAGCCCTGCAGCTGTCCCTGCCCCATCCCACTTCTGCAGTGCCCCGATGCCTCATCCTCTGCTTTACAGCCCCCCAGCTCCTACAGCACCACCTCCCCTATATCCTATCCCCTAGAGCCCCCATTTCCCGCAGTCCCCGGCCCCTACAACCCCTCATACCCTATAGCTCCCCACCCGTATGCCCACCCATCACCTCCACTCTCATCCCTTACATCTCTTCACCTCCTATAGCACCCCTACCCCCTAGAGCACCCATTCCTTATAACCTACAGCCCCTACAGCCCCAAGCCCCTACAGCTCAGCAGCATCTATACCCCCATCCCCTATACCCCCATCTCCTATACCTCCATCCTCTATACCCCTCATCCCCCTATATTTCCATTCCCTATACCCCATCCCCTATATCCCCTTTATCCCCTATATCCCTATCTCCTATGCCCCATCTCTTACATCCCACATCCCCTATATAATCCCCTATACCCCCACCTCCTATACCCCCCACCGCTCATCCCCTATCCCCCTATCCGCTGTCCCCCATTCCTTGTATCCCACTCCGCCTTCCTCCCCCGTTCCCCGCCCATTCCCGTCCCCACAGCGCCCCCTGGCGGCGCGCCCCCGCTCCGCGCTCCCCGTTCGCTTTGCGCGGGGCCGGTCCCTACGCGGCCGCCGTCGGGAGAAGGGGCGGGGCCGGGGTGGGGGGAGGGAGGTGGCCGCGCCGCCCTGGGCAGCAGGGGCGGTGGCGGCGGGGCTATGGGGAACCTCTTCGGGCGGAAGCGGCGGAGCCGCGTCACCGAGCAGGACAAGGCGGTGCTGGTGAGCGCGGGGGGAGGCCGGGGAGGAACCGGGGGGGCGGGGGGAGGCCGGGCTGGGGCCTGGGAAGGGGGAGGCCGGGCCGGGGCTGAAGTGGGGCCGCGGTTGAAGTGGGGCCGCGGGAGGTGGGAGGGCGTTTGCCGGTCCCCACGGAACGGAGAGGCCCGGGGGTCTGGACCCTCTCATGGCAGCCCTGTCTCCTCTTTCCATGGCAGCTCCCGGGGCCGGGGGAGGGGCGTGCGGGCTCTTGGGGGGCTCTGTGCCCGCCAGGGCTCGGCTGGTGACCCCTGTCTGTGTGTCCGCCCGCCTGCCCCTCTGTCTGTGTGTCCGCCCGCCTACCCCTCTGTCTGTGTGTCCGCCCGCCTGCCCCTTTTTCTCTCTCTCTCTCTCTGCCTGACCCTTTCTCTCTCTCTCTGCCTGCCTGTCTGTCTGTCTGACCCTCTCTCTCTCTCTCTCTCTCTCTGCCTGTCCACCTCTTCTCCAGCAACTGAAGCAGCAGCGGGACAAGCTAAAGCAGTACCAGAAGCGAATAAACCTGAACCTGGAGAAGGAGCGAACGTTGGCGAGGCAGCTGCTGAAAGAGGGCAGAAAAGAGTGAGTGGGGAGAGGGGGAACCTCTGCCTGGGTGGGCAGGAGCAGTCAACGTCGCTGTGAAACAGAGGCTTGTTTTCCTGCACAGGAAAAGCTATGGAGTCAGAGGTGTTGGTGAGCTGTGAGGTAGCTACAGATGCCTCATTCAGTAGGGAGTTTTAAGATTTATGCCTGCAACGAGGAGAGTTTGCCCGTATGCCACAGCTGGTGTTAAAACAGGGAACACAACTGCAAAGGGTGGATCTCTGTCTTGAACACAGAGCATTTGTGGCTTGGACAGACCCTTGTGTTGGTGGCCTTCTCTTACACCTTGTTTTGAGCATCTGTTATAAGTCTTTTGTGGCAAAGGCTTTGTTTTACATCGTGGCAGCACAACTGACCCAGCAAACTCCGAATCCACAGCAAATATGTCTAAATTTTTAGGTACCCAATAGCAAATGTGATTCATTTGCTCATCTTTATTCTTCACAGGAGCAGTTCAGAGTTGTCATTTAATTTGCACATGGGTTTTGCCTCTTTTGGCAAAAGCACAAAACAAATCTGGCTTTGATGTGATTCTTTTAGGTTTGTTTGTTTTCTCCTGTGCTGAGTTGTCCTCCTCCTGTTTTCTTTCAGAAAAGCCATGCTCTTGCTAAAGAAGAAGCGTTACCAAGAGCAACTTCTAGATAAAACAGAAAACCAAATCAGCAACTTGGAGAGGATGGTAAGCAAGAATGAGTTCCTGCATGCTGCTGGTGGCCGCTGTGTCGCTTGGTGTAAGGCTTTTTTCTGAGTTTGTGTGGAACTGCTTTTTAACTGTCAAGTCCTAGCGGGAGTTTAGTCCCCTGTCCAAAGGGCATTTCAGCCTGAAATCAAATGTATGCTTTGACTCTTCCCTGAAGAACCAAGTGGCGAGTGTGTTTGGAGTCTTTACTGCAGGTCACGTATCACATATGTGGTTTGTAAATCTGTAAAACTTTAGTCATGCTGTGTACAGCCATGGTGGATACTTCATGAAATCATTGAGGTTGGAAAAGATCTCTAAGATCATCCAGTCCAGCCACCAGCCCAGCGCTGCCATATCTGCTGCACCATGCCCTGAAGTACCACATATACGTGGTTTTTGAACCCCTCCAGGACTGGTGACTCCACCACTGCCCTGGGCAGCCTCTTCCAGTGCTTCACCACTCTGTCAGTAAAGAAATTTTTCCTAATATCCACTCTAAACCTCACCTGGTGCAACTTGAGGCCACTTCCTGTCATCCTGTCACTTGTTACTTGGGAGAAGAGACCAGGACTTCCTCAGGGATGCCTCGGTACCGTGATTTTAGCAATGAGGGTGGCTGCGGAAACCATGACCTCAGTTCAAACTGTGGCCAAGACAAACAGTTAAAGGGCTGTGGGATATGCTTTTGCAGCTGTCTGTGTTAAGGCTTGTTGTGTGCATGTTCCATACTGCTGGGATAATGGAACCCTCTCTTCACTAGAGAAAAAGCTTGACTGATTCCTTCTCGCCATTTCTCTGGGGATCTTGGCAGTCTGTGCCTGGCCATTGATGGGAGTGTCACAGCCTGTGATGTTTCCCCTTCACCTTTCTGTTTCAGGTCCAGGATATTGAATTCACTCAGATTGAAATGAAGGTCATCGAGGGGCTGAAAGTAGGCAACGAATGTCTGAACAAAATGCACCAGGTACGTGTGGCTGAGTCAGTCAAGGGCACTCTTGTTTCGGACCAGGCAGAGCCCTGGCTGTTGACAGCAGCCTCCCCACAGGCCTCACGTGTGGCTTTTTTACTTTTTTCTTCAGGTTATGTCAATAGAAGAAGTAGAAAGAATAATTGGTGAAACCCAGGATGCTGTGGAGTACCAGAGGGTATGTGCTGTGTGTGTGAGTGGCTGGGAGCAGAGGAGAACCTGCTGTATAGTTTTCCTCTTGTGTGTTTTAGATGTTCCCAGATGTATTTTAGAGGCAGAGTGGGAGTTGTCTGCAGAAAAATTCACTTTGCTAGTTTTCCTGTACCCCTTCACCCAGTTGCTCTCCTGTGTGCGTGTACCATGCTTCAGGTCACAGAGCTGTGCCGGCTGTGCTGTTGCTGACTGCAGGGTGTCTTTTTCCACAGCAAATAGATGAGCTGCTGGCTGGCAGCCTGACTGAGGAGGATGAAGATGCCATTCTAGAAGAGTTAAACGCTATTACTCAGGTAGGACTGACTGATCTGATCTTCTTATCATTACTTTTAATACACATTTTCAGAAAGTTGTTAGCAAGAGAGGAGAAATTGCCTTTTCCCTCATTGTCAGTAGCCATCTTATTCAGCCATAGATCTCGATTACCCCTGTTTGTGCCCAATTATTGTGTCATAAAAGATGGAGGTAATCTCTCCACACACTGGTGTCACGTAGACATTGGGCTGCCTTTAAGGGCTAGATGCTATTTGCTGTCTGTTATGGTCAGCTGATCTCTGTCCTTGCTGGATGTCTGTTCCACTTCATGAAATGAAGATGTTGAAAGCCCTGGAACACGCTTGGATAAGCCAGTGTGTGTTTCCATCCCAACCCATCCCAGTGGTGCCTCTGCCTCTTCCAGACCCTGGCTTGGTTGGCTCCACTGTAGGAAATGTGCAGCCAGTGGAGACTGAGGTGGAGAGGGTCTACAATAGCCTGGATTTGAGGAGGTTCATAGCTAATACAGGGTCCTATTAAGTCTCGTTTAGTAATAATAATAATAATTTTTAAAAGCCTTGTGCTTGTTTATGGGGCAGTTCTGAAGCCCAGCACCATTCCCACAGTTCTGGGGTGGTTGTTGGTCTGTCTGTGCAATCACTTATGCTGTGATTCCCCTCCCAGTCTCTGCACAAAACCACTGTGCAAGAGCCTGTGACCACTACTGGGTATGTGGGTTGTGTGTCGTGGGTTGTGTGTCATGTGTTGTTTTTAATGTTCTTGCAGGAACAAATGGAGCTTCCAGAAGTTCCTTCTGAGCCACTCCCAGAAAAGGTCCCAGGTACGCTTTCTGTTTGTGATCTGCACCTTTGGTTCCTCATCCTTCTTCTCGGTTCCATGCAATAGTCCGTGATCCTGTCCTGTTTTAATCATTGTCCTAGCACATGGTGTAAAGCCCTCCTGGTCCAGGCCATTCAGGCTTCCCCTGTGGCTCTGACAAATCCAGCTGACTCTTCACCATTGGAGGGTCTTGAGGCTTCAGCCTCTTTCCTCAGTCAGCAGCTGGTCATTCCTCTTGGAGAGTTCCTTTGTGGTACATCTGTTGTTCTGAAGTCACACTTGTACCTGCTGTGACACTGCCAGCTGCCTGGAAACACCCACTCTGTGTTCCTTCATGAAAATTCCTTGAGGAATGCCTTCCTTGGCTCCCTGCTTTGCCTGGACAAGACTGGACACGTGACACTGGAACTGGTCCCTGCCTGCCGGCGCAGCAGCACTTTTTTGTGTCTATAAATATTAGTATTCCCACTGCACAAAACTGGATTTCCATGAGGTTTATGACAACTCGTAGCTTTTGTGACTTTGCTTCACGTAACAATGGTACCTTTGAACCAGCTGGATGGGGACTGCTGGAGTCCCACAATTCCAGCACCATCAGAGTGAGAGCTCTGCACGACTGATGCAATGTGTGTGTTTGCTCCTGAGTGACCCAAAACCTCAGCAGCAAGGTTTGTGCAGCTGGGTGCGAAGAGACAAGTAGGGGAGAGCTCGTCAAGCAAAGTGACCAAGTGGGTGCTGTTGGTCTGGTGAGGAAGAAGTCTTCCAGAGCATTTCCAGGTGTCTGTCCATGCAGAACAACTAAAGGTGAAGCCTTACCTTGGAAACAAGCAGTGAGCAGGACCCAGCTGGGTGCCAGAGGGCAAACTGGACAAGAGTCTGTCTGTCGGGACAGCAGAACACTGTGTCATCGGTCACAGAAGCTGGATGTCCCTGCTTGTGGAAACCAGGAGCTGTAAGAAGCCATCTCCTCTGTGTGGAATCTGCCCAGAAGTCTGAGATGTGGGGGACAGGCTGGGTTCCTTTTAGTGCTTATTTACTGGTAAACACAGATCAGATGTCATCTCTGCACACTGGCAGCAGGGTGGCCAAACAAAACACAGGCTGCCCTTGCAGCGCCATTTAGATTCATTGTCAGACCAAAGGGGTGAGGGGAGAATCTCGTCTGTCCACTGCCCTCCAGGAAACCACTGGCCTGGATCTGTGGCGCAGGGCTGGTGGCTGTTAAACTTGTGTTGGGTATGTCCTGAACCTGTTCAAATCTTCAAGTGCTGTGAAAAAGAGGGGCACATGGGCAGCGTGGAATTGTTTATAACAGAGTTCAGGTGCTGTGCAAGCATTTGTTGCTCTGCTGAGGAGTGGGTTGCGAGTCCTAGTTCTTCCACAGGAGATGACTGCAGAGTATTTGTGTTCTCTGTTTCTGTAACAAGTTTCTTTTTCTTCCGCAGAAGCATCCTCTGTCAAGAACAGGCCAAAACCAGAACTGGTGGCAGCATCTTAACTCCGACTTCTGGGGATTCCCCCACATAACTTTCACCCAGGACAGTTTGCCATCCCAGCGTGTGCTGGGAACAAGCAATGCCTTGGCAGCATCCCAGCTGTGCTGGGCGGATTGTGGAGCAGGATTCCCTGTGCAAGGTGGGGAACCTCAGCTGATTATTGCTCTTGTATCAAGATTATTTTCTAGTGCTTTCTTTTTTTGTAACTTAAATTCTAAACGCACTCAGCTGCGCTGTCTCGGGATTAAACAACAAATCTCCAACTTCCAAAGCCAAATCCTTTCTGTAGGTTTGATTTCAGTGAGGAGTCTGACTTAGGTCAGACTGAATCCCTAGGAAGTCCCAGCCTTGGAGCGATCGCATATTGGAAACGGCTGTCCTGAGCATTGGGCTGGGTGAGTGAGGCTGCTGTCAGGAGCCCTCCAGACACACTGCTGTCTGCACTCCTCTCAGCCCCTTTGCTTTTCCTCTTCTGATTCCATTTGTAGAAGGGCTGCCAGTGTCTCGTTGTCATGTAAACCGAACTGGCTGGCACGTATGAGGTTCTGAAAGGGCAGGGGCAGAGTGCAGGCAGCCTGAAAGAAGGCAGAAAGCTGGAGCTTCCGCAGGCAGCGATGCTTTGTGCTGCAGATTGGAAATGGTTCTGTCAGCCGTGGGTAAAGCCAGCTTACGTGTGAGGTTGTTTCATCTGAAGAAAGTTCAGAGATATTGCTTGGTTCTGCACTTGCTGGCAGCAGGGCCACTTGGGGGAAAAAGCCTGACCCCCATCTGAGGTGAAGAGCTGGCCTCTTGCCAGTCATGAGTCGGAAGTGGTCAGCAATGATTCGCTTTCAGATCCCACTCTGCTTGTCCGGTAGCCATGGTGCTCAGTGAGCTGGGGTGACAGGAATCCAATAAATCTTAAAATTACAGCAAGGAGCCTTCTGTTGACGTTAGGAACTGGGAGCCATCCCTTGTTGGCTTTGCACCATCATAGGAGCTCAGATGGGCTGGGATTGATTCTGCTTCCAGTTTGATATTTCTCAGAGATGGGAAAGGTCAGGCTGGGGTAAATGCAAGGCTCACTCTGTACCAGATATGAAGCTTCTTGAATCAGCACTCCCAAAGACTGCTCCGTATGCAGACTGGTTCCTTCTGCACTGCACTGTGGAGGATAGGCTGGTGCTTCTCATGGTGTAGCAAGGTGCTGGGGTCAGCATGGATGGCAGAGCCTTTGGAAAGCTGCCTGGCCAGGCAGGTGGCAGGCAGATGTAGCTGTTCTTGGAAGCAAGCTTACTTGCTAGCTTGCAGATGCTCTTCAGGACACTGCAGGTCTTTATTTATTACATTCTTGAAGCCGCAACCCTTAATTCCTGTTTCTGCAATAGCAGAAGAAGGATCCAGAGGGTCCTTGGAGACTTTTAGTGACTGCCTTAGAGGTTATGTGATCTGGTGCTAGACAATGATAAGTAATCCCAGAGGCTGTGCTGCTCTCCAGCCTGTGGCCTTGGGCCAGCAGCAGCTCTGGTTTTGAGTCACGCTTTCTGTGTCATCACTGTTTGTTACATCCCAAAGACTGGCCAGGCATTGTGGAGCAGGGCCTGGAGCCGAATGCTTTGGAGCTGCCTTGTTTTCAGTTCTACTCCCTCCTAATCGACGTTTCCCAGCAAGGTGGAGTTCCACAAGCCTTCAATCCCTGTTTTGGAAGCAGCACAGCTCTAGCAGACAAACTGCTTTCTCCGAAATGGGCAGAGCAGGTTTGAGTGGATCCTTGTGCCTCTGCTGACCACACCGGTGACCCTGGCTGGTGCTGGCACAGCTTCCACCACCGGAGCCGTGATAGGACAAGGCTGTATCCTGCTCTGCACTCCTCTGATTTTTTCCTTTGGGCGAGGCTGTTGCTCTGCATTACCATCCTGGCTGTCTGCAGTGCACGCTCATTCCACCAGAGAGAGCCTGGTCTTCATCAGCACCGCGGTGGCTGGAGCGTTTTTGTGGAATGTTTTTTCTTCAAAGCTCCCTCAGTCTTGCTAGCCTGGTGTCTACTGGTTTAATTTTACCCTGTTTAATTTGTAATTCATAGGAGGGAATCCTGGACTCTCCCACTTTGGGACCTTTCCTGGGAGCCCAGGATTTGCTGCTAATGCTTGACATAAACCCTGTTGCATGGGGTTGGTTGAGGAGGTTGAGAGCACCCTGGTTATAGAAGAGAATCATAGAATGGTTTGGGTTCGAAGGGACCTTAAATATCATCTAACTCTAACCCCCTTGCCACGTGCAGGGACACTTTCCACTGGATCAGACTCATAGCCTCATCCAACCTGGCCTTGAACACTTCCAGTTCCTGTGCTCCAGTTCTCTTGCTCCCGAACATCCTGGCAATGAGAGAGACTGGAGCCAACCATCCCAGGGGAAGCTGGGGTGAGGCTGTGTCCTGGCAACAGAACGCCAGGTGGTGTCAGTGTTGGGGGCTTTCCTTGGGTGGAGGCTGATCCAGAGAGGAAGGGGTAGAGCTGAAGGGGTTAATGCAGTTCCTTGCATTTGTTAATGCAGAAAAGAGGCCATTTACTGAGCTAACAGGAAGGTTTGGAGCAGATTGCCAACAGCTTCCTCTTCTGATCCCTGCACCAAACAGATTGTGCTGTGTCTCCTTGAGAGGAAGAGCCAGGAGTGGTGTGTGACCTCTTGTGTGCTGTAACAATAAACTGCTTCCAATGGTTTCATCAACTCCTCTTCCAGCCTTGTATTTTCACAGTAAATGTTTTGGATGAGGAAGAGTTGCCTTCCTCCTCCCGTTCTCTCTCCCTACTCCTGGGAGAGATGTGGGCAGGAAATTTCAGAACAGGCTCCATGTGTAACAGAAAAACAATCCTGTTTGCCTGGATGGCCCGGGAGGGCTCGTGTGTATCTGACAGCAACGGTGCCTTGAGAGCCTGGCACCGTGGGGCAGCCGAGTACGGAGGAGTTGGAGGGATTTGGAGAGAGCCGGTGCATTATATTGCTGCTACAGTTCGGTGCCTGCCTCTCCCATCACCCTGGGGCTCCCTGGAGAAACAGCTTCCAGGGACAAAGGGCTCTCTTGGACAGCAGGAGGAATCGGCTGGATCTCAAGACCAGGGAGGGGTGTTTAGAAGAGCAGCCTTTCCACCCTTGGGTTTGCAATGAAGCTGAACAATTGTTGGCAAACTGGGCAATAAACAGCCTGTACTGGGATGCTGGACTTGCCAGGAGCTTGTGGCTCTGTCTGGATTACAGCAGTGGCTGTGCTGTCTGCCCCTCCCTCTGCGGGGCTCTGGTTTCCCCCCCTTCAGCAGGGTTTTCTGTCCCACTGTCCCAGACAGCTGACCCAGACCCCCTGGGTGTGATGCCACCCATTTCCAATGGGCACAGTTCCCGAGGGCACTGTCTGCAGAAACCATACCAGAACACCACTGTTACCCTTGGTCCTCCAGAGTGGTAGCAGGGCTGTGGGACAAACAGCCGTGGGCTGTGCTTCGTCACCAGCTCCTTCTCCCTTATTTTGGATTTACACTTCCCACTGGTGGAAACAATGGGATGCCTCTGGGTCTCTCCTGCTTGGGCCAGCCAGACCCTCGATTCAGCCCCCAGTCCTGTCCCTGACAGAGGAGCTGCTGGGGGTTCCCTTGGCCCTGGGAAAGCAGCTGTGTCGTGTTTAACGGTGTTTAATTAACACTCCCTGTCCCGCTCAGCTGTGGCAGCAGGGTGGGAGCTGGCACCCTGCAGGGAGAGCTGAGCATGGAGCTCTTCCAGCTGTGTTTTAGTTGGCCAGATGTTCAGTTCAATAGAGGAGTGTCCTCCCTTGAAGAAAGTCATTGAGGCAGCATTGCTTGTTGCTAATTAAACCATGGAGAACATAGGCAGCCTCACACTGCATCCTTGGCTGCTCCCACGCAGTGCCCGGAGCCCTCCCTGGTGCCCCCAGCCCTGGCACAGACCAGGCTCGTTGCAGGAGACACAAGGGAGGTTCAGGCCATGGCAAACGTGCCCATTGCAGGCGTGGCATGTGTGAAGGTGACAGTGAGTCTCAGCCCCTTCCCATTTCCAGGAGCAGCTGGTTTGTCACTTCTCCCGGTGTCTCTGTGGTATTCCCAACGTGCCACCCTGGCATTTAACGTGACTTGTGTGGCACCATGGGATCATTGCCCTGCCAGGAGGCAGCAGCTGGGGGAAGGGAGAAGCTCAGCTGGAAGACCATGCTACCTTTTCCTTGCTCCCCTCCACAAGGAAAATCCCTGTCCTGGTGGGAACCCCACTGGCAGCTGCCCTTGCCCAGTGGGCTCTGCCCAGCTGGGGCCACTGCCTGCACAGACTCTTCTGCAAACATCCCTGGGAATAACGTGTGAGGCTGTGGGGGTGTGGGAATTACTGCCAGCATTATGCAAACAGCATTGCCTTTAAATAGATTCTTATTCAAGGAGGCAGCGGAGCTGCTGAGCATCAGCGCTGTTCGTTGACCAGGGCTTTGTTTCAGTGTTCCACAGCCACCCCCACCACGCTCTAGAAGTTGTCTGGAAGTTGGTTTGAGGCGAAGGCCTCCCTGACAGCCTGGGAGCTTCTCCCCTCTCTTAGTTAAATGGCAGCAGCCCTTTCACTCGGTGTTTAATTGAATTGTGTAACGCAGCCGCGCCGTGGCAGAGCCATGGGAGTTTCTATGCCAACACAGCTGGATGGCGGCGCTGCCTGGGGAGGAGAGGGGATGCCCAGCAACACGACTGCAGCCCCCAACAGGGCTACACCCACAAACACAGCTGCACCCCCACACAGGGCTGCACCCGCAAACAACGGCTGCACCCCCCAACACGGCTGCACCCCCCAACACGGCTGCACCTGAACATGGTTGCACATCCCACTGCCTCAAATGTTTTCTGAGGCACCCGTGGAAAAGAAAAATGGTGCAATGGAATTCCCAGAGGAGCTGATTTGCAGGCCTTTTCTCTTGTCCAGCCGCCTTTTGGCAGCACGGGGGTCACGGTCCCTGTGTTCTGCAGCCCTGGTGCCCTCCCAGCTGCAGCTCTTGACTCCCACCCTGCTGGGAACATTCTCCCAGCGTCTATTGTCCTCCACCCTCCTCGGCAAGCGCTGAGGCAGAAGCAGGCACTGCTTTGAAGAGGTTTGTAGGGGGTCTTTGGTTTTACTTCTCCTCCTGCTCCTCGCCTTGTCCCCCTGTGCTCACTCTGCCCACGCAGGGGATGAGCCCGAGGCACAGGGTGCTGCTGCTCTCAGGGGCGTCGCTGGTGGGGGATTGTTTGGTACTCAAAGCCTGGCAATGCCAACCCCCACCTCACACTCAGAACCCCAGGGAATCAGCCACTGGCTCCTTCCTTTTCCCTGTTCACATATTTTAAGTGGCCTGGTGTCACGCTGAGTCACCAGTGAGAGATGGAAGAGGCTTTGGCAGAGAACAAGCCTGAGTTTTGATAGTTCACTGTGGGAAAAAAAAAAATCAGCGTAATTTCCTAATTAGAACAGCGATGGGAACAAAGCAGATTTGTTAGAGCTGCGCGGCTGAGTTCGGGAATGTGACCTTTGCTGGCTCTTAGTGCGAGATGGGAGCTTTCGGTGTACGGTGGTGCTTGGCGGCAGCTGAAATGCTTCAGCAGTGCCTGCTCTGACGTAAGAGAGCCAGAATTTCACCTTCTGGGGGAAGCCAGAGCCACTGCCAGAGCGGTGTCTGATGTGGAAGGAGCACTGGGAAGTGCTGGTTGACCCCCCGAGGTCACCCTGCTTTGCTATTTCCCCCAAACGTGGGCTGGTTTCCCTGCCCCACAGTGGAATGTGGCTCCTCGAGTCCTAGGAGAAGCGGTGGCCACGCTCTGGGTGTTCCTGCAGGGCCAGCACTGCTGCATGACCGATGGTTCCCAGCCCTCGGCTGTCACCTGGTTCTGGGTGTTCTCGGCGCAGGCTCCCAGCCAGCAGCAGGGCTGATGCACCCAGGACTGGAACAAGTCACAGCCCAACAGCAGACGATTAATTAGTAAGAGGAGGAAACGAGTGGAGACCGGTCCCAGGGCTGCACCAGTTCCTTTGAATAAGGAGGAGATGATGCTCCTGCGTGAGCCTATCTGTGCAGCGAGGCTGGAAATGCCATGCAGAGAGCTGGGTGGCCTCGGGATGGAAGAGGAGCAGTGGGAATTCGCTGCCTTGTGCTTCAACCCCAAGAACCAGTGTTTGTGCTGCAGGTTGGGAGATGGTTAAGGCTGTCACAAGCCTGGCTTTGCCCATCAGATGTGGCCGTGGAGCAGGCAAACATGCCTGAGGGTGCTTGGGGCTGGGGTCTCGTGCCAGCCCAGAGCAGCGTTGGTTGGTTCCTTTCTAGGAAGAGGTGACACGAGGCAGGGAGGGGACAGGAAACGTTAAGGGGACTGATCCTGTGCTGTAAACTTCGTCTCTCTGAGACACCTTGCTCAAACCCATAGGTGCTTAGGCAGGCCGGGTCTGGGCAGGGGCTGCAGGGTGGGAGGCAGCACCCAAAGGTCTCTACAGCACCCAGTGACCCTGCGCAAGCCATCGGCCGGAGACACTGCCCCGAACGCTTCTCCGAGCTCAGCAACGTGATGCAAAATCCCATCATGCCAATTATGCAAATCACATAAACTATTCCTGTTATTCAGAAGTATCCCCAGAGAGCTCCTTAGCAATCAGTAATTCAGCATTACTCACTCATGAAAGCAGGAGCTGGGGCAGATGAGGAGCGAGAGGGGCTCTGGGCTGCTCAGCACCCTGGGATCAAGGAGGAATTGCCGACCCCAGCAATTTTAGGGGCTCCTCTGGCACACAGAGCACCACTCCTCTGCCCACTCCCACCCCAGCATGGTTTAGCAGAGGTTGGCTTTGCTGTTTGGTTTGGAGCTGAGACTTCTCCCCATGTCCCTGTGGAAGGCAGCGTGGCTGGGGCCCCTCTGGCTCTCCCACAGCCTGTGCCAGCCCCACTGCCCTCCCACTGCCCCTTCATCTCCTCCAGCAGTGACTGCCTCCCCTATCCCACTCTGTGCCTCCTCTTCCTCCATCTTCCCAGTCCCCATCGCAGCTCTCTGCATCCGCAGCGCTTTGTTCTCCCACCCACTCCCTGTTTCCTCCGTCATTCCGGCTCCTCCCTGTGCTTGCTCTCCCCAGGAGCCTCCCTGGAGAGCCAAGGCCTCCGCTGTTCTCCCTGGGCTGTGCCAAGACTCTGCCCATGCCCTGCCTGACCCCATCACCACAGGAGCCGGGGTCTGCAGGTGACACATGAGCAGGTCCCTGTCCCCCAGGCAGGAGCTGGGAGCTGCCAGGGCCATGGTCTGGGAATGTTGCAGCTTTGCCAGCTTTATTTTAACCACGCAGACAGGCTCCAACTTTGACCTGGGCAGCACGAGCACCTAACAACAAAACTCTGCCTTTGGCATTCCTTGGGGGATGCAGGAGTGTGAGTGGGGGAGTGTGAGGGTCCATCCCTACAGTAGCACCAGCCAACAGGTGATAGGATGGGAAGAAATGGCCTCAAGTTGCACCAGGGGAGGTTCAGATTGGACATCAGGAAAAATTTCTTCCCTGAAAGGGTTCTCAGGCACTGGCAGAGGCTGCCCAGGGAGGTGGTTGAGTCCCCATCCCTGGAGGTGTTTAAAAGATAGTTGGATTAAATGCCCAGGGATCTGGTTTAGTTGTGGACAGGTACAGTTTGTCTCTGTCTCAAAGGTCTTTTCCAACCAGGCAATTCTATGATTCTGTTATTCTATAATTCTCTCTCCCGATGCTTCCCCCCAGCCCACACTCCTTCCCCATGGCCACCACTGCTTTTATTGCCATTAGTGACTGTGATAATGAGACCCAGCCCCGGCTGCAATGCCCAGCCCAGGCTCCTGCGCCCGATGGAGAGGCCAGTGACGGCAGAGCTGCTTCCTAAAGCCTGGCTCAGCTCAGCCTGGTGGCCTCCCTCGCCGTAAGCAGAGCTGTGTGCTGTGATGCACAAAGCAACGCAAAGAGCTGTGTCACATCAGTGAGCAAAACAACTCCCAGTATACAAATACCTGGAAATGGCAACTTTGGCTGCTGGGAGTCTTGTTTAGATGCTGCTTCCAACAGGATTAGGGAAAACCCACTTGGGATGACTGGGGCCAATCATTCCTCTCCTTCATGCCTTAGTTTCCCCCTTTGTGAAATAACTCTGACCTGCATTGTAAACCATGGGGAGTCCTGCTTGGCAAAGTGCAAGGCAGGAGCTGGAAATCATTGTCACTGCTGTTCCAGACTCCGTGCTGCAGCTCCCACTCATCAAAATAAGAGACAGAATTGTTCATCCTTTGCTAATCCTCAATAAATGGCTTTACTCGATGTGCTGTTCATGCTCGGGGAGGGGGGGTGAGGGGTGGATTTAACTGCCTGAGAGCTGCTGGTACAGGCAGGGAATCTCCAATTTTGTGATAACTTTTACCTGCTGACCCTATGAAATAGAAGGCTTAAACTTGTGTGTGTCATGAGGCAGCGCAGGGAGCAGCACATCTGAAATCGCACACCCAACGTTGCACACATGAGGGACGTGGAGCCTCTGTCTGTTGAGGGACCAGTGCTCACCAGTATGAATAGCGATGGGTACCGGGCGAGGTACCACAGCCACTCTTGCCACCATCTCGATGGGTCATGGTCCTGTGGGGTTTGGTGCCCCATCTCCTGCAGTCATCAGTGAGGTGCTCAAAAAAGGAGCACTGAGGCAGGAATCTGAGCTGAGCAAAGCGGATGGGGAAAACTCATCCTGCATTTGCAGTTGGGTTGGTTTTACTCAGATCCATTAAGTTGATTCCCCAGTGACCCCAGATGTCAGAAAAATCATATTTAAATTGCTTTAGAAATAAATACCTCGTAGTGCAGCACGGTGAGGGCGCAGAGGCATTAGGACTCTGATGGGGAAGCCATCTGCCCGAGGCAGAAAGCACGGAAATTTCCTGGTAATCTCATTAATAAGTTGAGACTCGTAGGTACGCGCCCGGCCCGCGCCCGGCTGCTCGCAGGGGCCACTGGAGGGTGGCTGGTTTTATCCTTGCCCTTTCCGTCCAGTTCAAAAAGGAGGAAAACGGAATGAAACCTGAGGTGTGGCTGTGCAGGGAGCGGGACAGCCTCTGCCTCCATCCCTGCTGTGAGACCATGTTGGACAAGCAGGTGAGTTAGAGATGGAGGTGAGTTCTTCACCTTGGTCCAGCTGCCTGCAAAGGCACCCTGTTCCCTGCTTGGTGTCCCATACCTTGACACCATCCTTCATCCTTTGAGGTGCTGAGGAGGAAGCAGTGACCACATGAGCAGTTCCCCTGTCTCTGCCCATGCTCCTGCACCCGAGCCATGGCTCTTGGCAGCAATGCAGGAGGTTGGTGGCAGCAGGAGGACTGTACTGCTGTTTCCTCCTCTCTGTATTGACAGGTGACACATCACATTCAAAGCTACGAGGAGTCGTAACTCACCTTTATCTTTTTCCTCTCCCTACTGCATCACAGAAGAACTTCCTGAGGTGCTGAGGACCCAGCAGCTCCCATTGACCCCACACAGCATCGCTTTCCCCTCCCAGGGCAGCTCTGCCACCCTGCAGCCATTGCCCTCCTGGGCAGCCACCGCACCCACCCACAAAGGCATTTTGGGGAGCAGTGAGAGCCTCCTCACCACACTGGAAATGCAGAGGAGCTGTTGGCCATCCCCAGCTGCCCCGTGCCACCACTGCCCCCGGCCATCAGGGCACTGCTGTGACGCTCAGTGCCTGCGCTGGGGCGCGTGACCCGGCCAGGAGAGCTGGCGTGACGCCACGCTGGTAATTAAGAAGGAACCTAATGAAAATGCGAAAATAGCACAATTTCCTCCCCACACCTGCAGCCGAGCGGGGTGGATTACATAAGTTGATGTTGCCACAGCAACTTCGCTCCACCCGGGGCTGGAGGTGGCCAGTGCCGCGGGTGTGCTGATGTGCCATCACCCCAGGGAGAGACCCTCGGGATTAAAAAGAGGGGGGTTTGCTCCAGGGATGGGTGCCAGCTCCAGGGCTGGTGAGGCCAATTCTGGGTCAGTGCAGGGCTGCTGCGTGTTTGTCCCATTGGTGTTAAAGGTCTGGCGTTGTGGAGTTGCACATTGCACGTTGCACCCACTGGGTTTTTCTCCTCCTGTGCAGTCCCCACTGTGGAAGGTCCCTGCTTTCCAAAAGGACAGGGGAAAAGCTCTGGGATGTAGGTAACCCCTGAGAGATTCTGCCACCATGGTTACCCTGGGCACGCTCCAGCTGCTGCCGAGCCCTGGGAGTGAATCACCCTGACAAAAGACAGCCAGCAACTACGAACATAAAAGCAATCAAAGCAAAAGGTCACGGCATGAGGCAAAGGCAGGTTTTTCTTGCCATGAATACCCAGGGTGCTCCAGGTGGCTGTGGGGTGGCAGTTTTTCTTTGGGCACCAGCACATCTCCATGGGGCACGGGCAGTGTGGGCAGCACGGACCAGCCCTGAGCAATCCTTACCAGCCGAGGCTTTCTGACCTGGGAAAAGCCAAGGGCCACTATAATTTGGCAAATCTGCCTCAATGTGAGACTAAGAAATCTCTGGCTGCTTCCAGCATAAGACTCACTTTGGAAGCAAGGGGCTGTGAGGGAGAAAGGTTTTCAGTACTCAGATTTCCTGGGGATAAGGAGAAGAAGAGAATGGGAAGAAAGTGGAGCAGATGCTTGAGAGCAGGCCTAGATGTGAGAGATTCTCGGAGGGTCGTCCCAAAAGGCCTCTTTTATTATGAGAAATTACAAATCCTTTTATCTTCTTCACCAGAGGAACAGCTTGTTTGAATTGCTGGGCTGTCACACTGGAATTAGATGCAAGAACCCCCCACATTCATGACGTAGTGAAGAACTTACATAACGTAACTAAAAATAAGGTGATGGAGATGCGGGTAGAGGCACTCTCTTCCCGAACTGAAGTCCTTTGCTGACACTGGAAAGCCAGTGAGGTGCTGATGTCCGGTCAACGGAGTGGCATCCCGCCAGAGCCGACAAGTCTGGCTGTTCAGGATGGAGCAGGCTTGAGCAGGGAAGGGGCACTGCAAGGACCCTGCACCGATGGAGGCAGCCGGGCATCCCTCCTGGGAACAACTTCCATGGAAGCCTTGTTGCCAGGTCCCCCCTGATGTTAGGTCCCACAACTACTTCTCTTTCTCAGCTCTTGCAGGAAAGGGTTAACCAGCTGCTCTAGAAAAATGAGAAAAACCCTTCCCAGGGGTTGTAAATTCTTCCCTGTCCTTTGGAGTGTGAAACCTCTGAGGAGGTAGAAGCCAAAATGGGACCTAAATGCAGCCAGAGTGAGTGGTTGCCTTCACGATGGAGGCTCCTCACTGGGGCTGGGAAGGAGAGCGGGAGGCAGCAATGGGAATAGCAAGGGGAGGTTTGGGGCCAAGGTATCGACCTCCTTGTTCTCGGAATTGATGGAGGATATGATGGAAAAAAAAAAACCCGTGCTCGGCTGCTTAACTGTTTCATTGCTTCTCACGGCAGAGAGGAGGGAGAGGAAGGCTTGGGATGAGGCAGCTGGTGGCAGTTTGAGCCCGGTGCCCTTCACATGTTCCTCCTCTGCATGGCCATGGGCATGTGGGGACAGCCACAGCCACATGAAGCTCTCTTTTAACCAGGGATCACCCTGCGGAGAGTGGCAGGGAACACGGGACCCTGGCTCCAGGGCACAGTCCTGCTCCTCATGTCCCTCGGGACCTGAGCAAGAGTTGCTGCTACCGGCCCGAGGGACAGGGAAATTGGAAATCGGTTGCTTTGCTGTCCCACATGACCTGATGGCTGGGAGGGCTGACAATGGGCTCCCATGGGAATGCCAGTGTATGTAGGGGATGGAGGAGTGATGGGACATTGGTGGGATAGATGGGCAGGGTCAGCTCTTCCCCAGCCAAGCACCGCTCCAGGCTGAGGACCAGCACCGCAAGGTGCACTGTGGTCACTGCTCATCCCAGCTCTGCTCTCCCAGCTTTCCTGGACAGCATCAACCATCTCTGCCTTTGCAAACCACTGGCTGCTCTTCCCCTTCCAGTTGCTCCTCACCAATTCACACCACACAACTGGAGAACAGCCCAGCACCAGGCGCAGGATGGTGCGTGAGGTCCAGCAAAGGGGTGGGATGATAGGAGGGACTACAGAAGATGCTAGGAGGGACCTCAGGGATGTGGGGTATGCCAAGACATATAGGATGGGGACAGCAGGATATAGTATGGAGCATCGTGGGGTATGGTATGGGGTATAGCAAGGGGTGTAGGATAGATTGTGGGACATAGCAGAGGTATGGGATGGGAATTGGGTATAGGGAGGGCAAGGGGTGGATGGAGAATGGGGCATAGGAGTGGTACGGAATAGGGAATGGAGTACAGGAAAGCATGGGACGGGGAATGGATTAGAGGAAGGGCATGGAATGGATGGGGAATGGGGTATAGGAGTGGTACAGGACAGTGAGCACGGTAAAGGGGGGGTATGGAATGGAGAATGGAGTATGGAATGAGGTATGGGATGGGGAATGGGGGATGGAATAGAGTATGGGATGGGGAATGTGGCATGGAATGGGGTACAGAATGGGGAATGGAGGATGGGATGGAAATAGGGCATGGGATGGGGAATGGGATGGGGAATAGGGTGTGGGATGATGAAAGATGTACGAGACGGGGTACGGGATAGGGAATGGGGTACAAGATGTGGTGCGGGAGGCGAGGTACCGCAGGGGGCACAACACAGCGCAATCCCCTCGCCCGACCCTCTCTCGCGCTCCCCTCCTCCATTCCCCCGGCCCCTCACCGCGATCGGTCGCCGCCGCCCGGCCCCGTCCCGCCCCGTCCCGCAGCAGCTCCTCCTCGCGGGGCGGGCCGGGCCGCGGGCAGCGCATAAAAGGCTGCGGAGGGGCAGCTCCGCGCTGCTCTCTGCGCCTGCCGCCCGGCTCCGCGCGTCCCCGCGCAGCATCCCCGCCGCCGCCCATGGTGCTGCCCGGCCCGCCCAGCATGTCCCGCTCCGAGGAGGTGCATCGCCTCACCGAGAATGTCTACAAGGTGAGCTGTGAGCCCCCGGTGCCGTTTAGTTGGGGGAGACCTTTTTATTTTAAACCTTCCTTTCCATCCTCTTCATCTTATCCATCCTTCTCTCCATCTTCTTCCCCATCCTCTCCATCCTCCGTCGCCCGCACTCTTTTCCCCAGAGGTGTGCTCAGCTCGGAGTCCCGGGTTGGGGAGCAGCCCTGGGCACCCTCAGCCCCTTCCCCCACTTGGGAATTATTCTTCTTCCCCGGGCAGGCAGCGCTGTCCCCGCATCACCCCGGCTCGGGGCACTTTGGCAACGATTCCTCCCTTTCTCGCAGCAATCGGAGCTGTTTCTGCTTCTTACCTGGAGTTTGGGAATATCTCGGGGTTTTTTTCCATTTTTTTTTTTTACGTTGCTCCCAATGTCATAACTTAATTTATGTGCTTTAATTTTCCTCGTGGAGGAAGTCGTTTCTGCTCCGCTGGGCTCCGTGAGCAAGTCTACTAAAACCTTTCTAGCCTAACGTGTAACACAGGATGTCGTTTGTTAAACTGGAAAGCTCGCATGATTTCCTGCATTTTAAGTGGTGAGATTGAGTTACCTGGAGCACTAAGAAGTAAAAAAACCCCTCTCTGATAGCTTTAGTGTAAGAAATACCAAGGTAGCAATGTTCTAAAGTCTTGGGGTTTGGGATCCTGGGGTGTAACAGCTGTTTGGATGGAGCTGGTGGCACCTGGCTATTGTGGAAGTAGAGTAGGTCTGTGACTGGAGCCTTCTGGCTACAGGATTGCCCCACCCCTGGAGGTGTTCAAGGCCAGGTTGGATGGGGCTTTGAGCCCCCTGGGTCAGTGAAAGGTGTCCCTGGTTATGCAAAAGGGTTGGAACTAGATGGGCTTTAGGGTCCTTCCAACCCAAACCATTCTGGGATTTAACTACAGCAGGGGCTTTGGTGTCTGGGAGTCCCTTCCTCCTCTGAAATGCAGCTGATGCAGCCAGGCTCACTGCTGGGCAGGTTGCTCTTAGACTTGGGCAGAGCCTGGCACTGCGGGCGTTGACGTGGTCAGGTCCCTGCACTGGCGGGAGCCGAGTGTTTGCGGATCAGCACTGCTCAGCCCCGGGAGCTGCCTGGGCAAACAGGGCGAGAGCTGCCAGAGCTCGTCACCCGGATTGAGCGATGGTGTGATCGGCCTGGGAACGGTTGGTGGCCACAGTTTCAGCTGGTGACTCAGTTGTTTGAGGTGTGTTGTCCTCTAAGAACAGTGACCTGCTCTGCAAACCTGCTATTAGCAGGTGCGCAACCATGAAAGGAACATGCAGGGCCATTGCAATAACTGCGCTGAAGTGATGCTCATTCCCCCTGGAGATGAGGGATAAATGCACGCTTGACTCTTACCTTGACTCTTACCTTGACTCTCACCACGGGCTTCATCATTCCTGAGCTGTGTGAGCCATGGGTCAGATGGAGCAGAACACCCTTGGCCCAGAGCAAGAGGCAGCACCGCCTCCGTCGAAGCCTGGCTGATCCAACTGAAGTGCAGCTGGTACAGAGGGTATACACAGACCTCTTGACCCCAAGAGCCAAAGATTGACTCAAAAGGAGTCCAAAGGTCTGATGACCAGTAGGTGAATGGTTTCGTTTCTCAGTGGTTTAGTGCAGGGAGTGAGGACATGGAGCTGGAGGCAGATCTCGTGGTTTTACCCAAAATCAGTGTCTCTGTGCTGGGAGGTGGAAGAAGGATAGTCCTGGCTCCATTTGTGTTTCCTGCAGTGAACGAGGAGCCTAGTCTCTTGAAGCGAGACCCCTGCCACATTCCCATTGCTTTTCTTGGCCTCTGGAGATGTGTGGCATGAGTTGTGCGCAGGAGCCTGGTGTTTGCCTGTTTTTTTGAAGACTTCTGCAACCTGGAGCCCAACTTGAGGGCTGGAGGCTCAAGGACTGTGTGAACTCTCTGGACCTCCATAAGCTTTGGAGTCTCCAAGTCAAAAAACACTCCCAGTGCTTCAGATCCTCATTGCCCAGGTGGGTTTTTTGCCTGTAGAGTAGCCTGAACATTGCTGTGGTGAGGAGGGGACAACTCTGAGGAAGGGGACGATGCTTGGGGAGGTTTGGCCCTTGTCTTCTCGCGGTGATCAAACCCCACACCAGAGCAGGGCTGTGGGATGGGCAGCAGCCCCATGCTTTGCTTCCAGCCACTGCTGTCATCTTGTTGGGATTCCAGCAGCAGATGGACCAGGGTGTCAAGTTGATTCTTCATGAGGCTTGGAGCAGGAGCAGGCAGCTCTCCATGGCAGCCCCCTGTGCCAGGAACCCTCTCCCATGCAAGCTTTCCCGAGGCGTTCTGCTCGGGAAGCCCATTGTAATCATCTTCCAGAGAACCAGTGCTCACCCTGGGAATGATGGTGCTAATGAGATGGTGGAGGAGCTGTCAGCCACCCCCTCACTGATGCTGCCACTACAGGCAGCTGCCCACACATCTGTAGTAATTACAGAGGGAGACGGAGGCTGCTGGCACCTTCCACCAATGTAATCCCACCTTCCCTGGAGCTGATTCACTCGCATGGACCCTGTCGTAGCAGCACGGTTCTGCTGTGAGCATGGGGGAGTGAAACCTCTCTGTGGGTGCGGGGTCAGGGTGCTCGGTGGGAGGGCAGCTCTCTGGGCTGCTCCTGTGTTCCGCTCATCCCTTGCAGAGGGTTGTTTGCAGAAAGAAGGCACGTCAATTCTGTGCTCCCCTGAAGATAGATCTGTCTCATTTATGACAGATAAGATTGTTGCCGTTTACAGGCTAACCTCCATTTCATTATAAAGCTGTTTTTTCATGCGGAAGATAATTTTGCAATGGTGTATGAATAGCTCTGCAGTTGAAGAGGTGTTCGCTTAAGAACACCCCAAACTTGAAACCGAATTGTCTTGCAGAAATTCAGACATAATTCCTGATAGTCATTTGCTACACATCAGCTGTAATAATGTTATTGCCAGCATAACAAGCCTCTTGCCTCATTATCTCGGAGTCCAGAGGGAAGGGGAGCGATTCTTGCTCAAGTGAATCAGAAGGGAAATTGTGGGTGGCTTGGTGTGTTTGGCAGCGGAGGGACGATGCGGTGTGTCTGAGGAGGAAGGAGCTGGCCCCTGGAGTCAGCCTGTACCAACCCCAAACTCCAGGCACGATGTTCTCACTCTCTTTGCTCCATGCATCGGGGCTTCCTGCACCCCAGATGTGGGGAAACCTGCTGGCTGGGTGCTGGGGCTCTGCGTGGCTGTGGTCGACAGCAGCGCCCTGCTCCGTGGGCAGAGGGTGCCACGTGCCTGTGGCGCAGGGGAGTGGGCCAAGCTTGGCAAAATTTCTTTCCCAGCAATAACTGTGGAGGCTAGACTTGTCCTATAGTGAAGAGGGCCACAGACTGTGGTGTTTTTGTAGGGCATCATGCTTTTGGTAGAGTTGCATCTCAGTAGGCATCTTGGCTCTGCAGCCGAGTCTTTTTGAAGCGAGGCTTTGTGCTGGCTGCAGTGTGGTGGGCTCAGCGCTGGCTCCCACCCTGCCCGGCGTAGCAGGGTGAGCTCAGCACTGGGTGATGAAGCAGCACTGCCCTCTCCTTCTGCTGCTCCATCCCCTCTGTGGGTGAACCACGCTGCTGTGGGCTGGGAGAGTGGTTTCTGACCTCTGCCAAGACCGCACATCTCAAAACTATTGAAACTTGTGGATTGTTATGAAGCCGGTGGCTCCTAACTTGGCTAATGTTCCCCAAGTTGCTTCCCAAGGTGCCTGCAGCTCCCTTTGATGGGATGCTGCTCCCTGGGATGGAGATAGCTGCTGGCTTTGCCTTCAGTGCCTTGTTGCATTGAGTCCACTTGTGGCTAAGGTTTCACTCCCATGCTGCTCGTGTTGCAGGGCAGGGGATGGCACAGGCTGGCACATGTCACATCTCTTGCACTGAGCTCTTGGAGCTGAAGCCTTCAGCTGAGTTGAGCCCCTTGGTGTGAGGCCTTCAGGGAAGGGGCTGGGGCTGGGTGGCTGTCCTGGCTTAGCAATGGACATGCCAACCCAGAGGGAGCTGGGGGACGGTTCTGCCTTGCAGTGGGGACAGCTGGTGGGTACTGATAAGCAGCCCCCAGTGGGTGCTGTAAGCTGGGGGGCTCTGTGCACAGGGCAGGTCCCCATGCAAGTTTCCTTCAAGCCCAGACCCTGATTAAAAAGACATTCAGAGCTCTCTCCCTGTAACTTGGATCCCTTCCACCCTCTGACATGACAGCTAGTAGAAATTAAATGCCTTTAGATGAGGACCTGTTTTTATTCAGATTCCTTTGCTCCTGTGCTCTTTCCCCAATGAAGACTCTGCTGAGCTCTGATTCTGCCCGTCTGGCTTTGGGGCAGGACCTTGTGAGAGCTCCAGCTGGAAGACAACAGCTCAGCTATTCCCATGGGCTTGGAGTGAGCTTTGGGAACACTTGGAGAGGTGGACTTGCCAGCAGTGAGGGAGGGATGTGGCACAGCAGCTGTCAGCAGCTCGGGTTGTGAAACGCTGCTGTGTTATGGTAAACCAAGGTACCAGCGACTTAGCTGGATGGGGATGTTCCCGGCGGCACAGTTGGAGGTGGGTGTGTTGTCAGCAATTGAAATCAGCCCCGCTAACGAGTCCAGCGAGGCTCCCCTCCCAGTAGAAACTTGGCTCTTAAAACTACAGGGCTGCCTTCTGATGGCACAGGGCAGGACGTGCTGAGATGGAGGCAGCACTGGGGTTTGTTTGGGCATTAAATATTGATACAGAAATAATGAAGGCGTTCCTGGAGCAGGGCTGACCCATTTAGAAACAAAACTTCCTTCCAGCTGAGCTGCTTTAGCAGCCTGACTGTGGTGTAATGGAGAGTCCCATGGCACTGCCCCCTCTGACAGCACTCGTTGTGGTCGTGTAACATCCTGCTGTCACCCCTGAGTCGCCCAGGGAAGCTGTGGGTGCCAGGTTGAGCCCAAGCCAGCTGTGCTGCTGTGCAGCATCAGTCTTGCAAGGAGCTATTGTGCCCCACTGCTGCATGTGGGCAGCAAAGAATGGTACTCGGAAGACAATAAAGTTGTTTTTTAGCTTAGAGTCCATCACTTATGTTCATTGAGGTGTCTGGGATGTCCCCAAGTGAGTGCTGCCCAGGCTGTCCCTGCGGGGGCATTTGGGAGAGGAGCCTGGGTCATGGTGCACACTACAGCACTCATAGTGATGCTCCATCCTTGAAGCCCTAATTGTCCAGCCCTTTGCTGTGTGGAGGAAGGATTGAGTGTGAAGTCTGGCTGTAACTACAGCACTGTGATCAGGGCAGCGTGTGTGTGGCTGCCAGCAGTGTGGGCTGAGGTCCCATCCCAGCTGTGTGGTGGTGCACCACAACAAGTGGTGCCGAGCCCTGGTGCCCAACAGGCTGTGGCTGTGGTCCAGCTCCAGCAGAGCAAAGGAGCACCTTCTTTTCATTTTGCTCTGTATTGGGATTCAGGAGCTACCTGGAGGCTGCAGGGATGGACCTGCGGGGAACTGTGCAGGTGTCCTGCAGGTCTTTCCTATACAGGAGAAACCTGATACAACCTGAACCAGCTCCATTTCCAGCTTGTTCTTGGTGAGGACTTCAGCTTCTACTTATGGCCTGACTATTATGGCATCAGATCAGCCAGGAGGTTGTTGCTGTAGCATGAAGTGCACTCAGAGGGAAGAGATGGGGACCTTATTTTCTGTTGCCTGTTCCACCTCAGATGAATTCAACAGGACTATGTCCTGGAGACCTCGTGCTTTGCATTAGTTTCATTTTTGGCAGCTGAATAAAGCCGTGCCAATCCCAGAGAGCTGAGTGGTATTACCCAGGGAATTTAGTGCAGTGGAACAAAGCAAAGCCCTTTCAACCTTCAGCTGCCAGGTTTTTTTGTCTGTGTTTTTCTAAACTCTGCCCAGGCGGTGTGTGGAAGGCAAACAACTTGTGGGTGGTGCTGATGGAGCAAAATTTGAGGGAGAACGAGATTTGCTTTCATTACCAGAATTTTGCTGAATGTCGACTTTGCTGTAGTGTCCTGTAAACCTGGCTTCACCTTGCTGGCTGAAGGAAAGTTGTGCCAAAGCCTGGGCAAGCATCTCTGCCTTCCCTCTTCCAAGGCAGCGTGGCTGGGAGATACATCTGCTGGCAAGGCAACCTGCGGCATCACAGGAGCAGTTACAGCACCTTGCTGGCTGACTTAGGTGTGTGAAGTGATTGCTTGTTGAGCATATTCTGTACCATAAATATGTTTATTTGTCAGTATTTCTCCTTAAGAGCTGGTAGGTTTTCAGCTTCTCACCTGGAGGGGATGCGAAGGTGTGTGAGTTCTGGAGTCACCTTCCCTTCCCACCCTGGGAGTGAGAAGAAGGCTTGAGAACCTCTATTTTTATCTCTGTAGTGAAGAGCCTTCATCCTGCCAGGCTGGTTTAGTTGGGAGTCTCCAAGATAATGCCTTAAAACTATTCACTTTCAGCAAATTTTCTCCTAAGGCATTATGAATTTTGCTTAGCCAGCAGAGAGCTGCCTCCTCCCTCCTCAGCTGCTCAGTGGGACCTTTTCTGGGGGCTCTTTTTCTCTTTATTTCTTGCTTTATAATGGCTGTTGTCAGACAGTGGGGAGCAGGGCCTGGCCCTGAACAGTGCTGACAGCTGCCAAGGCTGAGTGGTGCTTTTATTTCCTCCAGTTTGAGGAAGATGCATTGAACTTTGGAAGGGGATTTCCTTGAGTCTGTTCCATCACATCCATCCACACAAGACCTGCAGATCAAGAGCAGCTTGGCTCCTTTAAACCTTTGGGCATGGTGCTGCTCTCCATCGCTGCTCAGTGTGCTGTGCCATGGGGATGGCCAGTGCTTGCTGATGGACACCACTGCTCCTGCTCCACGGATGGTGCTTTGTCTGTGGATCCTGTTCCATCATTTGTTCACTAAGCTTCGTGCTTCAGGAAGATGTGTTTACACAGGCACTGCTGCAAGGATCACTTTATATGTACATGTGCATAAACACTTACTGCACTTAACCCAGCAAACTTAAAAATCCCTTCCCCACAGAAATGCTGCCAATATTTCTTCTGCATGAATGTTATCCAGCCTCAGGCTGAACTTGAGCATGGTGGAGGCTGTAGCCATGGCTCTGCTGGCAGCAGGGACATCTGTGTCCCCACTATGGGCAGTGATCCCACGCCTCCAGCCTCTTCATGGGATAATACAGGTAGATTTTTGACTGAAGTTAAATGTGGTGTGGGAAGCATGGAGCACTCCTCGTTAGCATTAATTAACTCCTGTGCAATTGTCTCCTACAATTAGGGAAAACAACTCGTTACGTGGCTTGTTGCTACAGGTTAATTTTTCTCCTTTCAATCAGAGTGTGTTCTCTAAACTGCTCTGTGCTGCCCCAAAGCAGCTTCTGTGTGCACCGTGCTGTTGCATAGCTTGACCTGCAGCCTTAATTAGCAGTGAAGGCTCTCGTTAGCCTCATGCTTGCCTGTCAGATCCCTGCAATCATCTTCTGTCACTTGCAGGGTTGTGTATGTTGCGGTGGCATGGACCTGAAAGCACCAAGAGCTGGTGGGATGGTGGCATTTGGGTCATTGCAGCTTGGGCTGGGTTGGCATTCCAGAATCGGAGCAGCAACCTTCAAGCCGCCGCTCCATCTGGGAGCGGGGCTGCTGCTCTGTGCTCCTTGGGGGATTCAAAGAATTCTCCTGCCAACAAATACCAGCACCTAGGTGATGTCCCCCTGTGACACCAGCGTCCGCACGGATTCCTGCTCACTCAAGTTGGAAAATGGCTGGTTTGAGCTGAGGGAAGGTGCTGGCTGAGCCTTGCAGACGTGTGCCCGTGGAAGAAAATTAAACTGTCACACTCTCCAAAGGCCAGGCAGCAGGAACTCGGGATAAAAATGCTTCAGGCAGAAAAAGAGCTTTATAGTGTTTGGCCTGCTTCAGATGAGGTGACAGATGCTTAATCAGCTTATTCGCCGTAAGTGTCTGTCTGTCATCTTCCCTCTCCTTCCCAGGATGGGACACTGCCAGCAGCATAGAGGGGTGCAGAGCCTTTGCTTCCTGGGGGAAATGCTTGTGCATTCCCACTCCAGGCATGTAGGGACATTAAATTTGATTTTCCTGGCGGTGCTCTTAGTGGGAGGCTGTCCCCAAGTGGGTCTGGGTCTTGGGATTGGCTCTGGGGCTGCTCTGCTGCAGCTGGGCTTGGTCTGGATGTTGGATTTGCAGGGAAAGAATGGAGATTTTGTTTCCCTTGCTGGGCTGGAAATCAGTGTCTGGTTTGAGATGCTATCGGTGCTGGGATTGAATAGCTCTGGCAAGGGAGGGTCAGTAGCTGCTGTGCCAAACATACAAAGAGCCGTTCTTCCTGATCCGCTTATTCCTTCCCTCCTCTATGTTTAAATAAGGACCTTAAAGCAAAGGAGGCAAAGCTGTCAGACAGTGCTTCTGGTGTTCACTGACACCCTAATTTATGCATACGTGGGCAGGTGGAAAGTGACACCAAGTGCTTTGAGACTGAGGTGTAATTCCTTGTGTTTGGCTTTAGCTGTGGCTGCCACCAGCTTGGTGGGGACAGTGGTGGCTTTGGTGTCTTCAGTTCCTTGGTAGATATTTTTAACACTATCCTTTAGTCCTTTCCACTTGTCCACGATAGACCAAGCTGATGCTGTTCTCTGAGGTCATTCCAGGAGTGGGACACCCCCTCCCAGAACCCAGGTCAGCTTTGTGGCTGGTTTGAGGGCTATTGCCTGCTGTCTCAAACAGCCACTTAGGGTTATTTATATGGTTATATTTGGCATATCTGATAATTTTCTGGTTTGGGGCATTCACTTACCTTGGAACATTGAAGCATCTTGCATAGTGGCACTGCAGAGCCACCTCATTATTGATCCTCTGCCTCATGGTGTTCAAAACCCAAGCTTGGTCTTCCTTAATAGAGCTGCAGGATGAAGAGAGGGTACCTGGGGCATCTCTCCCTCTCCTGCTGCATCTGGGTTCTTCTCTTGCCACTGTGTTGGGGCAGCACTAAGGGCACCTTCTGGAGCTGGTGTGGGGGAGAGCCCTCTGGAGCAATTGTCCTTGGTGAGGTGAAGGTGCCTCTAACCTGCTGTAGAAGGTGTGGTTTGAAGTGGCAGCACAGGTTGTTGCGTTCAACTGAAGTCCTGGCTATGTCCAACAGCTCTTATCATGGTGTTTGGTTTAGTGTTGGGCCACTTCTGCACTGCCTTGACCTCTTACCATTGAGTTACCCAAAATGAGAAGAATATTTGCCTTTCCAGGCCAATAAGGGCCATTGCTTTTGAGCATTATTTGCAAGACATGGGTATAATTAAGTGTTTTTGTTGTAAAAAACAGCATCCTCGTGTGGGCATTGGGAAGCTTGGACTGAGTTTGAGAGGGGTGTGGGAGGCTTTTTTGCTTTGTTATTGCATTGATGAACATAGAGTTCAGCGTGGCTGCTCTGTATGGCTTGAAATCACCTCTACTAATCCTCCATGGTTCTTCTCTTTCCTCTAGACAATCATGGAGCAGTTCAATCCCAGCCTCAGGAATTTCATTTCTATGGGGAAGACCTATGAAAAAGCCTTAGCAAGTAAGTGCAGCTGCTGTGTTCATTGCCAAAATGGTTGGGGCTGCAAGGCTGGTTGAGGGGTCACTGGGTCCAGCTGGACAGCATAGCCTGAGAAGGGAGGAGAGCTGGAAAACCAGCTTGGGATGCTCTTTTTCCCTGGGGGAGAGAGAGGAGGAAGCTGGGAAGGTGACACTTGAATCTCTGTTGTTAGGACACATAAGGCACACACATGCTGTAGGACCGGGATGTGGATGGGATTTGAGTGTTAAAATGTTGGGTAGCAACTGGATAACAAATACATCTCCATCCAGTTTATCTTTAAATGGTACTTTAAAGTGTTTCCTGTTAAGATTTTAAGTTCTGTTTAGTGATGTCATTGAAATGTTCAAATTGCCCAGAAAAATGCATTGGAAGAGAAGGGAAAAACTAAAATATTGGTGGCAGCTCTTGGCTGGAAACACAGGACCCTGTGGGGAGCCGTTAGGGAGGTGTAGATTAAGAGTCAAATATGAATTGATGAAAACAAAAAATGGACTATTTTGACTTAAAACACCTTTGCATACTGTCCAGGCTCAACTTGGCTCAGTTTTCAGGAGGTTTAAGGCAGGGTCTGTTCACCCCAGAGGCAGCATTTTGCTATCAGGGACAGCTCTGCTCACTCAGAGCGGTGCTGCACATGTCTCTGGGATTTTATTTTTTAATTGGTTCAGTGAAAATGCCCAGAAGGGAAGAGGTTGTCATAATCCTAAACCAGTGGAAAAAAATATTTTGGTGTCTCATGTTCTTAAACACTGGTGTTTGCAATATGACCTTTGGGAAGGATCTGTCCCTTCTTGCATTGTGCCTGGGGCGAATTCTATTTCCCACAAGTCAGATAAGATTCCTGGATGTCTCAGTGAAGGAACTTTTAAGATACAGACCTCCTGCTGTTCTCAGGTACAGGCAGTCCCTTGCATGGTGCCTTCTTGCCAGTTCTCAGCCTTGGTTTTAATGGATCAACTGGCCATGCGGTGGGAGGTGCCCGTCCATCCTGGTCCACTGCCCAGGAGCTCTGGACTTTGCTCCCCCAGGGATGGGGCACTTAATGTGCCCTTATGAGGAGCAGCAGTTCCCAGCTATTCCTAATGATGCTAGCGAAGCAGGGGGTGATGAGTTAGGGATGCTTCTGCCTGCTTGGTCTGCAGTGGGTGGGTGCAGGCAGCAGGGAAGGGAGGAGAGGCAGGGGCTGATGGGGGGGGGAGAAGAGGCTGTGCTTGAAACTGCTTTTTTTTGTTTATTCTTCTAAAATGTTATCCTGATAATGCAGCTTTTAATTACCTGGGTGGTGGAGTCAGTTTATTACGTGCTGTTCTATCACAGTGAAAGTTGGCCACGCTCTTACTGCAATGTTTTGTGGATAACCAGTATGATCACTTGCTTTCTATTTTTCTCACATCCCTGCTGTGAATATGCTTTGAAGCCCAAGATCTTCCTGTAATTTTAAAAATTGTCTTTGGTCATCCTTTGCTTTGGATCACTCAGCTTGTGGAGGCATCTGAAGGAAGTGTCTCCATCCGTAGGTCACGCTGGAAGAGGCTTCAGCACATAATTTGATGTTGCTGAGCTCAAGCCATACACCATGTTCTCATGATTAGAGGAAAACCCCTGCTTATCTGATTAAAGTGGAGTGTGTAGCTGGAATGTCAACAAACAAGACTGAACTACAATGAAAGTCTATGATATTCAATTATTCTGCAGTCTTTTTTCTGAGCAGCATTAGGTGGGCTGATGGTTGCACTGGAATGAAAACCATCTGGGTCCTGCACGTACCTCTTTTTCTCCTAATAGCCCTGTAATCTTGCTGCTTGAGCTTTCTTCACTCATTTTTCTTCTGTTTATTGTCTAGTCCCTCCCTATGGGGTTTAGCCCTTTGAAGTAATGTCTGTTTTAGTGTCTAGCATCTATTCAGCGCTATAGAAGCTATAATATCTATTAAAGAGAATATAACCTGCATTTTTTGATGCTTTTAGGTATGACTTATGCAGCAAAAGGATACTTTGATGCTCTGGTTAAGATGGGAGAGTTGGCCAGTGAAAGCCAAGGATCTAAAGAATTGGGTAAGTCACCATTTTACTGCTAAATGGAGTTGCTGTCCAGAGCAAGGTCTGATCACAGGAATGAAACCAGATTTTTGCTTTTGGTGGGGATAACAAGCTCAGTGTGGAGCTGATCCTGCCTCGTGTGAATGGTAAAAGTGTCCCTGTATTTACTGTTAATGTAGCTTTAAAAAAAAAGAGCCTGCTGTTCTTAGTGTCTGGATTTTGGGGCACTGTCAGCTGGTGGTGTTTGCAAAGAGGAAATGTTTGCAGAGAGCAGGTTTGCTGGTGTTTGTCTTGCTTTGCAAAGGAGAAAAATCCCTGGCTTGTGGTCTGGGAGCTGAGGCAGCACTGCCTGGCTCTGTCCTCCAAGGGGATGATGCAGGGGAGGGAGTGGTGTGGGGAACAGGCAGGTGAGCTGCACTGAAGCAGCATTTCTCCTGGTAAAGACACCCAGCACTTGGGCTGTGTTTGTACCCAAAGCCCTGTTGAGCATGGCAGGTGCTGCCTGCAGAGTCCCAGTGTTCAGTCCACCAGAGTTGTGACTGACATCACTAGCTGGGATGCTCGGTGCCTCCTTTGCCTTTCTTACATTTACTCCTCTGGTAGGTCCTTCAGTTACTGCTTTTCCCCTCTCCCTGTTGCTCAGATGTGGCTCCTGTGTTCTCCCTGCAGTGCTGTTTTGCTGCACAGACGTGGTTGGCGGTGGCTCTTCTCCCAGCTCCCCCCAGGGATGCCGTAGCCTCTCGTTAGGGTGTTCATGAGGCCAAGATGGGTTTTGGTCTGGTTGCCTTTCCAGCCCCAGGTGAACTCCTCCTCCTCCCAGTCCCTCCCACTCTAGCTCTCTGTATTGCTGTGCTGGGAAACAAACTGGACTCATTAATGCAGTCAGGTCAATTAACAGAAGTTGAGCTGAAATCACTCTAAAGGCCAACAAAGCAAAGGGTGAGCAGCCCCTCGGAGGTACCAGGCTTTGGTGGTTGGTTTTTGGTGTCAGACAACGCTTACCCCCAGCCACAGCTTCTGCTGCAGCTCAGCCATGCACAGCCTGCTGCCTGCATTTGAATTTTGACGAGGAAGCAGTAAGTGTCTATGGAAACCGATTTTATCACTTGGATTAGAGCTGCCTATAGCAATCTGCTTCTGTTCAATAAATAAAACAGAGCCTTGTGTGTGGTGCATGCTGTGACTGAGATTGAAGGCTGTGCAGACCTAAGGGCTTCCTCTTCTGCCTCTTTCAGAGTGAAATGCAGCAGCTCTGTCCTCCTGGAAGTGAAAGCTTGGAAAAGCCTTATCAGGCAGTTCAGCTGTGCAAGGGCAGGAGCTTGGGGACCACAAACCCTGCTTCCCCTTCAGAGCAGCTCCAGGCTTTGCTCAGACTTAAAATCCAGCTTTGGTGTCTCCTTTTGCTCCTGCTTCATCACCTAAAGATGGTGATGTCTTTAGTACCCTCCTGCAGCCTCTCAACGTGCTTTTGGTGCATGGCCTGAGTATTTGGGGTTGGTTTAAAGTATTTCCAGATTACTGTGCCCTCTCCTCTTGGTGTGAGTGCATCCAAGGGAGGATCCTGGCAGCTCCTGCTCAGCCCAGACCCGTGACGAGTCCCTGCTCCTCGGACCTATTGCTTTGTTGATCTTGCTGATATTTATTGTGGCAGCTGCTCCAGGCAGAAGAAAGTTAAGATAACATTTCTGGCTGTAGTTTACTGGAGCTGATAATGGCCGGGGACACAACCCCCTTCCCAGTGGGATGTGTAAACAGGGTCTGAAAAATATTTTAGACCCAGGCCTTGCTCACCAGAGGTACAGCTTTTCCTGGGAACATCTTTACCTTATCACTCTCTGGGCTGTGATTGCTTATAGTGCCGGAAAGGAGCGCTGGGGTCTGGGTTATTTCATTCCTTCCTAGAGGCAGCAGCAAATGGGGATGTTCATAATTGCTGCTTACATTAATGCTGTGCCCTTGCAGCTCCCTCCCTGGATTAGTGGTTTCCTCCTTGACAAGATAGAGCTACTGTGAGATGTCAGGCAGGACTCTGGAATGCTGTGGTTGGGACTAGCAGCTGTATCCTGTGTCCAGCTGCCATGGAAGAGAATGAGATGGGATTTTCCCCCTCCTTAACCATTTCTTTTCTAAATGTGGATCTTTTTCTGATGCCATTTATGGCACATGAGGTGTCAAAAGAACATATGTGAATCCAGTTTCTAAGAAGTGAAGGAGGCAGCCACCCATTTTCCCCTCCTCTCCTGCCTGCACTGCAGTGATGCCTCCCATGCCGGGGTGACTGTGAGGGATTGGTACCTACGGGGTGATGCATCCAGGCCAGTGCTGGGGAGCTCCAGGCAGGCTGGATGAACACTCAGAGGCTGTCCCTTGCTGGGAGAGCTGCTGTAGCTCTTGCCATAGGTATTCAAACCAGCAGTGTTTTCTGGTTGTCATCTCTCCAGTAGCACTTGTGAGTCCAAGGAGCTGCTCTTTAAGTTGGGCACTGGAAAACTGCCCATTCCTGGCTGCGTGCAGCCCTGCTGGCTGTCCCACACATCGAGCTGGGGTGACCCATTCAGCTCAGCAGTGGCATTTTTAAAACCACACCCTCCAACAGCAGTGATGCTGCATCTTTTCTCTTGCTGAAAACATTTAGGCTGCCAGAGCACAGCCTCCAAGCTTGGGACGCTGCTCGCTGGCTGCTTAGCACTTCACATTGTTTGTAAATTCTCCATCAGATTTTAGCACCCGTGTGTAGACAGGATAATCCTGGGTGGTAATGGAAAACCAAGCCATAATAAGGTACTTGAGCTGTAATCGGCTCTGTGGCTTGAGTTTTCGGGTGCAAGTGTCTGGCAGGGGCAAACCTCTGTCTGAACCCCACGGCTGTGGCATTCCTGGGAGCTGGATCGCTATGGGGCAGGTGGCAGGAAAGCTTCTCCCCTCCCCTACTCTGCTCTCTGGGCTGTGTCCTGGTTTCTGATCCTTGGAGGATTAGACCCATCCCCACGGTTCCTCTGAGGGGCGTTCCTTATGCTGTTCCTCACCTCTTCAGTGGTTGCTGTGGTGGCTTTTGAGAAGCTGGCGTGAAAGAGCATGAATGCTGTCTGATTGATGACTGCGTGCTCCGGGCTTGATCTGGGAATGTTTTGTAGGCACTTCTGAGGAGCTCCAGTCTCACATGTGAGTGCTTGGGTGACTTTGGCCACTGTCTGACTCCTGCTTAGGTCTCTGAAGTGTCGCTTCTATTGTACCCTTTGAAAATTAGGCTATGGCAAAGTCACGGGAAGGGGGTTTCTTCTCCAGGGAAACACATGCCTCGTGAGCAGGGCTGGAGGCAGTTTCCACCAGATGGGGAGAGTGTTGGGATGCTGGGGCTGGGCCCAGGCTTCTTAGGGCTGAGCAGAACCCGTGGGGAGACTCCTTCAGGGCTGGAGGTGGATTTTGCTTAGTGGTTGGTTTTCTCAGAGATCCTCTTGAATTAGTGAAGACTGCTCTGAAAGGGCAAGACATGCAGTAATTAATCATCCATTGTTGAGCTGAAACGAGCCTCTGGTAGATAATGGTGTTCTTCTAATACACAATTTGTAAGATAAAAACAGGACCAGTGACACCTTTGTGATCCATTCATTTTCTGCAGAGCTGTCTGGTGTCAGTGGAGGATGCTGGACTTCAAGAGTGTTAATCTCTGTACATCTTTTAAAAGGCTGATGAGCCTCATAGAGGGATGCAGGATAGAGCTGTCTCCATCAGACATGCTGTGCTGGGCGGAGCTGGACACAGCCTGGTCTTATCCATGATGCTGCTGTACAGCCAGGGTGCCACCAGACCATGAGGAGTGGAGCAGCCTGGAGGAATGCCCGTGGCTGCCACAGTGAGTTCAGACTCATCTTGCAACTCCTCAGTCTGTCCCGGCTCTCAGTGACAGTGTGGTTCGGAGGGTTTGTGCTGCGCTGAGTCTTCTGGGAGAGGGATTAATCTGTTAATTGGATTTGCAGTTGTTTTGGGTAGATGCTTCCTGCAGCAGCGGAGATACAGATATAGATCTCACAAATGTCAAAGGTCATCGCTGTGCTCTGTGTGGTTGGGGACCACCGCAGCTGGTGGTGGCCGTGGTGCCCAGTGCCTGCAGGGGAGGTGCCAGAGTGGTGCCCAGGAAAACTGAACATGATGCCAGGAAGTATTTGCCTGTGATGTATGACTTGGTGTCCCGGCAGTGAGGTCTCTCTGTCCTGGAGGTGAGGCCCTAGATGGGAGCACAGCCGTAATCTTGTTGCCTGATCCTTTTAAAATTGGACTTAACAATGCACTTAATGGCTTGTGGGTAATAACTTTGTGCTGATGGAAGAATGGATGCTCGGGACCTCCATTTCTGTTAAAAGGGTTTATTTGCCAGAGAAATTGTTCCAGAAAATCAGGACTTGGCCTCCAAGCTGTGTACTTCACTTAGGGAAGGAGCCTGTGGGCATAGTCTTCCTAAGCATGCAGCAACACAAGAAAGACCTCTTAAGAAAGGACTTAAAGGGACTCTTCTGCATTGCCTTTTCACTGCCTTCAAACCTTTGGATTCAAAGCAGACTGCCGTAGCAGTAGGCTTGTTCTCACCAACCTGTGTTTGGGCAAGTAATGGTGGAGGGTTGTCAAATGAGCATCTGCGAGGAGCATGTTGCCTGGCTGGAGTTCCTAACACGTAGCAGCTGTGTGTAACGTTTGGGTTTCACCTTCAGTGGTGACATCTTCCAGGGATGCCTACCTGCTGCGTGCCCGGGCACCGAGCCCAGGACAAGCGCCCACGGAGGATGCTCCAGCCTTTCAGGAGGGATGGAGGGGGCCGTGTGTGTGTCTGTGGATTAATTTCTGCTGTCCATCGGCAACGTTGGGAGCTTGGCAGATTTTAGGAAGGGGCACAGTTTGTTATGTCACCAGCCCTGGGTCCTGGAGGTGTTAGTGGTGTTTGCTTCCCCTCCTGGGACTGCTGACGTGAAGGATGGATCTGTTCATGTGGGTCCAAGCTGGGTGGCTCCAGGCTGGTGCAGTGAGGTCTCTGCAGTCGTGTTCTCCTGTGCTAATTAATCCTGTGCCACCAATAGAGCTGCTGCTGTAAGTTGGGCACTAGGGACTCACTGGTCTGTACATCACGATACAAATACCTAATCTGTACACATCCTGGGGATGGCTGTTGGGAAGCAGAGGACATCACAGGTCACCCAGGTCTATAATCTGTCCGTGGTAAAAGTGTCAGTGGCAACTGCTCAGCCTGAGGGAGCCGATTACTAGGAACGTGTCATTGAACTTACCTGAGTCAGGGCACCTTGGGAAGCTTTTTTTTTCTTTACCTTGTCTCTCAGTAAATAAGTAAAAAATTACTTAAGCTTTGCCAGGCTGGGTTGAAGCAGAGGCTGGAAACAGAGCTGATCATTATAATGCTGATGAGTTTCTAACACTACATCAACAAATCAGTGCCATCCTTTGGGGCTGTGATAAGTGAAACCTTTTTGAAGAGGAAATAGATGAATCAGCGGGGAGAAGCCGATTGTTTCCCCACACTTGAATCCTTCCCACTGCACTCGCACCAATGTTCCCCCACGTTGTCTTGTGATTGAATGTCGGAGCTGATCAAGTCAGAGCTGCCTTGTCTGGATGAGGTGTTGGGCTGTGAAGTGCCTCTCTTGTTGGCTTGAGGGCTTGTCTGTGGCACGTGCTGTGTCTATGAGCTTGGATCAAGATGTATTAATATGAGGAAAGAGGAAAAGGTTTCAAGAGCATGCTTCTGCTTTAAAGGTGGCTTGATGAGATCTTCAGCACATGGCATCATGTGCGAGTGGACTTATTGCCAGTCTGTGCTTGCAGGGTGAGGGGAAGCGGCTCCACAGCATCAGGGATGTGTCCCAACCATGGCCAGGGCAGCTGGGGAAGCAGCCCAGTGGTTGATGCTGCAGTTGGTAGAAAATGGGAAGTGGGAAACTGGGTGGCACACACTGAGAGTTGGTAGACACTGGGCTGAGCACCCTGCTTGGCCAGTCCCAGGGCAGGATCTCACCCTGAAGCAATACTTGTTTGTGATGTGCACAAGGCTGATGCTCCCCACCCCTCTCCCCACAAAAAAAACCAAACTGATGGAGCTCTCCTGTCCATAGTGTTCAGCAAAGTCCAGGAGGAGAGGAGCAGGTGCCTATGTCAGAGCAGTGCCTGGAGCAGGGATCTCCTGGCCTGTTTTCCTGCTGCTTTTGCACCTCCACTTGTCCAGGGATCCTGCTGGCATGGGCACATCTCCTCCCTGGGTTCTGATGCTTCCTTGGCATCAGAGGATTCAGTAACAGCATTGAAACAGCCATTGAAAAGCAGATAATTTTTATCTCCTTGTCTTCAGGAGGCAGCCACTCAAACCATCTGCCCTGTCTGTTGCTTTTTCTCATTAGTGAGCTCATACTCCTTTCCTGCCAGCTTGATTGCTTCCCTTGACACCACTGACACCTTCCCTGATCTCCCTTAACGAAAAGCAACAGGGAGAAGCCAAGCATGATGTCAAATAGTGGAGGAGCTGAGCCCCTGGACCCCTTGTTTCATCCTCTCCAGAGCAAGTGATCTGGATGGTTCATGATGCCAATGGTGCTGCATTCTTCATCTTACATGAGAAAGGAGTGATACTGGCAAGGATGCAGTGCTGTTTCCTTGTCAAAGCATCCCTGCTGCTGGGCTGATGTCTGTGGCACTGGGAGCTGGTGACCAGCAGCTGTGAGCCTGGCTCTTGCTGCACTTGCAGGAGAGGCTGAGCTGCTTCAGCCCTGCACAAGCATCAACATGTTCTGGCTCGGAGCAGTTTGGCTTCTTTGCCAATGCATTGTTTGGTATTTTTATTAAAAATGGCTCGTGTCTAGCTCAAGGTGGGGGGAATCCTTAGGCTTTGAAAACTGAAAAGCAAGATATACAAATGTTGTGAGTTCCTACGGCTCTGCCTTCTGGAGGGGCAGCTGGATCCTGTGGTGCTGACAGCAACGGGAGGGATGTGGAACAACCTGTTTGCCTGTTCCTGGTTGGGTGTGGTAGGGAAGGGCCCACAATAGCCCCTATAGTTCTCCCAGAGCGATACTGTGAGTCAGACATAAATAGCAACTGCTCTTTACCTGTTTGTGCTTTGCAGCTCTGCAGAAAGCTGTGAGCCCTGCACGGGCAGATGAACCACTTGCACTGTGCTCCTACCCTTCAATCTTTAATTTTTGCTTCTGGATGTAGGTGAGACACTTAACCTTGACCTATAGGATGTGCATTTTGGCAGCAAGTCCAGCGTAGTGCTCGCCCGCCCTATGCGGTGACCCGAGCACTTGCCCTGTTCCCTGCCCTGCTGCACAGCAGCAATTATTGTGTTTCACTTCCAAATACCTCTGGTAGGTGATGAAAAACGCCTGTGGCATGGGTGGCTGTGCCAGGGCTGGGGTGTGCCATGGTCCTGGCCCTGCTGCTGAGCTCTGCAAGTGCCTCATGTTAGACACCAACCGTCAGCACGATGCCGTGGATCCTCTTCCAAGCCAGGGTTTGAAATATTTAGGCTTTCCAACTGCCGTGGCATCTCTTAGTCACAGTTTAACTTCTTCCCTGCTGCCACTCTGGGTTAGCCTGAGTGGTTTCAGGCTGCAGTGTCTGTTAATGTCTAACAGGGTCTGTAGCTTGTTTGCAGTGGTGAAGCAGCTCACGGTGTGGAGGTATCGAGCTGTCAGGGATGCTATATATGAATTCACACAGTGCTGCAACTACTATTTGGGGAGCTACTTTAAAAACTGCTGCAGCCCTGCGTGGGTTCCCAGTGATGGTAGAAGATATGGGAAGCCTGGAGTTGATTCCTTTGGAGCCAGTTGGGCGCTCTCAGCCTGGGGAGAGGCTGTGGAGGGATCTCTTGTGCCTCCATGCAGCCCAGCACCAGGCAGGCATCCAGCTGCCCTCCGTTAAACTGCTGTAGCACAGTGCTCACCTTGAGCTGCTCTTGGCACTGGGCTGGCCGTGCCACACCACCAGCAAGGGCACAACAAACCAGCTGTGGCAGGGGAATGCACTGCGTGGAGACCAGTGGAGCTGGGGCCAGTGCTGGGGGATGGCAGCTTTCCCTCACCCTGGCTGGGACAGGGAGCAGCTTACAGCTGGAACGCAGTGCAGGGTGGGAAATGCTCCACTCCGCTGCCCGCTTTGATGTGGAACTGAAACACCCTGTGCTCTTGCGGCGATAAGAGTCGAGGGGGTGGTAGTGGAGGAGAAAGTCTGAACAAAAAGATTCATATCTGTCATGTGGCACACCATGCACCTCCCTGGCTGCTGGGAACAGGTTAATTCCCTGGGTGAGGAATGCGGTGAGGACAGAGCCTTGTTGTCCCTGTGCGAAGGGGCCAGGCGTACCCAGTGCTGGATTTGGGCATATGTATATTATTTCTGAGCGCCCTGGCTCCTGCCCTCCAGGTCTGTTGGGAGCTCAGCAGGGCTGGCAGAAGGCCCTCTGCCAGCCCTGCACCGACTTTCTCAGCCAGGGTTTCCACTCTGGCCAAACGGGAAGCACAAGGGAGAGGGGGAGGTGCAAGCTTTGGAAATAATAAGCGAGCTGCCCTTGCATTGATATAGTCTTGAAAAAGCAGTCTTGGTGTTACGTCATTGCCTCCTTGCAGTGGGAATTTGTGCACTTCCCATGATTGAGCTGTCACAGCCCAACCGGAGAGCAATTTCCTGGCGGCCTCGTAGTGGTGACCCCTTGCCCAGACCTCCCTGTTCATGCATGAAAGTCCTCACTGCAGAATTGTGTAATTGCTGTAGCCGACTCCCTGCTCAGCCTGAGCACCAGGGGCTGCTCCGCTTTGCTCAGCACCTTGAGAAGTGGCTGTGAAAGTTCCAGCTGGCTCAGCTGCTGCAGAAATCTTGGCACATGGTTTTCTTCCAGGCACAGGAGCGGAGACACAGCTGTGCATCTGGTCCTCTCCTTGCTTTGCAGGATGCTCTGTGCATCACTGCTCTCTCAAGGAGCTGAGGTGGGGACTTGGGGGACGACGACGGTGGCCCCGGTGCTGTTTGGTGCTGGCAGAGTGCCTGTCAGTGCCACAGCTGGTTCTGTTCCTGCATCAGCCCTTGGCGGAGTGGGGTGGTGCCTGCCAAGGACAAAAAGGGATCAGATTTTAATGTTTACGGAAGGTTTTGGGGCATGGCGTATGGTGCAAAGTACGAATTGCTTCAGCCACAAGAGCAAAGAAACGTTGGGCCAGGTTGTTCCCGATGGGCTGGTGCTGTTGACTCTTGGCTGACGTACGGCTCACGTGCCCGGGCACGTGGTGTGCCAGGAGCAGGCTGACTGAGCAGTTGGCTGGGACCAGGACTGGCCTAGCATGTGCTGTCTGGTTTTGTGCTGAGTGGGGGTCCCAGTGGTTCCTTTGCACTGGTGAGAAGCTGGTTTGGCTCATCCCAGTCTCTCTTTTGCTGAGCTTTGACTCTGAGTCAGGATGTAGTTTTCCTCAAGCCCAGGATGGGCTGTCCTCCACAGAGGACTCGTATTTTCACTCTAAAGATGCCAAATCAACAGTGTTGGCTGCCAGGACAGGGCTTTTGCTGGAGCAGAACAGGATTGAACAGCCCTGTGTGGGAGCAAACCTGGGATCTGCACATGTTGGGCTCTTGGCTGCTGGGGAAGGAGGACCCGCTGTCAGGTGGGATTAGGGCTACAGTTGCTCACCCCCAGATCCCCAGAAGGTTCCCAGGCTCGTCCCTGCCAGGAGCTGCCGCCTCCACCTTGAATATCCTTGGGAGCATTGCACCATCTCCTCCTGCACGTGGTTCTGGGGCTCCAGGGCTGGTGTCCCATTCCCATTGAATTTCTCATCCCGAAGGTTGCTGTTCTCTCGTTTAAAACACAACATATGTTTTGATGAGCTGTACATCTGGGGCTTTGAGTTATCCCAGGTGCTGCTCTGCTTTTTTGAGGGATGGTGCTTCCCTTTGGAGAGATGCTGCGGGACCTGCCAGGACTGAGTGCTGGGACAGGAGCAGCTTGGAGATACGGCTCATGGTTTTCAGATTACAAATGACCCCATGCAGGCTGAAAGCATCCTGGGAAGCTACAACCTGCCACACTGGAAGTAAAGATCTTCCAAACTCAGCTCTTACAAATAGCTGACAGAGCTTGGCTCTCCCTGAAAGCTTGCTCTGATCCAGACTGCTTTTAGTCGAGCAGTAGCACTGGCTCCTCTCCTACAAGACGCTCCCGTGTGTGTCTGGCTCCAGTTGCACTGGGGCTTTTACTGAGGCAAGGCACTGCCCTTCCTCCCAGGAAAAGCACAGTGGGTGTGGGACCTGATGCATTCTGCATTTGAAAAGAAAAATTAAAGGAAGACACAAAGCAAAGCTGGGCTTTCTTGGCCATGGGCATCTGTTTGTGGGACTGACCTGCAGCGTTTGCAGCAGCCACGTGCCGTGGCTCTGCCCTCACTGCCCAGCTCACAAGTGCATGGCTTGGCTACCAAGGTTGAACAGGCCCAGTGTTTTTCTGAGGCAAATATTCAACCTAGGGCTTAGCTTTGTGTGCAGTTCCATCACCTGGAAGTCCCAGGGCTGTGTGTGTCCGCCTACCCTGCTGCTGGGGAGAGGGACACGGGTGCTCTGCTGGGCAGTGCTCACAACTGAGAGGGCACTGGGCAAGGCTCCTGGCTGTAACAGTGCTATTTCAATTCCCATCTCAGTTATTAGTGCAGCATGTCTTGTCTTCACCTGCTTGCTTTAATAGTCAGATGTTGAGTTGGATTGAAATGAGGGATCGTTCTTGGTCCTGTCATCTCTGGCTCCTTTGTCACATTCCTGCAGCCGGGCTAAGGGTTGTTGTGGGCAGAGCTGTGCTGTAGCTGGGGCAACTGGTGGCACACTGGGTTGTGGGCAGGGCTGCCTCTGGGGTCCTGATGCTGCTTGTCCTCATTCCTCTTCATGCTACACAAGATGTACATGTTTGTCCCAGTGTTTCAGATGTACATCTGCTCTCCTACAGCTCCCCAAAGATGGGAAATGAGGGTACCCCAGTATCTCCCACAGGTCCAGCTGCGGACCCCTCCATGCTAGCAGAATGCTGTTTGCCCCAGTCCTTGGGTCTCCCACTAAGCTCAGCTCCTCAAGCCCTCTCCCCATCTATTGTCTTTACAGGAGACGTGCTCTTCCAGATGGCAGAAGTTCACAGGCAGATCCAGAACCAACTGGAGGAGATGGTGAGTGCCCCAGCCTGGCACGCCAGGCTCTCTACATGGCTGTGGGCACTACTGGTGTTGCAGCTGAGCAAAATGGTTTTCTGTGTCTTACCTGGGTGACACCAGCCCCTCTGAAGTTGATTTGCTGAGCTACAAAGGGTCTGGCCTGGTTGGGCACCTGCTTCTGCCCTGCTGGGTCCCTTTCTGTGTGTCCATCTGTCCCTCACTGCTGTCAGCCCCTACTCTGTCTCTACAGCCCCTCTCCACTGCCTGCCTGGTGCTCCCTGGGCAGGGTTTGCCAGCCCTCACCAAGGAACTGTTTTCTCTTTCTGCCTGCAGCTCAAGTCCTTCCACAACGAGCTCCTGACGCAGCTGGAGCAGAAGGTGGAGTTGGACTCCCGATACCTGAGTGTGAGTTACGGATTTGCGCAGTCTGGCCACACAAGCCTTGGCTCGGGTGTCTCCCACTCCTGCCCGCGGACAGTTGTGCCCAGGCACTGCTCATACCCCTGGTTGCAGATGCATCCCTGGCTGTTCCACACATCACCATGCACAGAACAGCATTTTCCCCAGTGTCAGACTATTGCCACCCTTGTTTGCTCTCTGGGCTGTGAGGATCCTGCTTCTCCCAAAGGCCTGGAAAGGGAGGGGAGGTCTACTTGCTTCTGCCAGCCCTCAGCAGCAGCGATGGCAGAGGCAGGGGTTCAGCTTCAACTACTCAGAGCTTTCTTCTGTTGCATCCAGGCTGCACTGAAAAAATACCAGACGGAGCAAAGGAGCAAGGGGGACTCACTTGACAAGTGCCAAGCGGAGCTGAAGAAGCTTCGGAAGAAGAGCCAGGGCAGCAAAAACCCCCAGAAGTACTCGGACAAAGAGTTGCAGGTAGGACCCTGGGGCAGAGGGTTGAGCATCTTGCCCTGGGGCAGGAAGTTGAGCATCTTGCCCGCGTGCCAGCCAGCAGATGCTCCGTACTGTGTGCTGGAGGTGGCCTGACTCCTGCAAGTGTTTAGATAAGGGCTTGCTATTTTCTTTAGAGGACGGGGTGCAGCAGCATCAGGGGAGTGTGGTGGGGTGTGGGAAGTGTGGATAGGGAGGGGGTGGCAGCCAGTGATGGGAGCGGGTTGGTCTCATGGGCACCTTGGGGGAGGGTGGTGCAGAGGGGGAGGCTGTGAGCTCCACTGGTGGTAGGTGTTGTGCCAGGCAGTGCGGTGGTGACTAACCCTGCTCAATCCACTGCTCCTGGGGCCTTTTTTTTATTTTGCTTAATGAATGAACCCAAAAAGATCATTAATTTCTGTTGTGCCAGATCCATCTCCCTCTGGATGGTGTTTTACTTAAATATTTTCTGTGCCTGCTGCCGGGGCGCCCCTTCCCCGAGCTCGCCGGGGCGGCAGCGCGGGCCGGGGGCGGCTGTGGTGAATCATGGCGGTGTGATCACCGTGTGGGCTCCCTCACCAACCATGCGCTGGTTGCTAATCGAGTCCCAGCTGCACGGGGCTGGGGTCCTCACAGCACCTGCCTGGATGGTTTGGGCACATTTTGGAGGTTGGGACTCCCTGCACGGAGGGGGTCTGGGCCAGGGTCTCGCTGATGAGCATCCAGGGCACATCCCCAGCTGGACCATGTACAAGGGGCCAGCACCTGTGTCATTGATGCGTTGGCAGCAGGAGTTCACGTCTTCTAAAGTCTGTGACCTTTGGTTTGAGCATCACCGTGGCAAATTTTAACGAGAGATGGATGCACCTACTTGCAAACTGGCTCTGGCTGAAAGTATGGGTGGTGCTACTTGAGTTAGGGCTGCTGAATGATTGCAGTGTGAGCAGTAGCTTGAAAAGTGGAAGATTGACCCTGAAGCCAGAAATTAGTCTCTCTGAGGCATGAGAAGAGGGATTATGTGGAGATCAGAATCTGTTTCTGTGGATCCCACGGGCCGTAACACGTCCAAACTGATTCCCCTCTGCTGAAAGGGATTTGAACCTCAATGGCACTTTGCTCGCCAGGGCTGTGTGCAGGATGGTGTTTAAAGTAATCAGCAGATAGTTATTGTGAGGGTTGTGCTGGGGAAGTGACATTCTTAATTGCACTATTTTATATCTTAATTGCAAAATTTGGGAATTCAGTCATTCTCTGGTGGTGTGAATCAGAAGCATTGAGGGAGAAAAGCACACACAGCCATCCACCCTGGCTCAGCTGCAGCATCCGTGCTGAGCCAGAGTTCTTTGCGCTGAGCTCCTACTTGATTGCAGGCCCTGACTGCCAAGACCACATTGAAAGTGCTTGCAGGAGGCATGGTTGGAGCACGGCTAGAAGGTGTCAAAGCAGCATGACTCGGGTGTCCTGCCCACTGTGGCGGGGGCTGGCACGTTCTTGAGAGCTGAGCAGCCTAAACCACTTCTGAGTTATAATGTTCTCCGCAAGCCCTTGCTCTGAAATTCCTGCTGAGCGAGAAAAGCCCTGTTAGGCAATGAGACTCAGCGTGGGGAACCTTGGGGATCAAAGCTGCTTTCTTATTCCCCCACCTGCAAAAGCTGCTGATAGGCACAACAGGGTGAAATCGCTGCCAGAGCCAACCTTCTCCTGCCTGACCCCCCAGGCTGTGGCTGTGCAGGCATCCCCATCCCACACCCGGCATCGGAGGAGGAGAAAATCCATCCCAGTGATTGGTTTTCTGTAGCTGGGAAAGGAGCGATGGTTTGATCCTCCTGCTGTGATGTGGCAGGGATGGGGTAGTCCTGTTAGCACGGCTGCTTTGGGCAGGGAAACAGGATCAGGCTTTCATTCTCTTAATCTTTCAGCAGTAAGTATTTAGGAAGCGCTTATCTCTGAAAAAGCCTTATGATGGCTTTTGAGCTTAAAGAACTATGAGACTGCTCAACTGCTCGCTGCTCTTTTTCCCTCTAATCAAAATATAAAGTTAAATTGCTGAATTTAGCCAAGAAGAGAGCTTTCCCTCTGTTCTTTGCTGGCTGTGATGCTGGTATTTCATTTCAACATAAAAGAGGGTATTTTGAGCCACCCTTGATGCTGTTCTTACCTTTGCCTGGGCATTGGACTGCACAGGGATTGCCACAAGGGTGGGTCCAGGCTGGAGCTACGTGTTGGTACCGGCTCGAGGAGGGGGCCTTGTGTGGGGCTTGGTGAACCAGGAATATCTGCAGAGCTGCTGGTGTCATACCATGGGGCTTAGCTCCACAGAAGTCTTTCTCAACCAGCTTCAAACAGCCCTGGGGAGCTGCTGCAAGCAGTTTGCTTTGTTTAGCTGGCCCAGAGCCACCCCTGCGGCTTGTAAAACCCCCGGCGGGCTCTGGGGAGGCCGCTGAAGGCACCTCGTGATGCTTGTGGGAAGCTGAAGATTTCATAAGGCTGGTGCCTGGAGACCACAGACAGATCAGACAACAACTGGATGGAGCAATTCTAATGGATTGCTGCAGATTACTTGTCCCCTAATGGGAGAAGCTGCTGTTGATGAAGATGTCCTGGTAGCTGCATCAGTCATCTGCTTCAATAAAGCAATAACATCTTACTCTTCTTTGAAGACTCATCCACTTAAGCTACTGTAGCAGTCAGCAGCCAGGAGTCTGGTGCTCTGCCATCATCTCTCTTTGTGTTTTCACTTTGGGAAGCAGAATTGGTCCTTTCTGCCTTTTCACCACTTGAGTGACCACATCTTGTCATTGCCTGCAACTGAAATGAGTGGATGAAATGAGTGGTGGGAAGACAGTGCTGTCTTCCTTTGTGAAGGTCCAGGATGAGGTTTCCATAATGTTACCTTGCTCTGCCGAGGTGAGAGGAGTTTTGAGGCTGCTCAGGCTCTGATTTGCAGGGTGGCAGAGAATAGCCCTCACCTGAGCAGTAGTACCAGTGTGGCTCAGGCTCCATGCTCTGCTAGATGGGGCTGTTTTACTGTGCTTTCTGACCAAACATCTCACATATGACTCTTCAGTTAAGATTTTTCCCCTTTCTAAAGCAGAAATAAATGCTAATTCAGCAGACACTGCACATAACATTATCTTGTGGTTGGTGAGCAGCAGCTTTGGGAGCATGGGGGTCGAGGAGGTCTGCTTGGGATAAGGCAGTGGCACAGTGCTCATGGACACTTGCAGGAGGCTTCTGCTGAGCTTCATCAGCCTCTCATTTTATGATGAGAGCTGATCCAGGGTTGTCTGCAAGTCCTACATCACCTTGTGTTTGTTTTGTGGAGTTTAATAGATGAGGCGGGTGTTGCAGGATTAAAATGGTTGATGATTTAAAACACCTTGTGGTTTGCAGTAAAGGCAACTTACTTAATTGCCCTTTGAGCTGCTTTTAGGCTGCAGGAGTGAATTTTCATCTCCAAAGCTTTGTCTGTCATGGTCAAGAGAGATGATTTTCTTGTGGGTTGTTACTGCTGAATGTCGCAATAAACCCAGGCTTTTTATTTCTTATGAATCAGTCCAGAGCTTTTGTTGTACATGAGGAATGAAAGCTGAGACAGCTGACTGCCTCAAATGTCTCATCTTAGTTATGTAGTTACTGAGATTTCTTTTGACCTGTGTTGAAAACCAGGAGAATAAACCAATTCCATTCACTTCATGTGTTTTATGAAGAATGAAAACAATATTAAGATTAAACAATTGCCAAGGAAGCTAAACTGCTGTAATTTCATTAAATACTGGTTATGATCGAGCTATGAAATCAGGGTCATGATGGTTTAGGACCTTAATTGAATCAGCAGCTCAACAATGAAGTTATGGTGGTTCGAACTATTTATCAAATCATATTAGCACTATGAGCAATTGGATTTCTCCATTGGGCTGGGACAAAGCTGCCTGTAATCCATCCTAAATAGTGAAGCTGAAGCTGGTTACGTGCAGTGTGAGGCTGTGTCTGACCCGGGAGAAAGGGCTTTTGGAGCGGTTGTGCCCAGAAAGCAGCTGTGATAACTCCAGAGGGGCAGAGGGAGCTCCCTGCAAAAACCAGGGGTTTGCTGAGCTGGGGGTGGTGGAGGCTGTGCTCAGCTCCTGCCCAGAGGGGTCTTCTGCTTGTCCACACCTACACCTGCTCCTATGGGAATATTTTAAGCATTAAATACCACTGTACCAAATAACCTGGAGGGGGGGTTATAAACTTTTGTAATTGAAATCTCATTTTGATATTCCCATCGGGAGAAATAATTTTAGGTATAGGTCAAGAAGCTCCAACTGATAAAGAGCTTGCACAAACCAGGTTACAAGGGCTTTAGTGAAAGTCAAATAGGGAAGAATTATGTAAAAGCTCGGTGACTGCAGGTAACTCTCTGGGTTTTATCGTGCTTTAAGCTGGGTAAGGCTGGGTGTCCAAACCCAGCAAACATAGTCGGTGGCTGCAGGGAGAAGTGTGTTTGAAACTCTTGGTGGGTGATGCATCAGGTTTGGGGCTGAGCTGTTCTGTTTGTGGGCAGGGTCTGAGCATCCTTCTTGCCATCCTGACTTGAAGTACCAACCTGGGTGTTTCTGTAGCTTGGTGGTGTGAGCTGCTCCTCTCTCTGGACCTTATTGGAGAGCTCAGCTCTTAAGGTACATTTTGGCTCTGTCATTTACTCTGCAGTCCTCTGTGAACTTGCCTGCTGGTGGCACTGGCTGCTCTTGCTGTGGGACTGTAACTCAGAGTGTCTGGGGAGGCTTTGGGCATCACATCTCACTCTGGCAGGGCACCAGACCTTCTCGTCTCCAGATGTAGTGCCACAAGAACTGTGTGCTGAAGCAGCTTTTTCAGACTTTGTGGTCTGTGAGTGATTATGAAAGAAGCAGCACCAAGAGGAAGGGAGTCCCTTCCAGTGGCTGTGGTCATGGTAGGCTTGCTCAGACACTGTGGCTGGCACCATCCTATCCACCCCGGGTGAGCTACAGGCTCCAGCACAAAGTGTGGTTTCCTGAAACCAACTTTGCAATTTTATAAGCAGCTGCTGCAAATATGCAAAATGAAGACTTAAACTTCTTTTTTTCTCTGGGCTAGAAACGCCTTTTCTTTAAAGATGGTCTCTCAGTTCCTGTGCCTGTGTAGGTTGGGTCTGATGAGCATTTTGGTACCAAACCTTGAGCATTGAGCTGTTGGTCTAGGGTGTCCCTGTATTAAGGGAACATTTTAAGTGGTTGATTGTGGAAACCCCCGCACAGCCAGCTGGAGAAAGCACTTGCCTGCTGTTTTGCTCTCTGTAAATTTTATATAATATCACATGCATGCGTGGATGGAGCTTTACAGGAGCAGCGGAAGCGTGAGGCTGATGCTCCGATGAACAGATGTGTGAGACAGGCGATGTAATGAGGGGAGACAGCCCTTTTTTGCAGGGAGAAAAGGGAGGCTGGCACCATCTGAGCAGGGCAGCTGCTAGGCTTGTGCCCTGTAGCATCTGCTCTGCATATTATTTCACCTTTATTAACTGTCAGTGCGTCTCTGCTCACTGAGGAGAGTTTCATGTACAAGAGGTGTAAAGCCTCTTGCTCTGGAAGGGGTCTGCCAGCTCAGTATGGCAATGTAGCAGCAGTTTCCATCAGCCCATGGTTGCAGGAACCATGCACAGCCCTGGTCTGATGCTGAGCTGCAGGATGGGAAGGGTGGCACCCTCTGAGGGTGATGGAGCTGGAGCAGTGGAGGCTGGTGGGCAGTTAAGGGGGTGGCAGCACTAGAAGACCTTCACTGGCTGAAGATGGCAGTACTTGTGCAGGGCAGGGGGAGTTTCTTCTCCCAGGGATGGTGCTGGCATTTGGGTTGCCCATGTGCCAGATGCATGGAAGCCATCTGGCAGTGGACAGCTTTGGAGCAGTGTGGGGCCCTGTGGCTCTGAGTATGCTTTGTCTTTGCAAAAGGTAGTGAAATCCACCTTGGCTGTCATGGTGACCCACATCTGGGTATCCTCCACTGTGGGACAGTGTTTGTTATGTTGGTTTGTTTGCTTTATTATAAGAGGAGTTAGGTCACCTGAAGCTGGTTTCCAGGTTCTGGTCTCCTTCCTGGTCACGCTTTGCTGAGAAGAGCTGCGCTATCCCAGTGCTCAAATACAGCATCACTGTTTGGCTCAACCAAACAATCCTCTCTCTCTGTAACACACTTGGATGATAATGGAGGCTGGAGGGAGCTGGGAGAGGATGGCCTCTCACCCAGGACTGCTCCAGGGCCCACCAGCTTCTACACAAGGAAAAAATTCTGGAAAATGAGGAGCAGTTGCCTCTGAAGGAGCTGACAGGGCTGAGGATCCCCAGGCTCTTGTTTTCCTTGGTTTGTCTGTGTGCTGTGGTAGGGTTTCAGCTGGCTTTCCTTGAGACTATTCAACAGCTTAGATGCTCTTCTGTTAATCAGCCTAACTTCTTTCTTATTTTATCCCCTTACTTTCTAATTTTTCTCCCTTGTGGTTCCCTAAAATAAATCCTCTCTTCTCTTGGTGTTTATTCCTTCCAGGTATTTCACATTGCCACGTTGGTCTGGCACAGCTCAGTGCCCTCTCCCTTCCCCTCTTTCCTCTCTGCCCCACTGCTCTGTGGTGCTCATTCTCACCCTGGGATGAGAGCCTGGTGTTTGCAGCCACTGTGGAGCCCTCTGGGCTCTGCATCTGTCCTGATGCTGACTAGAACCATGCTCACTCTGTGCTCTCCTGCAGTGTTACCAGATCTCTGGTCTCAAAACATGCAGCAGCCATGTCAAGAGTGGTTACCTGGTGACAGGCAGCCTTCCTGGCTTCTGCCTGCTGCTCGTTCCCTCTTGTCCTTGTGCCTGGCCCTCAGCTCTGCAGTGCCAGACGCATCCGACCACCAATAAAGATCTGTGATGCTGATTTCTGCACTTGTGCTCAGTGCCCTTGGCTCACATTCCTGACGTGTGACTTGCACGTTCTTGGCTTGGATAGAACGTTTTGAACTAATTTCTTTCCAGTAAGGTGTTGCGGTTATTAAAGGCTCAACTGGAGTTCAGTAATGATGTTGCTGTTTCACTTACCCTGCCTGCGCTGATAGCAGTGTGTGCTTGAAAAGAACTGAAGTCTTGATGTTTCTCAGATGCTTTTTCATCTTCACACACCTCTGGCTGTGGGCTTTTGAGTGGTGTTGGGAAGGTGTTTGTGTAAGGGCAAGTGTGAGCCCAGGCTTTTCTGTGCCGGGAATGACAGCGGCTGTTCGAGCTGAGGACTTTCATGGAATCATAGAATCATTTGGGTTGGAAGGGACCTTAAAGATCATCTATTCCAAACCCCTGCCACGGGCAGGGCCATTTTTCACTGGATCAAGGTGCTCAAAGCCTCATCCAACCTGGCCTTGAACCCTACCAGGGATGGGGCATCCACGACTCCTCTGGGCAACCTGTGCCAGTGCCTCACCACCCTCGCAGGAAAGCATTTTTTCCTGATATTTAATCTAAATCTTCCCTCTTTAAGCTCAAAACCATTTCCCCTTATCCTATCCTTGCACTCCCTGATCAAGAGCCCCTCCCCAGCTTTCCTGGAGCCGCTTTCAGTACTGGGAGGTCTCCCCAGAGCCTTCTCTTCTCCAGGCTGAACAACCCCAATTCTCTCAGCCTGTCTTTGCCACATCTTGTTCCCTCTTTCGTCTTTTCTTGTTCCTAATTTACTCTCGCACCCATTGGAGTAACTCATTCTGGCTTCTGAACGTTTCCCAGATTTGGCCGGACCCAGCAAGGCCAAGCTTTACTCCTGCATCACTCATCACTCCTGGATACCAGGCAGCCAGGAGAGGTTGAACTGCAGATCCCTGGCTGAGCCATCACTGCCTGTAAAGCCAGAGCTCCTTGGGCTGCTGGAAGAACCCAGCTCCCTGTTCCCAGTACTGCTGCTTCCCTGGACTCCTGCCCCTTAGCCATGGCAGCATCTTAAACCAAACCCTTTCCCGGCTGTGCCAAGCACTGCCACGTGCTGACATTGCTAATTAGGTCAGCGGTTCCTGGTGAATTGGAAGAGGATGCGTTCGGGAGGCGAAGGGAGGGGGGAACGGGGGAGTTATTTGAGGCCTCTCCAACCTAGAAACCCAGAAAAGGTTTCTGGAGCTGTTGGGTGACTCTGGCATGTGCTCTGGCTTTTGGCACAGCTGTGACCATTGCAAGCATTGCCCTGGCCAGACCCTGCCCTCTCCGGTGCTCAGGTCAAAAATGGGAGTTTTTTCCCCTCCTTTAAACTGGGAATTTTATTTAGATGATGCTTAAATTCAGAATTTGAAGCTGACAACCTAAATCAAGGTCTCGATTAAAAATGCAGCACTTGAGCAGTATGTGCTTGTCAGTGAGGTCTGGGAGAGGATGCTGCCAAGTCCAGGCATGCTGAGGCCAGCAGGGAGGCACCTTCCCCTGGCCCTTATCCTGGGTTTTGGGCTGTGGCAAGCTGAGAAATGTGTTTGGCTGGGGCTCAGAATGTGAGACGACTGCAGGATCCCCATTAATCCCCAAGGGAAAGGAGGGGTGAGCAGCAGGTGTGAGTCTGGTCCTGACGGGCACCTGGCTGCAGGTAAAGCATTGCTTGCTGATAAAAGTGTGTTCTCTCCTTGTCATACAGTACTGAGATCCTACATCGTGCTTTGCATGTTACGTTTTTCCTGTGCATCTGCTATATTTAACAAGGTTTTTATTTGAATTGTGTTTCTATGTGTTATTTGAAAGCCTGTTGTCACTTTGAGCAAAGGCAAAATGAAAACTCTTTAGTGAACAAGAAGTGTTGCTTACCATTTTGTAATGTAATAACGTGTAAAAACCCAGGCTCTGAGTAAACCAATGGCACATCAGGCGTATTTACATATAGTATATAAAGCACTGAGAATACTAAATTTAGAGCATAGGCTCTGGGCTTGCAAATCAACACATTCTAACTGGCTGTGGCCATTAAGGAAAGCTTTTCTTTAGCAAAATAATTAAAAGTATACTTGCAAAACAAGATTTAAGTATTTAAGTCATGATTAAAACTAAAAATCTAGCATTGCTAAGACAAGAGTTTACCCTGTGTTGTGGTGGAGAGTGTGCTCAGGGCTCAAGGTGAGTCTCCCCCCTCAGCTGTACCTGTGGCACAGCTGTGCCTGACCTGGGGAGACCCACAGCGTGCTGGGATGGTCCTTGTGCTACTGAACTAAATTAGCTGGGGGTGGACTCGTTTCACTCCTCACCTTCTTGTTCGTGATGGCCCAGTTAGCAAATTAAGTAGTTTAGGGGTCTGTGCTTGCTCCTGTCTCCTATTTCAGGTGCTGTCAGGGCTGCACGTTCCATCCACAAACAGGACCCTGCAGGACACAGAGCATCATCCCACTGCTTCCCTTGGGAGAGAAGGGAAGGAAGCTTTGCTGGGAGATGCCTGTGGTGTGGGCATGTGGGGACAGTGGGGCTTACTCCATCTTGGGAGCAGCAGGACTGTGATGGAGGGGTTGGGGAACCAGATGCTGAGGGAGCTGGGGCATCCTTCCCCCCTGGCTCCCCATCACTACTGCCAGGCTGATGCCTCTGGACTCGGTCCCTGTGCTGTTCCAATACTAATAATACTCAGGAGGAGGTGGCACGCTGCCAGCAGCACCTCTGTCCTGAGCCCACTCCGTGGGAGCGATGCTTTCCCTGCTCGCTCTGAGCGCATCCTCCCGTGGCCGCCCGCTCCCACTCGCCCGCCGGCCTGTGCCCACGTGTGCCCAGGCTGCTGCCACCTCTTCCCAGTGCCTCTGTGCCTGCTGCTGACACAGCCTGGCTGCCTGCTGGCTTTTCCGACACCTCCCCTGTATCCCTGCCAGCCCCAGTCTGGCTCAGCTCTCCCCACAGCTTCACTTCAGAGTGATGCCAATGCCTCCATTATTGCTGCTTCTGTGCCCAACAGTGTCAGCTCAGTCAGCTTCATTTATTTCTGTTCCTGAACATCAGCGTTAGTGCTGGATTTTCTCATTTGGGGAAAAGAGAGGCTCCTTGAAACAGTTATAGACTGGGTTTTTACTCACTTCTCCCTGCCCTCCTTTCTGCCACTGTTGCTGGGGCATGTGGAGAGACCCAGAATCTTCTGGGTCCAGCACAAGTGATGCACAGGGTTTGCTCTCAAGGACAGCTGCTCCGAGCAGGGCAGGAGCTTTGGCTCTGAAATAAGCCCCCTTTGAAGTCTCAGATGTCACTTAATCTCACTGCTTTGTTGAGGTTTGTTCCATTTTATGTGTCTGCTAATAAATATTGTAGCATGCTAAAAATAACTGTTAAACATGAGGAAAGAAGTAAAGCTGCTTCAGGCCCTGAATTTCCAACTTAATTCCCATCTTGGGGAAGCTCAGACTTTCTGAAACAGGTTTAGCAGTGTCTGGGCTGCATGGGTTTGTTATGGCTTTTCAGTGTGGTGCTACTGTCCCAGGGGAGAGCTGGTGGCAAGGAGATGTTACAGGGCAGAACAGTGATAGGTGGGAGAGATGCTTAGTGGCTGCTTTTCCGGTGCCACATCAAGGGTGGAAGCCCCTTGTGGAGAAGCTGGGCACATTCCAAGAGGACTGAGGGAGGAGGAAGTGGCTGGTTCAGGGATTTGGGGATTTCTCATGCCCTCTGTGCTCAGGGTTGCTGCTGGTGGGACTGAGCAGCAGCCCTGCTGTCCCTGGTGTTGATTTGAAGGTCTCCCATGTGCCATGTTTGCATCACACAGATCGGCCCATGTGCCACTCCTGTGCTCTTTAGGGTGCTGGCAAAGCCCTGTGCTGGCACAAGTCCTGTAGGCAGAGCAGGAGCTGCTGCCAGGAGAGGAGCCTGCTGTGTCTGTGGTATCTCTGGTGCTGGGCAGGGGTCCTGGTACCTGTGCAGCCCTGGGGTTGTGGCATCAAGGAATGGCCACTCAGGCAGTCCCCTTGCTGCTGGTAGTTTTAGGATTGGTGATGGATGTGGGGGTTGGAGGGGTTCACAGGCTGTCCCACCACAGCCTCTGACTCTCAGCACAGCCCTGCTCATCCATCCTGCACGCAGTGTGAATGTTGGGGCTGTCCTGTGCAGGGACAGGAGTTGTACTCGATGATCTTTGTGGCTCCCTTCCAACTCAGGTTATTGTTTCCATGATCCTTGTGGGCAGGATTGTGGCAGCAAGCAGTGATTTGGCAAAGATGCCAGCAGAAGCAGAGGAGGTGCTGGAGGTGTTCAGGCTGGTTTTGGGGTGACTCGTGTGCTGCAGTGCCTGGCAGGGATGAGTAGGGGGCTGCGGGGGTCGTTGCCAGCCCTGGGTGATGGGGGCAACCTCCCTGGCCTTCGGTGCGAGTGCCTCGGTGTGGCTGGAGCACCAGTTTGGTGAGAGGGTGGCTGCTCCCGGTACAGCTCGTCCCGCCGCCCGCACGGCTCCCAGCCCACACGCTGAGTCAGCGTCTCTGCGTGGGGGAGGGCTCCGATGAGTAAGGGTGGGTTGGAGGGGCCATGCAGGCACACGTGTCCTGTGCTGGGGGGTGGGCTCCCAGCAAGCACCCTGCCCCTCAACCCCAGCACCCCTGACCCCTCTGCAGAGGATGCTGTGGCACCCGCTGTGCGTGGAGGGGCAGGCGCTCACTGGGCAAAGCGGTGAGGGCAGCCACCTTTGTGGTCCTTTGTGTTCCAGTACATTGAAGCCATCAGCAACAAGCAAGGAGAGCTGGAAAACTATGTCTCCGACGGCTATAAGACTGCTCTCACGGAAGAGAGGAGACGGTTCTGCTTCCTGGTAGAGAAACAGTGCGCAGTAGCGAAGAGCGCCATCACCTACCATGCCAAGGTGAGTTTGCCACTGGGCTGCTGCAGGTCCCCAGCTGCCTGGGCACTGGGTGGGTGCTCTCATCGTGAGCTGCTGCCTGTAGAGAGTGCTGATACTCTGAAAGCAGCAGCTGGTGCAGCCCCTGCAGTTCAGGGGGCAAAGGGTGGGGAGTATACCAGAGGGTGTCCTGTGGATGATGTGTTCTGGGAGGCACGTGTGCTCGTGGGATGGGAGAGAGAGAGGCTTCCAGGGTTGTGCTGCCATCCTGGCTGAACCCCAACTACCCTTCCTCTCACGAGGGGATGTGTCTCCAGTGGGTGCTGTTCTGCATTTCAAAGCAGATTCTGGCTACACAAGACCAACTGTGAATTGCTGGGAGCGTATCCCACTCGGGTGGTGCTCGCCCCTCCATGGGCTTCACCAGGGCAGGAGAGCTCTTCAGTAGGTGGATGGGCCTGAGTTCACCTCTCCCACGTGTCATGGTCACAGAGATCTGAGGGCCCTGGCCCAGCAGAAGCTCATACAGTTCATTGTGCATCTGTTCATGACTTGCAAAAGCAGCAGAAATGCAAAGCGGTGATGTTCCTTCTTAGAGTCAGAGCAGTGCTGGGGCAGGGCAGGGAGAAGGCTCCTTCTGACCAACCCTGTACTCCCTGACCTTAGTAAAGGTAAGGATTAAACCAGAAGTTAAACTGCTGCTCCAAACCCTCTCTTGCACATTCCCAAGCAGCTCACACTTAGAATCATAGAATCACAGAATTGTTTGGATTGGAAGGGACCTTAAAGCCCATCCAGTTCCAACCCCTTTGCATGACTAGGGACACCTACCACTGGATCAGGGTGCTCAAAGCCCTGTCCAACCTGGCCTTGAATACCTCCAGGGATTGGGGCGTCCACAACTTCCCTGGGCAACCTGTGCCAGTGCCTCATCGCCCTCATTGCATAGAATTTCTTCCTAATGTCTAATCTAAATCTTCCCCCTTCCAATTTAAAGCCATTCCCCTTTGTCCTATGACTCCAGGCCCTTGTAAAAAGTCCCTCCCCAGCTTTCCTGGAGCCCCTTTCAGTACTGGGAGGCTGCCCTAAGGTCTCTCCAGAGCCTTCTCTTCCCCAGGCTGAACAAACCCAACTCTCTCAGCCTGTCCTCATAGCAGAGGTGCTCCAGCTCTCTCATCATCTTTGTCTTCCTCCTCTGGACCTGTTCCAACAATTCCATATCTTTCTTATGTTGGAGATTACAGAACTGCACACAGGGTTACAGGTGGGGTCTCTTGAGAGCAGAGTAGAGGGGGAGAATCACCTCCCTTGACCTACTGGCCCCGCTTCTTTTGATGCAGCCCAGTACACTGTTGGCTTTCTGGGCTGTGAGTGCACATTGTCAGCTCACATTTCCTGGGCTGGGGGCTGGAATTGCTGCCTGTTATCCTGGGGAGTGGTGACCCCCTGAACTACTCCAGACCAGAATCCATCCAAACAAGGGCTGGGCACGCTGGCACTTCTCCCACAGCCTCGTGCTCCTGTTCAGGTTGTTCCCCACTGCCACCCCCCTGTCGCTCACAGCACCCATCTGTCACTGCCACGCTTGGCACTGGGGAGCAGGAGGAGTTTGGATTAGTCAGCGCTATCCTCGCGCTGCGCTGCCGGCTGGATCGATGCTGGGCATATGTGAACTCCTCCTGAAGTGCAGGAGGGGAAAAACTCCCCCCCTCAAGGGATGAGGGGGTCAGCAGGCATGATGTGCTGGCACTTGCAGCACATGAGCACAGTGAAGCCACAAGCTGCTCACAGCAGCACAGGGAGGGTGGTTTTGAAAGAGGGGCTCATGCAGGTGTCTCATCCAGAGCAGGGTGGGTGTATGTGCAATGTGGGTGCTCAGCCCCGCACCAGCCTGGCAGCCAGCGTGGGCCTTGCTGGCTAAAAACACCATCCTGCTGCTGCCCACGGCTCCTGGGGGATGCTGGCAGCACCCACAGCCTGGTTGGTGAGGCTGTGCCTTGGCTGGAACCAGTGGGAAGATGCTCTGGGACTTAGAAATCGGCTTTGGAGGTAAACCCCCTCCAAACTTGTCTCCAGGTGAAACCAGTTGTGAAGCCATGCGGAGGTGTCGGATCACCCTCTGCTGTGCTGCAGGGTGGGTGAGCTGGCTGCCAGGTGTGCCAAGCTGTTCCTCTGCTCCCCTTCATGGTGCATTGCCCAGATAGGTCTTCAGGTTGGAGGGCTGCGTGGTGCTTGGCTGAGGAGGGACCTCAGGGTGGATTGGGACATCTGCCTTGTAGTTGCACACAACTATGGCGTGGGGGTATTAGCTGAATAAGGGTGAGCTTAGCCCATCTTCTGGGTGTTTTCCCCTTGCCTCGGAGCACGGTGGTGGATGGCTGCAGGTCCTGCCCCCGGGCAGGGAACACTGGGGTTTAGCTGCAGGAGCTTAAACAAGAAGTTCATCCCTCAGGACCTGGATGGCAGTGAAGAACAAGCAAAGGCTGTGCCTTGCCAAGCTTTTGGTCAGGTTTTATTTCTCCACTCAATTGAGCGGTGCTGTTCCTCGAGGAGCCATTGGAATGAGCTGCCCAGGGAGGTGGTGGAGTCGTCGTCCCTGGAGGTGTTTAAAAACAGATTGGATGAGGCACTTATGGTTTAAATGACAAGTAGGTGTTGGTGTTGGGTCATAGGTTGGACTCGATGATCTCAGAGGTCTTTTCCAGCCTTGTGATACTGTGAGCCCAACTCCCTGCCTGGCTTCCTACAGCCCCTCTGCTCCTGGAGCTGCCCCACGCAGGGTACCTCAGAATAAGCTTGGGAGATAAATTACCCTTTCCTTCCCTCCTTTCCATTTTTCATTCCATCTTCCTGGCCTAGCTGCTGTCAGAGCCTGGAATGGTAAATCCTTGTGTTTTATCTCATCTCTGACATTTACAGAGGTGTCGATCAATCTTTTGGGCAGGATCAGGCCAGCTCTGGATCCACACAGGTGCAGAGCTGGGTGGGTTTTGCTGTGTTCCTGTACCCTCATGCCTCGCTTTCCTCTGCAGGGGAAGGAGATGCTGACGCAGAAGCTGCCGCTGTGGCAGCAGTCCTGCTCGGATCCCAACAAGATCCCGGATCGCGCCATACAGCTGATGCAGCAGATGGCTGCCAGCAGCAATGGCACCATTATGCCCAGCCCTCTGTCTACATCCAAATCCAACCTCATCATCTCTGACCCCATCCCTGGTGCCAAACCTCTCCCTGTCCCCCCGGAGCTGGCACCTTTTGTAGGAGTAAGTATCTCCATGGTGGAAATTGTCCTGCCCTTCTGAGCAAAGCTGGAGGGACGAGCCCGGGACGGTGTCACCGTTGTCCTCAGCAAGTTGGCTTTTGGTGGACTATCACTGTGCAGGGTTGGGCACCTCACCACCCTGGAATGTGGGAAGGAGTACAGCATGGTTGACATGGAGATGGGCAGCCTGTGCCATCCCATCCCACCACACCTGGGTTGCTGAGCTCTGGAGGGACAGGGGCTCTGGGAGACAGTTTGGGGAACTCACGAGCTGGACTTGCCTGGCCAGGCTGGTCCAACCACACTGGTCTCAAAGCTGTGGGGCTGAAACAAGGTACCCCAATAACAGCAGGAGAAGGTGCTGGGAGTGACCCATGAGATGAAAGACCCTTCAGAAAAGGGAATCCATCCTGATGTGGGGGCAGGAGCAGAGCGGTAGAGCTTGGGAGGGATTTATCAGGTGTGAGGCAGCTTGGAGCAGTAAAATACTACAGAGGTGACCCACTGCTCCCCCCAGAGCAGCTTGTCTCTGGTGGGGAACTAAACCCAACAGGCTGAAGCCCTGGTTTGCCGTGAGCTGCATCCCACTGCGGGACCCCTGGTGAGATGCCCTCATGAAGACGTTCCCCGTCTTCCCCCCCTCCTCTCCTCTCTCGTAGCGCATGTCGGCGCAGGAGGCCATGCCAGTGATGAACGGAGTCTCAGGCCCAGACAGTGATGGGTACAACCACTGGTCTGAGATGAAGCCAGCACAGCCCAAATCTTTATCTCCTCCCCAGCCTCAGAAGCAGCTGAGTGACTCTTACTCCAATACACTCCCAGTTCGCAAAAATGTGCCACCGAAAAACAGCTACGCCTCAGGTGAGGCTCCATCCTCTGCTCTGGGGGATCCTGGGGTGTCGAAGGGCTGGCTGTGCTGGGGGATGCCCCTGGGGAGCAGTGACAGCAGCAGTGAGCAGGGTCCTCGGGGATGCTGTTGGTGGCGGGGCAGTGACTGGCAACATCCCGCTGGCATTAAGTGCCGCTTGTGCCTCTGGAGCTGGGGTTAGGAAATGAGTGGAGCCAGGCTCTGCCACAGGTTTTCAGCTGGGTGGGGTTTCAGCCCACAGACAGGATTTCCAGAAGGAAAATCATGAGGAATCTCATGCAAGGAGATTGGTGGGTGATGCCAAGAACAGTGGCTGGATCCTGCCTGAGGTGCTGCTCATTAAGAGGAAGGTTGCAAGTCAAATGCTGAAGGGTTTATTGGCACCTGGGGTAAATATTTTAGGTAAATATTTTAAATATTATTAGCAAGGTTAGGGATCTGTCCCTGCCTGTGCCTGGGTTTGACCATGGTGTGAAGGACTTGAGGCAATCACTGGTCTTTGTCTCTCACCAGCTGAAAACAAGACACTGCCACGCTCCAGCTCCATGGCTGCAGGGCTCGAGAGGAACGGCAGGACAAGGGTGCAAGCCATTTTCTCTCATGCTGCTGGAGATAACAGCACCCTCCTGAGCTTCAAGGAGGGCGATCTCATCACGCTGCTGGTGCCAGAGGCCAGGGACGGCTGGCACTACGGGGAGAGTGAGAAAACAAAAATGTGAGTGCTGCGGCCATCCCCATGAACTGTGCACCTGGGGGTGCAGCCTCTTCAGGATCCTCCATAAATGAATGTGGATTTAGCTTTATTCCCTGCCTTTGCCTTTCAGGAGGGGCTGGTTTCCTTTCTCCTACACACGGGTCCTTGACAGTGATGGCAGCGAGCGAGTCCATGCAAGGTAGGAGCATCGCCCACCCTCCTGGGTGCTGTGCTGGATCCCCAGGGTGAATCCCTGCCCCTCACCCAGGTCCCTGCACCATGATCAGGCTCATGGACTTGGGATGGGAATACTCTGCTTTCTCTGGACACGATGTGTATTGTTAGGAATAACTCCTAGCACAGGCGGGTGGTAGCTTGGGGTGTTTTTGTTCATGGTATCTCCTGCCATGGGTTGGATCAGTGGCATGAGGAGGGGTCTCAGCTGGTGCTGATGGCTCTGCTTTGGGTCCCCCCATCCAGCCTGCAGCAAGGGAAAAGCAGCAGCACTGGCAACCTGCTAGACAAAGATGACATCTCCATCCCACCGCCCGACTACGGCATGGGCTCCCAAGGCTTCTCCACACAAGGAGTCAACACCTTCAAGCAGAGGCCGTACAGCGTGGCCGTGCCTGCCTTCTCCCAGGTGAGCCTGCGGGGGCTTCTCCCACTTTGTGGAGGGGGACTTTTTATAGATGGGAAATGCTTGAGCAAAGCCTTGGGCACTGGTCCCTACTGGGGCCGTGGAGCGGTGACCCAGGTGTGTGCAGCATCTGTCTGTCCCATGGCTTTACAGCAGAGGGATGAGATGTGTTAGAGCGTGTTCTCAGTCCTGCCGTGGTGCAGACCATGTGGAGGGGAAGGAGGGCTGCTCTCCAACCTGTGTTCATTGTTTGTAGGACTACCTAATGCCCTATGGGTGTGCAATTAAAGACTATTCCAGTGGCCTCTGCCAACCACCCTCCGCTCACTACAAGCCTTACATTAGGTCGACAGCCGTAAGTCCGAATGCACGCAATGTTTCCCTTGGGGTTTACAAGCATTTGGCTGGTTTTGCCTGGCGATCTGTGTGCCTTGCCTGGGGCCCTGTCTCCTGCTGAGCATCTCTCCTGGGGAGAAGGGACACAGGAGATGCAGGGAGTCAATGGAAAAGGAGAGCAGCACACAGGGAGGACCAGCTGGTCTGGCTCACCTGGGCAGAACAGGCAAGGCACAGGGAACGAATGGCACAAAACGGCACCGTAAACCCCCAAAGGACAACACTTGCCAACTCCATGGCAGTCTCCCACCAGAAACCGGCTGTTCACAGGCAACTGGAAGCGTTTTCTTCAGCACATGCTGATTCAAACCAGTGATGGCCCTGTGGGAATGCTGGGTTGAGCGTGCAGGGTTCTGGTTGTCCAAAATGAGCTCAGTTTCTTGGATAACTAGTTGAGGAGGATGTATGTGTGGAAGACATCAGCTTAACCCAGGAGTTGCTGGCGTGGTGGGGCTTCCCCACCAGAATAAGCATGGTGGGATGAGCCACGTTGGCTTCCCCGGAGCACTTAGCACATGGGAAGAGGATGAGGAGAGAGAGAGGTGGCCATGCAGCACCCAACTCTTCAGCAGGGCGCTCCAGAGAGGCAGCAGCTCTGGCTGGGGTCTGGGCCACTCTGCAGGGGATGGGACAAGCTCATCCCTGCTTCTTGCTATTTGCTGGGTTTTCCCAGCAGGGTTTGCTGCTGGATTTGGGGTTTTGTGATTGGGAGCATTCCTGGGACAGTGGGAATGCAGGTCTTGGAGCTGGCCATGTACCAGGCATCACAGAGCAGTGACTCTCACTCCTTCCTGGAGCAGTGCCACGTGTGTCAATGAGAGCAGAGCTGCTCCATGGCCACATCCCAGGGTAAGTCCTTGCTCAGGAAGCAATGTTCTCGAGGAACATCCTCTGAGCTTGGCCTCTGTCTGCTCCTCAGACCAGTGTAGTCCTTCCCTGCTGCAAATGCTGTTCAGTACCGACTGAAGGAGAAAATGGTCCAAAGCACTGTGGGTTTCTGGTGGGAGTTAATACAGACAAACACCTCTTACCACGGAACATTTCACTGGTGTCTCTGACTTGTTTGATCCCTATTCACAAGTGTCTTGCATCTCAAAAGTGGCTGGAGCTCTACCACGATAGGGCTGGGAAGAGGAGACCAGGGTTCTCCTGGCTGTTTCTTTCCCTTTTCTTGCCAGATAAAGTCCTGCTTTGAAGAGAGTGGTGCAACTTTACTCTTGTGGTGTCTAAATCCCATTTAAGTCATCTCCATACATCCCTTTCCTCTCCAAAATGCATTGGCTTGCAGGCCTCATCCTGATGCACTTTGGTCTGTTTGTGTGACCCTCCAATGGCACCTGAATGGGTACAGCATGTGTCCCCCACCCCTCACCGTATTTCCTCCGCTCTTCTCCGCAGGGTCTCGATGACTATGGGACGAGGTCTGTCAGCAGGTAAGACTTCACCTTCCTGTTGCATTACCTGAAAGTGGACTATTGGTGTTGGCTCGGGGTGAAGCTGTGGTGTCATGTCCCTGTGTTGGCTCCTCAGGGAACAAGTGTGGGGTCGTGTGGCATAGGATGTGGTGCAGGTCTTGTCTGTGAGCGTGCAGGGACCAAGGGTCCCAGGGACAGCCCCTGCTGTCCCTGACCTCACACCCCTCCTGCTCCTCTGGTGAGAGTTACATCTCCCCAGCCTACTATCCGGGGCTTCTGCCTGGATAGCGAGGCCGTGGAGACTGCACGCTCTCAGGGTCTTTATCCAGCAGCTCCTTCATCCCCATTCCCTCTGCCTTGGAGCTGCCCTCTCTTACTCTTGGGTACAAACCCCAAATCCACAGGCCATGGGCTGTGAGCAAAGTGGTGATGGGCAGGGGTTGGGCTCACCACAATGCTCCATGGTGGAGATGCTGCTGCCAGTCCCTCTGGTGCCATGCCAGGGAGCTGAGCTCCTGGGCGTGATGCTGCCTTGTGGTGCTGGGCCAGCGAGCTGAGCTCCTGTGCATGGTGCTAACTCGTGGTGCTGTGCCTTCAAGCTGGGCTGTGGTGCTGTGCTGGGGAGCTGGGCTCCTGGGCACGGTGCTGCCTCGCGGCGCGTGCTGGTGGTCCTGGCCACTCTGGCAGTCTCCTGTGCTTTGTTCCACAGCGGCAGTGGCAGTTTGGTATCAACGGTGTGAGGACACCTTGGCTAGCAGCAGCGGCCCCTTGCTGCTTGGAAGAGCTCTCTGCTTCTTTCCTCCTTTTTTTTATTTTTTTCCTTTCCCCCTTGTTTCTCTTTCTCGACTTCTTTTGGATTTTAAACTCTTGTGATCTTCAAGGAAACCATGGTGCTTCTCCACCCCTCCCTGGTGTTCACAGTGCCCTTGTTTCTGAAGCCTTTTCAGAGCAGAAACTGCCGATCGGTCTGTGCTCACTTTGAAGCAGCCTGGATGCAGTTTACACTTTAGTGGGACCCGGTTTTTGTACTCCTGTGTGAATGTTAGCGATGCACTATCCCTCCTCTGGGGCTGCCCGCCAGCTGCCTCGCACGAGCCTGGACAAAACCTCCCAGACTGGAACAAATATGCATGGCCTCTGGTGTCCGTACTGTTACTGAGCATCCGGGATGCCCGTGCCCGGGATGCTGTCGTGGCATCCCCGCCTCGGCTTGATCCGCTTCCATCCAACCGCCCACTGTGGTGGCTTTGGGAAAAGCGGATAGCGCAGAGCTCCCGCCCCGGGGAAAGGGCTTCTTCTTGGCTGGGGTCCTGCTGGCCATGGGGTGCAGCCAGCAACCCCCCTGGAAGGGTGACTCCTGGTTGTTTTATAAATATATATATTTTTTTGTAGCAAGGTATTGTTACCTCACGTTAGCACTGGGGGCTGGTGCGATGCTCTCTGAGGATGCACTCGCATTCCTAAACTGGGCTTGAGTGAGGCAGCGCCCAAGGGTCTCCCTGCACTTGGGGTCCCACTCCCCCAGCAGAGCCCGGCCATAGCCCTTCCAGTGCCCGTGGCCATCTCCACCGCAAAGCTGTACACGCTTTCTTTTTCTGATGTGATTTTTAAAACCTCTCACATTGCCTGTTTACTGGGACATTGCTGGCAATACAGATACACACAAACACACACACACACAAGGACAAGTTTTTGTTTTATATTCTTGCCTATAGGCATATTGTAACAAGACCCTCCTGCATCGATGTCCTGATTTTGCTAAAGATTTTTAACCCAGGATATTTCATGCTGAATGACTGAATGTAGAGGGGAGAGAGGGGGTAAAATCCCCAGCCTAGCAAAGCCTGTATGGAGATTGTAAAGTGCTGGAAAATCTTTTTTAAAAGCCAGAGAGAAATGTGCCCTGTACTGAGTTATTGTTTGAATAAAAGTTTTATTTATTGCATTGAGCTGGGCCTCGGTGTCTTTTTCAGCTGCAATGCCTGTGTGCTGCCCATCACTGCCTGCATTGCCCATTGCACATTGCCGTGCTTTTTTTTTAAACCCCCTTCTTCATCCCCTCATCATCAGGGTGACTGCGGGAGACTCTGGGTGCCTCCTGCCTGTGCTCAGCCCCTGTGGGCTTTAAACAGCTTTGCTGAGCAGGAGCAGCTAAAACTGTTTAAGGACTGTGTTGCTGCTCTGTGTGTGGCTGGAAGGGATGCTGCTGCCGCTTGCTGCATGATGAGGCTGTGGCTGCATTTTCCCGACCCGGAGGCAGTGGGAAAGCGGTGGTGGCTGCGGTAGGGGGAAGGAACCCCCCCCTCCGCTCCCTTCCGTAGCCCCCGCCATGCCTGGCCTCTCCTCTCTGCAGGTGGCTCCCAGTGCCTGGACTGGCCATGCCCTTCCTTCCCCTCCTCACAGGGAGCCGTTGGGCAGCACCAGCAACTCAATAAACATGACTTTTCCTTCTTTTTTTCTTCTCTTTCCTCCTGCTTCCTTTGCCCAGAGGCGCTGTGTGTGGTGCAGCCACTGGGCTTGGTGGTCGCTCGCACCAGGGCTGCCACGGGCTCGTAGCCCAAATCCTCTCCTTAACCAACACCTTCTGTTCCAATCAAGGGGTCGGAATGCGTTCCGGTGTCCTCCAACCTGCCTTCTCTTTCCCTTGCAGCCCCGATGTTGAAGTGGCCAGGTTTTGAGGTGCCCAGTCCTGTAGTTAGTAAGTTAATGGTCTTGACGGGCCAAGCCCTGGGTGTGCTGGTGCTGGGCAGCGGGTGATGCTGCGGGGCTGCGTTGGGATGGTGCCACGGCTCTGCTTCCCCCCCTGCACCCAGCTGAGTTTGTCCCCTCCCTCTGGCATCGCTTATCCCCATCCTGGTGGTGGGAGCTCCTGGTTCAACCTTGCTTCACCTGCACAGCTCCTTGCACCACCACCATGCTGGGGCCACGCTTTCCCTGGGATGCTGAGCTGCTGCTTCCCCTGCTCCCCATAACCAGCCTGTTTGGTTGTAGGTCTCCAGTCTTCACTGTCCCACCAGCGCTGGCCCCAGTCCTCTCCTGTGGGACACAGCACATCCACACTAATGTCAAGTTTTTTGAGCAGCTTCTTTTTGCCTGTAAACTGCCCTGGGGATGCGTCTTGGGAGCCTCCAGGTCCTGACCCCAGCCACAGCCCCATGGCAGGGATGGAAGAGTTTCCCAAGGAGCCGAGCCACCCCCTTCGCCAGCATTGCAGAGCCCAGGAGAGCCTCTTCCCAGTTTCTCTTTGATCTGTGAGCTGGTTTTCCCACAGCTGTGGCCTCCTGTCCCAATGGCTCTTCTCTGCCAGAACAAAACCAGTTAAATAATAACCCCTGGTGACTCATCAAAGCAACCTTTCCTTTCCCTCCAGTCTGAGAATCTATTTTGGCATCCTGTAGGGAAAAGTGGTCTAAGAATCTGCATTAATTAGGTGGGAAATTAATTACCCTATTTTTAAGCAAAAGACAGTTTATCTTTTGAGGAAAGCAAAAGCGCACTTGGAAAGGTGAGAAATGAGAGGGGCTGGGAGAGACAGTGAGTGTCCTTCCTGGGGAACCATGGGGCCTGAGCCCTGTGGGAGGGGGGGCAAGGGACATTCTTGCTGGGGTCCAGGCAGATGTAACCAGTAACAATGACTGCTCTTAACCCAGCGTTTGTGTTTGTGTCACTAACACTTTACCTGCAAACCTGTCTCGGGCTGCATCCCATGGTGGAGACCTGACAGTGGCTTGGCTGTGGGACTGGAGATGTGGCAGCATCGGGGCTGACAAGGTCTCACTGCTGCAGGTTGATGGCTGTTGCCTTGTTTGCAGAACAGAGAGGGTCTGTGCAGCTCCCTGAGGAGGGCTGGGGGCAAAGGCTGGGCTGCCCAGGCAGGGAAGGGTGGGCTGGCTGGAGGTAGGGATGTTCTGCAGCTCCTTTGGCCACTCTGCCCAGTGTGGGTTTGGACCTGATGCCCCGGGCAGTCCAGAGTGGCTGTGCACACCTATCGATGGTATCCCCATAGCTGTCTGCACCTCCTGGGAGTCACCTTCTGCCTGTAGCTGGCAAGTGCTGGTGGCAGCGAGACAGCACCAGGGATGCCCCAGGTAGGTAAAGCCTGGCTCAGCCCAGCTGCCTGTGGCTCTGGCTATGGGGTGCTGCTGCTCCTCAGAGTGGTCAAGGCTGGCTCGTTGGGAGCTGGGCTGTGCTCAGCCTCCTGGCCTTGCTGAGCTCGTCCTGTGCAGCCAACTCATCCAGGTGACCTTCTGCTCCCTGAGCTCAGCCCCTCCAACACTTGGCTCCTCCAAAGCTACAAGCTCTGCTCTTGCATCCCTTGGCAGATGGGGTGCAGAGAGCTGTAAACCCCCATGCTCCTATATAGCAGAATGGTGCAGAGCTGGGTGATTTTGGGGTGCTCCCATGCATAGGAATAGCTCAAGGCCATCCTAGGGGGCTTGAGCAGCTTCTCCAGCCCCTTGGAAGCCCCAGCTTCAGGCCTGCTGGAAAGTAAGGTAGGAGAACATCCCACATTCAGAAGCCCTTGCCAGCTCATCTCTTACATCCACCACCGCTTTAACTATGGGAAAAGCGGAGAGGCAGGGGCAGCTCAGCCCAAGGTCTCTGCAGGGCAGAGCAGCTCCAGCTTAACTTCTTCCCAAATGCTGCTGAACCCCAGCAGGTGGAGGGGATGGGGATAGCAGCTCCGGGCTCGCCGACATCCCCGCTCCATCTTGGGCTCAGCCTCTGCAGCCAGCGGAGTCACCATGGCTCTGCAGCAAAGGCTTTTTGGGGTCCTGCCCAGGCGCTACTCGCTGTGCTGGTGCCCCATCCACGCAGGCCCCGCTGCTGCCATCCCTCCTGCTGAACTCTGCCTTCCTTTTTCTCTGCAGAAACCCCTTTGCCAACGTCCAGCTGAAGCCAACGGTGACGAACGACCGCTCGGCTCCGCTCATCAGCTGATCCAGGAGCGCTGGCGCCCGCCGTGCCACCCAGCACTCGCCACCTACTCCTCGCCACTGCATGTCCAGCTTGCCAGGACTTCGTTTTTAGGCGGAGTTTATTTAATCTTGCTGCTTTCAAAGCCAAAGGCTAAAGCTAGTGCCCTAGTTCTCTCTTCTCTAGACCCAGTTTATTCCTCTCGGTGGCAGAGGGTAAAACTGCTGCCACGCAGCCTCTCCTTTGCCCACGCAGAACTAGCGCGACGGCAGCACATTCCATAGCTGGGTTTGCTTCTAGACTTAGCAGCAGCTTCCCATGGTTGGGAGAACAGTCTCAGCTGGAAAACAGCTCTCCAGAGGCAAGCTGCACTTTGGGCTCGTGCATGGTGGAGGGCAATGACTGAGAGGGAGACACCCCCCTGTATCCTTGTGTCTGGCCAGGAAGGATTCCTGGAACAAGCAGGATAGCCAGGGTCCCCCGTGCAAGCCAAGGGGGTGATGGGACCTGTAGGCACCTCCCAAGCTCCACTGAGACCCTGGCCATCCAGCCCATGCTCTGCTCACCCGTCCTGGGCTGGCAGGTGGTGGGGTGCTGGCACTGCAGCCCCTGCCAGAACAGGGACCTAGACAGAGTCAGCTTCACCCCCGGAGCTCCTGCAGCGCCAGGTCTCTGTGTGTAGTAGGTCATTATGGTACTGCTGTAAAATATAAGCTAGAGAAACAAAAACACTTTTAGAGGTGAGGGCTCTGTTTAAGTGTGCCTTGGGGTGCCCGGGACCATGGGGTGCCCGGTGGCTGAAGGGGTGCTGCCCTCATCCAGACCTCTTGCTTGGCTGTTTGCTCTTCATCTATTACTAGGGCTGCATGAGAGAGAGAGATAGATATAGAGAGATTAAATATATATATATATATAAACACACACACAATTGCTAAGCATATCGCTGGGGTGTGTGCTCCCAGCTGCCTCTCGCCCTTAGCCGAGCCAGCATGGGCGTTGCAGCCCTGCCACAACACAGTGAAGGCATTTTCCAGGCAGGAACTGTGTTTCCCATGGGTGAGTGGTTGTAAGTTGGGCAGTGTGAGGTCAGCGCCCTTAGAGTTTTTGCCTTTTCCATTGTATTTATCATTTTGCACTTTTTAATTGCCTGTGCACCGTTGGCTGAGCACAGAGAGCCGTTGGTGCGTGCGTCGCTGCCTGGGGGTTTCCATGCAGGCAGAGCTCTTTCCCAGTCAGACGTGATGGCTCATCGCTGCCGTGTCCCCTCCGATGGTTTTTGCAGCTCCACTGCAGGAAAGTGGCTTCTTCTGCAACCATCCAGGCTCTGGGTGCATGTAAGAGCTGAGATCTCTGGTCGACATTCCGCTTCTTCACCTCCTGGAGTTGGAGCAGATGGATGGGGGGGCCAGACGGGGCAGGGGTGAGGGAAAGGGCTCCACTGGGGCACAGGGTGACAGGTGGGAGAGGGCTGGGAGTCACATCCCAGACAGGGCAGGCCTGGGGACCCCTCAGCCACTGGACCAGCGTTGTCCTCTTCCAGCCCCGTTCCAGGGGCTGCTGCCCCCCGGGACCCTCTGGCAGCCACCCCAGGCGCTCCCGCCAGCCCCCGGGGCTTCACTGCACCTCCTGGCTTGGTGGCACCTGCAAGATGTAACCTGAAATAATTTTTTATGAGAAAAAGTAATTTATGAGCAAAAAAAAAAATAAATCCCCTCCCACCTCTCCCACCCTCAGTGTTTTCCTTGGCTGAGGGCACAGGCCCTGGAGCATCGCTCGGCTCCATCCTGAGCAGCCCCAGTCCCAGGTCCAGGCTGATGTGCAGTGTCTGGCCCTGTGCAGGGTACGAGCTGGCAGCTGCCTGCGTGCCAGGCAATGATCTGGGCAGGAAACGGCTTACATGATATTTTAAAAACTTTATTATTATTGGCCCGATGATATTTGACACACATGCTGGGAGCTGTATGGAAATCAGCACTGATAAAAAATACAGCAGTTATGACCCGTATTGATCAAATAGACAATGTAATAACAGCCTTTCTATTAAAAAAAAACCCTATCCAAGAGCCAGCTCTGTCCTCGTGCTGCCCTCCGGAGGCAGGGACCTGCGGCGCCATAGACCAAACCCGGGATGCTGGGATGGCTGGGAGGGGGTGTGGGGGGGGTTACACACCAGCACCCACGGCCCTGGGTGCAAAGGGGAGCTGGGACCAGCAACCACCGTCCTGAGTGCAAGAGGAGGGCTGGGACCAGCACCCACCACCCTGGGTGCAAAGGAGGGAGAGCCACGACCAGCACCCACCACCCTGGGTGCAAAAGGAGTGGTGCCTGGGGAAGAGGTAGAGCAAACCTCCACCCGGGCAATGCAAACAGGGTGTTGGAGGGGTTGCATCAGGGTGGGTCCTGTGGGAAGAGCACCCCCTTGGCCCTCCCCCCCATCCCACTGCATCCCACTTCTGCACAGGCTGCAACCCGGCTGCCATGGATGGGTGCAGGCCTTGTGCCACTGGGCAGCACCACAAGGTGATGCTGCTGTTCACACACACCCCAGTGCAAAAGTAGTCAGCAAGGAGCTTGCAAGAGAAGCACTGGGGCTGGGGGGAGCAGAGGGGGGAGAGAGGGTGTCACAGACCAGGTTAGAGCATAAATAAAACATTTAAATAAAGCAATAATTGCTCTCTGTGACTTGCCAACTAGCTGCTGGAGTAGAAATAACCAGCAGCAGGGTAGGGGGAATAGGGCAGGCACAGCCATCCTGGATTTTGGGAATGAAGGTGAGGACACCCAGGACCCTGGTTGTTCCCTGGAGCGGGGGCACAGGCCCCTCACCCCTACAACAGACCCTGACCACTGGGGACACAGCTCCAGGCTGGGCTGGCCATGAGGGTGGGTGAAGGTAGGGAGCAAGAACATCAGTGCCCAAGCTGGCACCAGGCTGGACCCTGAGCATTGCTGTGGTTCCAGAGCTGTGCCGAGCCAGGGAATGGGCTCATCCTGCAGCACCATGCTCTGGCATGGGGCAGAATCCCCATCCCATGTGTGTGCACGTGTCTGGCTGTGCACATATGTGCTCATGCATGAGCACAGGTGCCCTCATCCCATGTGCATGGGGCTGCAGGAGCCAGAAGGGCTGCAGGACACATAGCGGGGGGTGGGGGCAAGGGGGGGCTGGGGAGGGGGTCATTTCTCACCTCAGGGTTTGGTCTATAGACCCCAAAGGAACCAGCCCTGATTTCAAAGTTTCGCTCAGCTCCGCTTACTTCCATTTCCTTCTGGAAGCTGGAATTGCACAATTATCCTAAGCCTCAAATGAATTAAAAAAAAAAATCAAACAAACAAACAAAAAAATGAACAAAGAATCACGACACCCCCCCCGCCCCCCCACCTCATTACATATCTTTGGCAGCAATAACTTAAAATTGCGTCAATGTGGATTCAGTCAACAGCAAGGTTTTTTTTTAGGGTGGGGTTCATTTTTTTTTTTAAATCCTTTTCTTTAAATACAAAAATAGTGGGGTCAGCAGGTCCCTGGAGACCCCCTGCCCCGCCAGCCCTCCCTGTGCTGCTCCTCACTACAGCAGGGCAGGAGTCTCTCTTTGGGCCAAGGACTGCTCCCCAAAAAGCAAGGTGGGGAGATCCTTGGTCCCCCCCAAGCCGTGCTGCCCACCCTGGGTACAGGGGCACGATAGCTGGCAGCAGCCTCGGCGTGGGGTGCGGGTGCGCTTGGGACCCCCCACCCCCCCCCAGGAACGCCGTGGGGCAGCCGTGGGGCAGCCAAGCCATGGTGTGGGGCTACCAGCAGCGAGGTGCAAGGCCAAGCGTATGGCACTGGAGAGGGAATGGCACGGGATGCAGGGACAAACACTGCCTCGGTGAGCACACGTGGGCAAGAAGCCAAGGGGAGGGGGACTTCACTGGGGGGGGGGGCAAATGTTAGCGAGGTCAGGGCACTACCCTTTAAATGCTATAATTTATATATATATATGTCTATATATATATATTTATGTGTCTATTTATACACACACGCACACACACACACACACAGAGCCACTCGCACGCGCATGGCCGTCACCCACCGCCTGGCCCCGGGCCGCGCCGGCCCCGCTCCCGCTCGCAGCAGCAAAACTGAGTTCCTTCTGATAAAAATCTGCCTTAAAAAAAAACACAAACAAAACAGAGCGCGGTGTGGGAGCCCATGGCCGGACCCCGCTCCCGGTCCCACTGTCCTCCACTGCCCTGCGCTGGTGCTGCAGCAATGTTGGCTCATTCCCGGTCACCGTCTTCGCTGCTGCCTGCAATGAGTGGAGGGGTGGCATGAGCTCATGCCAGCGCTCCCGTGGGACACTCAGCCCTTCAGACAAGGTGACCATCCCAGTGGGGCACAAGGGCAGGGTGTCCCACACACCTCCCAGCTCCCAACATGGCTGGCACTGGAGGATGGCACATCTCCAGACCCCTGGAGGTGGCAGGGGATCCTGACCACCCACAACTCACCTCCTATGGAGTCCATGTCCGAGTCAGAGACATGGGTGATGGAGAACCGGGATACTGGGGCGGGCGAGACCGTGAACCGGGAGAACTGGATGGGAAGCACCTGCTTCTGCGCTGGCACCAGAGCGGATGGGGTGGGCAGCATGGGCACGGCCGTATCCGGCTCTGCTGGAGTTAGCGAGGCCATCAGGGATGGCTTCACCGGAGCGAGCGGAAAATCGTCATCCCACTCAAAGCCACCACCTGTGACACAGAGTGAGGGGTCTGAGCCCACCACGGGGATTACCCCAGCCTGACCCACTGTGCCCCCACCCAAAACCCCCAGCCCCTTACTCTCTTCCGAGGCATTGCCATCCGAGGAGTCATCCGAGGCTCCGAGTCTGTCTGCTGGGCTGGGAGGGCTATCGCTGGCAGGGGGCTGCCCTGAAGGTTCGGGGGGCTCTGGGAAGCTCAGCTCCCGCGTGGGGCTTTCCTGCGCAAAGGGAGACAGGTGGGAAGGGACCCTCACTGGAGGCACGGCTGGGGACAACTCTTCACCAGTCCCTGGAACCCAAAAACGTCCCAGGGCTGTGCCCATTGCCTCAGTCTGCCCACCCCGCAGCCGCCCACCTGGTCAAAGAGGTAGATGGTAACGTCATCGTAGAAGGAGACAGCCTTCTTCTTGCGCTCCAGGTCCTCGCAGAAGGCCTCAGAGAGCAGGCTGGGCATCTTGAGGAGGCTGCGCAGGTTCCTGCCGCTCTGGCTCTCAGCCACTACGATGGGCACGGCCGCCGGCTCCTCCTCGCTCTCCTCACTCTGCTCCTGGATGTTGTAGCAGCGCAGCTCCTCATCCGACTCATCACTATCCTCAGTGTCCTCCTCCTCTTCCTCTGGCTCCTCTCGGTGCTCGGGGGTGACCGACCGAGGCTCCCGGGCAGATGGGAGCGGGGAGAGGCCTGGGGGCAACTCATCCCCTGGTGGCAGAGTGCTGGGACCCCCCGGTGCATCACCCACATCAGTCCCCTCTGGGGGAAGCCCCGGTTCCCCAAGCCCTGGAGCAGGAAGCACAGTCTGTTTGTTCCCCACTGTGGCTCCCCCAAGTCCAGGGACCCCCTCTGGCACATGGGTCCCTCCGGTGGACACTGGCTCCCCAGGGCTCACCGGGGTCAAGAAGAAAGTCTTGGGTGGCACAGGGATGCCGCAGCCTGGGGAACCAGCATCTCCATCGCGACGCAGGGAGCTGCCCAGCACCAGCCCCGTGCCAGCGGGATGCTGCTCAGTGCCAGGTGCCATGGGGCCAGCTGGGACGGCCTCTGCCCCCCTCCAGTCTCCCACCAAAATTGCCGTCTTGGGTGCATCCACTGCAACGCTGGGCGCTGCCGGGGGGCTGCTGGGTGCCCCTGGAGGGTGCAACAGGTCCTCTCCCATCCTAGGAGCTCGCCCTATGTCCTGCACAGGGGACTGGGGACCCTCCTCTGCCTCCGGGGTCCGGGACCCATCACTGTCCTCCTCATCCTTGGGGCTGCGCTCAGCCTCGGCATCGTAGTCAGAGAAATAGGCAGAGTCACGGTAGGGGTTCTTCTCGGCCAGGCTGTGTAGCTCAGTGCCAAGGGAGGTAGAGAGCCGTGTTTCAGAGGCCAGACCCTCACCCTCACCCCCTGGCAGCCCCGGGGGTGGCTTCCCCAGCTGGCTGAAGGCCTCTGGCTCACGGGGCTCATGAGGCTCTTTGAGGACAAACTCAGGGGATTCATTGTTCTCAGTGTCGTAGCCGCTGTCGAGGGCCTTGGGTTGGCCGGCGGGCGTGAAGGCAGTGGGGCTGAAGACCTCACAGGAGCTGGTTGTGGAGCGGATGTCCAGAGACTCCAGGGAGTCCGGTGTCCCCACCTGCTTCTGCAGGGACTTGAGCGCTGGGACTGCCTCTGCCCGCTCCATGTAGTCCTCAGAGAAGTCGGTGAAGACGCCGGAGGTCAGCTCTGCTGTATCCTCATCGCTCCCCTCATCTGCGCTGGGGAAGGTGATGCTGGAGAAGGTCTTGTCCGGTGTCTGGTCCGTGGTGCTGGTGGCACACACGCTGCTTTCACTGGCAGCCTCCCCGGACACCGGCGTGGGGGCCTTGGAGGCCTCTGGAGAGGGTTGGGTGCCATCTGAGCTGGGCTCTGTGGGGATGCTGGGGCTCGGGGCAGCGGTGCTGGCCATGGGGGTGGCTTCCCCTGGCCCCGATGCAGCCGTGGTGTGGGGCAGGGGGCCGCAGGCAGGGCTGCTCCCCTCCCCGCTCTTGTCTGGGTGGGCATAGTGCTGGGCCCCGACTCCAGCTGGCAGGGCTGTGCCGGGGCCCCAAGGCGTGCCGGGGCTGCCAGCCAGCGCTGCTGCCTGCGAGTGGCCGGAGGTTGATGAGTCACTGCTGTGCCAGGCCTGGCGCAGCGGGGAGGGCGAGCGGCACGGGGAGGAGCTGCCGGCCGTGCCGGGGGGCTGATCTTGCCGCAGGCGGCGGAAATCGTGGCCCAGTGGAGACCCCTCAAGCTGGGACTGGCCACGCGGCACGGTGCCCAGTGGCTTGGCCATCAGCCCCCGGAAGGTGATCATGCGGCGGTAGCACCAGCTATCACCAGCCGGGGGCTCACGGGATTCCGGGCTCCCACTGGCAATGTTGTTGTTGGAGGAACTGTTGGAGGCCCAGGGATGCCGCTGAGCCAAGGGGCTCACGCTCTGTGGGTGGGGGGCTCCAGGGGGGCTGTCGTCGCCCATCTCCAGTGCCACGCAGTCCTGCTGAGCCCCGCTCTGTCCTGGCAGCCGCCCACCTGTTGGGGGTGCCTGCAGCTCCCCGTACCCCCGGGGGCTGTAGGTGCAGTTCACCGATGGGGAGACACCCAGCGGGTCAGCAAAGATGCTGGGCTGGAAGCCAGGGACAGACCAGTCCTGGCCAGCTGGCTGGGTGGGCTCCTCCTCCAGCAGGTACCCCTCGGCTCTGTGGCTAGGGGACGGCTCATAGTCCCGCGGCTCCTGCCCTGAGCAGGGGTAGGGGTAGTACTCGGCACACTCCCAGGAGCCCTCGCCCGCCGGCGCATGACCCAGCAGCGGCTCCATGCTGAGGGAGACAGTGGGACTGCTGTCAGAGTCGTAGGTGCTGCCGCTCCGGGCACCCTGGGCTCTCCAGCAAGATGGGGGGCGCGGCGACCCCGGCTCGCCCGTGGGGCTGTAGGTGCACATGGCGTAGTCCAGCTCAGCGCTGCCCTCACCAGGCCCCTCGATGCGGATGTAGTACTCGCTGTTGAGTGAGGGGCTGTGGGCACCCAGGATGGGCACCACACCGGGGGCCGGCAGGCCGGGGCAGCCTGGCGGCTTGCACTCGTAGCAGGAGGGTGAGACCCCCAGGCTCAGGTGCCCCGTGGTCGTGGCTGGGTAGTAGAGGTCGTGGTAGCGCGCAGCACTGCTGGGGCTCAGGGACCCCAGCGGCGCTTGGAAGTGCTCGGTCTTGGTGTGCTCCCACTTGTACTCAAAGTTGAGGCCATGGCTGGTCTCCATGACGGTGAGGATGTCATCCCCGTCTGAAGGGAAGCCATCAGCTGAGAACTGCTCCAGCAGTGGGAAGGAGGAGAGCTCGGCACTGTGGTGGCTGGCACTGGCGCTGCCGTTGGGCTTCATGGAGTTCCAGCGCTTCTCAAACTCCTCCTCCGCTTCCGTCGCCCCTTTGGCACAGAGGTAGGAGAGCAGGAGGTGCACCTCCTCTGCCGTTGGGCGCTGCTCCGGCTGCAGCCAGCAGAACTGCATCACCTCATACCTGCCACAGAGAGGGATGGGGATCAGCCCAGCCCTCTGCCCGCCTGGGGACAGGGAGAGGGAGGGGACAGGATGCGGCCACAGTCCGGCCCAGGTCCTCACCAGCGCTCCGACAATGAGAGTTTCAACTGGGGCTTGGGCAGCTTGAGCTGCTGCTCCTTGATAGCGTAGGCGAGCACTTGCCGGTCGGAGTAGTGGTCGTAGGGCTGGCTGCCCAGCTCAAACAGCTCCCAGATGGTGACACCCAGCGACCTGTGGGCAGGGTGGGATGCTGGGGGCATGGGGACACCCCAACCCCACCACCAGCCAACAGTTGCCCTTGATGCACCCCACTGAGGCTGCCCTCATACCAGACTCTGCACTCCCTGTCCCACCACGTCCCACCAGACCCAACTCACCAGACGTTGCTGGACTTGGTCTGGTCCACGATGAGCAGGTTGCCGTGCACTTCGTCGATGAGCTCGGGCGCAATCCAGCGCAGCGGCACCCACAGCTGGTCAGCCGTCACGAAGTAGTCGTCCTGCCAAGTATGTAGGGTCAGTACGAGAAGAGAACGTCAAACCTACACGTTAAGGGACCAGCCACACCGCGGCAAGAGCTATCCCCATCCCTGCCACCCTCTGCCCTCCTCAACTCACCCTTTGAAGCACCCCAGATCCCTGATTGCCCCCCGCCTTGTATACTGCTCCCTCCACCCAAGACTCCTCTGCCTGGTCCCCTGCCTCCCCATCTTGAGCCCCACAGCCTTCTCCCACTGCCCCCTGCTTCACTCCCTGGCTGTGATTTCAGCTCTGCCAGGAACCACAGGGAGCTGAGAGTGGGTAGGACAGACATACAGGCCAGACAGGCCCCCGGCCAATGTGCTGGCAGCAGCCTGCAGGGACCTGGCCCTGGCAGCGCACGTCCAGCCCAGCCCAGGCAATAACAGAAGCCCTGGCTACATCACAGTCTGCTGGGGAGGGGACCAGGACAATCAGAGTGGGGAGCAAACCCCCCCCCTTTGTGCTCAGGGGGAGCTGTCAGGCTGGGGGGACAAGCCTGGGGGCAGCCTGATCCTGGGGCGCGGTGTGGTCTGCAGGACAGCACCCACCACCACTGCCCAGCAAAGCTCAGGGGCTGGGGGGCTGCCCTGGCACCACTGGGGAGTGTGCATGGTGGGGTGCACGGCTCAGTGCAATCACTGTGTGTGTATCCATGTGTCAGTGAGCCTGCCAGGGGGTCCCAGCATGCAGCCCACAACCCCTGCCTTCCCCAAACCAGCCTTACTTTGTACTTGCAGTGTGAGAGCCCATAGTCCCCGATCTTGACGGTCAGGTCAGCGGTGAGCAGGCAGTTCCGCAGGGCCAGGTCACTGCCAAGCAAACCCCAGTGCTGTCACCACTGCTGTGGGGACTCAGGGGCCACCCACTGCCCAGAGACCGAGGATCTGTGCTCCGGGACCCCCGCCACAGTGCCATGGGCTGGCAGTGGGAGCGGGACAGCTGTGCTGCAGCGGATCCAGCAGTCTCACTGCCAAACACTGGGCTTGCCGATAACCAGCTACCAAATGCACAGTAGGACTGTCTGCACAGCTCCTGCTGCACCTCTCTCCATCCATCCATCCATCCATCCATCCATCCATCCATCCATCCATCCATCCAACTGTGACGCGCTGAGCCAAGCAGAAAGCGGGTGTCCCTGGGCAATGTGAGCCTTGGCACGGGGCTGGGCTCCCAGATGGCTGCTCCAGCCCTGGAGCAGTCATGCAGAGGGGTCACACGCAACAACCCCAGTGCGGCCGTGCCCACTAAGGCTGGGATGCCTGTAGGAATGTCCCTCTCTGACACAGCCACGCATCCCACCCACAGAGCCCTAAGATCCGGTGGCCCCTGATGGCAGCGCGCCCCCTCCTCAACAAAATCACTGATGCTGGAGTCTCTGTTTGCAACTCACTCAGCACCAGGATATTGTTGGGCAGGAGGAGCAGCAGTGGGGCAGGGACGCCGATATCCTGGTAACCTTGATCCCCCCCAGCCCCACTGGTGCACCAGCCCAGCCTACCTGTGGATGTAGTTGTTCCTGTGCAGGTGCAGGACTCCGCAGGCCACCTCACAAGCCATCCTCTGCAGGGTCAGTGGGTCGGGGGTCATGGCTTCGGCCCCCCGGCAGCTCCGCAGGTACCCCTTCAGGTCACCCTGCAGGGCAGTGCCACTGTCACCCTGCTCAGCGTTCAGCTGGGGCTCAGCCGTGCCCAGCAATGCAGAGCCCTGCCATGCTCCCTGCCCTGCTTGCAGCCCTGCAATCCTTCCCTGGTACCACACGACCAGAGCTCTCACCCCAGCCCCACTGCAGCACCTCACGGAGAAGGACAGGGCATCAGGGTCGTGGCAGACTCACCAGCGGGCAGAACTCCATCACCAGCAGGTATGGGGTGACCTCGGCACACTGGGCCAGGCACTGCAACAGGTTGGTGTGCTGGAGGGCCCTGTGTAAGCAGAGCAATGGGAATATGTTGGTACCACGCCAGCCAGGATAGGGGGGGCTGCAGCACCCCCCCGGGGAACCGTCTCCCAGGCCTCCTCTGCTGCTGCACCAGGGGCCAGCATGGGGACTGCCGGGAGCACTGGAGCGGGTACCAGCATGTCCCAGCACCCCAGGACACACCACAAAGGGGCATTTGTTTAGCTTTGCTGGGGCAGGGACCAGTTCTGTGCCCCCCCCGCCTGGGTCCTGTTCTGCCCATGACTTCACTGCAGCCTGCTGTCCCTGCACTGCAGCCAGCGGCTCCTGGCACAGCCCTCGTTGTACCACACAGGACAGAGCCGTGTTGCCCAGAGAGCTCAACCAGGCACCTCCACTGGGAAGCCACGGCTCTGCCTGGCAGCCAAACATGGCACAGAGGGTACCAGGCACCATCCTTCAGCATCCCCACTCCCGGGTGTGCCTGGTGCTGCAGCAGCACTGCAAAGCAATCCCAGACATACCTGTAAGGCTGTGCTTCCTCCAGGAACTGCATCTGGTCCTGCACACTGGCGCTCGCCTTCAGCTCCTTCACCACCACCTGGGTGCTGCTGATGCCCGAGTTCACCTCCCCCAGGAACACCTAGGGTGAAGGACAGGCTCGTCCCCCTCATCCTCAACCCAAGCACCCTCTTGCAAGTCCCAGGCCCCACAGACAGCATCCCACCAGGGTGTCCCCAGGTGACTCTGCATCTCACCTTGCCGAACCAGCCATGACCGATCTCCTTCAGGTAGAGAAGGCTCTGCCGCCCCAGGTCTGCCGACTTGAGGAGCTGCACTGTAACAGAGCACATCCAGCTGTCCGCATGCCCTCCTGCCCACCTGCCCGCCCACCCAGCCTGCCTGCATTACCCGCCAGTCCCAGTTGAGCCCTGGTGTCCCCTCGGTGCTCCAAGATGCCCATCCCTGCACTATGCTGGGGGTCTCCAGAGCAGCCATCCCCAGGCACCCTGAAGCCAGGGCATCCTCCTGTCCAGGCATCCTGCAGCCGCGCTGGCTGGAGGATGTGGGATACCAGTGTCCCCAAGCTGGGTGGTGGCAGCGAGCTGGCTCCCTGCCTCTTCTCCTCCCCAGGGATCAGGGAGAGCAAAGCCGAGTCCAGAGGGAGCTCTAGCATTTAGCCCCTTCCCAGCTGCCCCAGCGCAGGTCCTGCCCCTTGGGCACCCATGCCAAGGGCAGGCAGTAATGGGGCCATTGTTGGGCTGCGCCGCCTCGCACTGCGCCAGCCCCGTCACACTGCTGCCATTCTCCTGGCTGGGGAGCAATGCTGGATGGGAGGGGGCCGTGGCCAGGCACCCCCCACATTCCTCTCCCACTCTTGGGATTGTTTACACGGGACCATGGTTCATGGGGCGGCCACAGTTCGGGATGCCTGTGTCCCAGCCCACCCCAGTGCAGTGCGTGATGCTCCCGCAGGGTGGTTCCATGCATGGATTTGGGGACATAGGAACACCCTTGCACAGAGACACAGTGACAACCCCGCCCAGGACCTCGACTGCCTCTCCACTGCCCCAGAGCTTCTATTGCCAGAGCCAGGGCTCCACTGGGTCCATCCCAGGGGACCCACCATCCCTACCTCACCTTGCACCCCCTCCTCACAGCCCGGTGATGTAGGACCGCCCCCCGCCCCCAAACCTTAGTATATGGGGGTCCTACCAGAACAATCACCCGCCTCCACTCCAGCTTACCTGAGCGCCCCGGCTGCTTGGCCATGGGCAAGGAGACCTTGGTGAGGGGCAGGACGTAGACCTCGGGGCCATGTTGGGGGGCAGGCGAGCCCTGGGCCGAGAGCTCCGTCACGTAGTCATCCCCCTCGGTGTTCTCAAACTCCTGGGTCGTGGACGGCGCAGGGGGGCACACACCGAGCAGAGAAAACTGACCCCAGGAGTTCCCCACTGCTGGCAGCCTGCCCCATGCACCCCTCTGCCCACCATTCCAACAACAGACCCATGCCAGGCACGGAGACCCCAAAATCACACCCTCCCAGCACAGAGCCCTGCCTGCATCTTGTTGGCAGACCCACCCCCGGAGGGTGGCCCTGGAGGAGGCACCCACTCTCCACCGCCCTGGCACCCCATCCCATTACCTGCTTGCACCACCCAACCAGCCCTCGGCTCCTGAGAGCTGCCTGGGCGAGCAGGTAGGCGATGGTGAGCATCTCGCCGTGCCCCTGCCCAGCCCTGCCTCATGGTGCTGCCAACCCTGCCAGCAGCGCTGCCCCACGGCGTGCCATGCACCGCGACCCGCCCGACACGGGCAGTGGCCAGCCCCGGCTCTGCACCCATATATAACGGGTGCGGGGGCACGAGGGGGCTCATTGTTCCCCTCCAGCACGGCGAGGTGCTCCGGCCAGTGTGGGATGGTTACACAACGGTCCAACGTGTCCCCCTCCCTTGCCAGACCCCCTCCTGCCGCGGGCGCCACAAGCCTCCACAAAAATCCCAGCAATTAGGGAAAAAAAAAAATGTTTCTCGGCACATTCTGTGCCTGTGAGGTCAGGGTGCCTCCCACCCCCGGGGGTATGCGGGTGGGACCGCTGCAGCCCTTAACCATGCCGTGGCCTGGGCCCGCACAGAGCTGGGAGTATGAATGGGTCAGGATACGACCCACTATGATGTTGAGCCCCACAGATCCAGGGTCTCTGCAGAGCAGGGTGCCTAGCTGGGTCAGGATATGACCCACAGAGATGCTGAGCCCCACAGATCCAGAATCTGGGCATAGCAGTGAACTTGTCTGGGTCAGGATATGACCTGCTGTGATGCTGAGCCCCACAGACACAGGGTCTCTGCAGAACACGGAGCTTAATTGGATCAGAATATGACCCACAGTGATGCTGAGCCCCACACTCATGTTGAGTCCCCGAGATCCAGGGTCTGCAGCTTGGGGAGCCCAGCTGGATCAGGATACGACCTGCAGTGATGCTGAGCCTCACAACATCCAGGGTCTACAGAGCAAGAAGCTTGGCTGGGACAGGATACATCCTGCAGTGATGCTGAGCCCCACAGCATTCAGGCTTTGCAGTGTAAGGAGCCCAGAAGGGTCAGGATGCATCCAGCAGCGATGCTGAGCCCAGCAGCACCCTGACAGGCATGGAGGGGGGGGTCAGCTGCCCCAAACAACAGCATCCTGAGCTGGGACGCATCCTGCACTGGCGCTGGGGCTGGCCCTGGCAGCAGCGGGGGATCCTGCACGGGGCTCCTCCGGCCAACTCTGTCCTTCCCAGGTCCCCAGCTCACCTTGAAGCCGATGTCCCCCTTCTTGCAGCACAGGCAGGCCAACATGAGGAAGATGAAGGTGAAGAGCCCGGAGAAGGAAACAGCCACAACAGCCAGCGAGGAGGACCAGGAGAGCTCGCTAAGGGGGGTGCCGTCTGCGGGACAGGAGGGGCGCGGGCTCAGGGGACGAGGGGCACCAGGAGGGACAAGGCTGTGCCAGGGGGTCCTGTCCAGGTGGGGGTCACGGGATGAAGGGGCACATTGCAGCTTGCAGGGACTTTGGTGGGGAGCACTATGGGGGGGAAGGGGGGGTCCCAGCACTACTGTGCCCCCTTTACTGGCTCAGCCCACTGCCAGAATGGGTGGGGAGCTGAGGGGAGACCCCAAAAGCCAAGGCAGGATTCCACCGGCAGCTGGCACGGAGCGGGCTGGGGGCACAGTCCTCACTGATGCAGGGTGGCAATGACAGCCCATGCAGGGGGCCTGCACCAGCTCGGGGTCCCAGCACCCCTGGCCCTAGGGTTTGACCTCCAGCGGGTGCGACGACATCTGCCGTGGGCACAGCAGTGCCCCAAGGCCAGCTGGACACTGTGCCTGCAGGAGCCAGGAGGGTGGGAGGCAGATCCCCAGTGCCTGGGCATAGCCAGCTGCTGCTCCAAGCTCGGAGACAAGATTCCCCAGAGGAAGGGTCTGCCAGGAGCCCCCAGCCTGGCACAGGACAGACCCTGCTCCTGCTGCCACCACCAGCTCTGCCTCAGCCCCACACACCATCCCACACACACACGCAGCGCTGGGCAAACCGCAACTCCTGCCTCTAAGCACAATTCTGCACCATCTCTGGACCCCAGACCACCAGGCAGGGGGATGCCACCACTCCAGCCAGGTACTGCATCCTCCAGGCACCAGCACATCCCAAATCCAGCACCCACCACCCCGCTCCTGCCCTGCGTGTTCCCTCAGGGTGGCAGGGTGCATGGTGGCAGCAGTGGTGGCAGCGGTGGTGGCCATGGACCAGCTGCTGGTCCCCACCAAACCCCCACCGAAAGCTGCAGCTGCTGCATTACTATTCTGCCCAGAGCCTGTCCAAACAACCGGCGTGATTGTGGTGGGAGGAAGCCGGAAGGCCATGGTGCTGCCAGCGGAGCTGGCCTCGCCACAGACCCCCACGCAGCCCTGCAGTGCCCAGCACCCATCCCTGCCCGCAGGACATGGGGGCTGGGATGGGTGCCGAGCCTTAACCCATGGTCCCCCCAACACAAACCCCCATCCAGCACCGTGGTCCCTCCCCAGGCCACCGAGCACCCCCGGGGATGCCCATGGTGCACACACAGCTCCTGCGCAGGGACCACAGGGCATCGCCCATCACCAGCCCCGCACCCTGACCGCGCTGCCCCTCTGCTACCAACTGCACCGGGGTCAACACCACGTTACCAGCTCCCATGTGCCCTTGAGAAAGGCACCTGAAGAGTGCAGGAGGATCTCAGAAGGTCCCGCTATCCCAACAGGAGCCAGCATCACGCAGCTGCTCCCAGGTTCCATATGGCACCGCACGGTATGGGCACGGAGCACGGTACGGGCACGGAGCACCCTGACTACCGGCACAGCAGGGAGCAGACACACCAGCCCCGCGGGATCCAGCACAACCCAGACCACACCAAACTCTTCACCAGTGTCTGTGAAGGAGCTCAAGAACCATCTTCTAAAGCTCATGGATGCAATGCCGAACCTGGGAGGAGCTGGGGGTGGCGTTCCCCCTCCTTTCAGTTGGTTTCCATGGTGAACACACTTTGTACCGCGAATGTCACCATTTTCCCTGGATAGTGGGACAGCAAGAGAGAAAATGACTCACTGAAAAGACCCTTTTGAACGTCGACGGGGAGCAAAGCGCAGCGACAGAAGCCTTTTCCAATGGGAACCATCAGCTGAGCCACTCCTTGGCCACAGCTCGGAACCAGAGCTTTGCAAACAAACCACTCGCCAAACCTGGGCTGGGGAGGTCCAGTTGGTCCTGCCTCAGTTTCCCCACCTGCGCAAGCTGGGAGCCATGGCCACCACCACCATTGGCCGCCAGCATCCAGCTGCCCAGGCAAGCAAGCAATGCCCTTCCCCACAGCACAGGCATTCAACGTGGTGATGGGAAGTGTGGCATCATTCCAGGGGCCAAATACTCCCCAAAACAGGTCAAATGCACCTGCAGCAACAGCTGCCAGAGCACTGGGGTACAGGGAGCACCAGGGCACAAAGGAGCACTAAGGCACAGAGAATACCCAGGACACAAGGAACACCAGGACACAGGGAGCACTGGGGTACAGGGAGCACTGAGGCACAGAGAGCACCAAGACATAGGGAGCAACAAGATGCAGGGAGTACTAAGATGTAGGGAGCACTAAGATGTAGGGAGCACCAGGTCGCAGGGAGCAGGGCCAGCTGGATGCAGTGTGAAGGATTCCAGGGCTCTCAAAAGAAGCCAGGGGCCTCACTGCATCCTGCACCCCATCCTGAGGCTCTGCCCCCTGCTCTCTGAGGAGGAGCAGAGGAGCAGGGGCCCCTGGTACCAGCATCATGCCCTGTTCTTGCCTTGGTGCTTGGCACCAGCCCTGAGCTGCTCCCTAGGAGTCTGCTCGGATGTCCACCTGCTGTGATGGCTTCTGGGTCAAGGCTGGGGTGCTTGGAGACAGTCCGAGCCAAGCAGGGGGTGCAGGTAGGTGCATGCAGCACTGGTGGGGTGGAGGGGGCAGCACCCCTCAGTTAAGCCCTGCACCCCACACCAGCACAGGCACCAGGCTGGGGTAGCTGGCAGGGTCACCACCCTGCGCAGCCCCTTGCCCCGGCCATGGGGGTCTTATGGGACTCTTCCAGCTATGGTCTGCAGCATCTCTCCCCAAAACTGCTCGTGTAAAGTCAGCCTTGCCATTGGGGTCAGGCTGAGAACAGCCAGCTCGGTGCATCCTCCAGCCTGGCCAGCAGGAACTGCTGCATCACTCAGGCAGCACCCAGCACCCAGGGTCAGTCCTGGCCACCAACCCACCAGCAGCAGGGCCGGGATACACCAGCAGTTGTGTGCAAGCCAGGCAACACCAACCCATCACGGCAGCCAACCCTGCAGGGTGGGTACAGCCAGGGGGTTTGGTGGCAGCAGTGAGGCCACAGCTCCAGCCTCAGGAGCACCTGCCCCAGCCCTGCATCCAGCCCTGGGGAGCAGAATGGCAACAGAGAGATATCAGGGATGTTGGGTGCAGAGATGTGCAGCGGGATGCAGTGGGGTGCAGCAGGACATAGTGGGGTGCACTGGGGTGCACTGGGGTGCAGTGATGTGCAGCGGGATGCAGTGGGGTGCAGCAGGATGCAGTGGGACCCAGTGGGACCCAGTGGGGTGCAGTGGGGTGCAGTGATGTGCAGCGAGGTGCAGCGGGGTGCAGTGGGGTGCAGCGGGGCACATGCTGTCCTCCCACCCTATGGAGCTGCCACCGCACTCCCCACAGGAGACAGAGCCCTGCCCAGCACTGCCTGTGTCCTCCAGCCTATTCCATTGCCCACCCAGCCCCAGGTCACAGCCCCGAACACAGACTCCTAACGTGGATGGGAAAAGCCTGGGGAGGACCCAGACGTGGGGTGCTGGCCCTGCAGCACAACGCCACTGCCCGCTGTGCCAGCCACCGCGCCGGCAGCAGAGCAAAGCCCTTCCCTCTGCTGACTCACGTTTGCCGGGGGCCTGCGGCTGCCTCGCTGGCCATGGCACGCTGCCGCCAGGCTGCTCTGCGTGCCGGGCGATGCTGCGGCCGCCGCTCGTCTCTCTCCGGTGCAGCAGCTGACGTGTGCGGAAGGGACGAGCCAGGGGCTCCCGCGGAGCCCGGCAGCAGCTCAGGGAGAAGCCTGCGTGCAGGGCCAGCCACGGGCAGGTGGCAGCCAGCTCCTGCCCACCCACCTGGGCGCGGGCAAGGCTCCCGGCATCCTCTTGGATGAGGCAGAGCGCGCACGATGGCCCCAGGGCAGATATCTGTGGGGCAAAGGGCATAGCATGGTATGGCCCCCTGCTCCTGTCTGGCCTCTCACTGAGGACCTGATGCAAACCACAGCCCCGTGCCTCAGTTTCCCCGTCTGTAATTCAGAGAGTGTGGCTGCCCCCGGGACCGCTGAGGGGCTACACGGAGGGGTGGGGGCTCACAGGGCAGTCCCGTAGACGATGGATGCATCAGGAGCACAGTCTGCACATCTCCCCCTGCCCCTTCACCACCCGACCACAGCTGCCACTCCAACCCCATGAACCCATCAGATACAGCACCCCAGGGTGCAGCCTCTCCTGGGTCAGGTTGCAGAACCCTGGGAGAGGATGGATTTGGGCAGGGACCAGGGCAGGATTCAGGCACGGAGAAGGGCTGGATTTGTGGGGAGGACAGGATTCAGACAGGGAGTGGGGCAAGGTTCTGACAGGATGCAGGGTAGGATTCCAGCAGGGAGTAGGGCAGGATTTACGCAGGGAGCAGGACAGGATTCTGGCAGAGATTTGGGCAGAGAGCAGGGCAGGAAGGAGGAGGGCAGGATTCAGGCAGAGAGCAGGGCAGGATTCAGGCAGGGAGCAGGGTAGGATTCGGGCATGAATCAGGGCTGGATATGAACATACAGGACCCATCAACACCTCCAGCCACGTGCTCAGCGCTCCCTTGCCCCGGCAGCTCTCCCAGCACAGACACAGCCTGGTAATGTGTTCAGCCTCAGGTCCATGGGCAGCTTCCAGAAAAGCAATTTTACACCCCACAGGATGAGCGCTCTGCTCACCCACACGCATCCAGGCGGCAAGAAGCCATCCGCTGCCATTTATCACGCAACTGCTCCTCACAGATTGTCTACAGCTCCAGAGGGAAACTGAGGCATGAGGAAACTGGGGAGCAAGGAAGAAACAGTCCCCAGTTTTTTGCACCCCTCATCCCTTCTATCATGGGTTGGGGCTGGCACTACCCACTGGTGCCGCCCACCACGGAGCTGGTACCCGCAGCATCCTCCACCAAGATGAGGTGGAAAACCCGCATTCCCTCGCAGCAGCCAGCCAAAACCAGGGCACGAGGCAGCAGCACCCTGTACCCACTGGCCCGACAGACCTTCTCCCACCAGAAACAGCCAGAGCCATTTGGACAACCTCTCCAGTGATTAATAGATCAGTTACTTCTAAATGCGAGGCACACCTTGTTAATCTGCTCTCCTTATGTATCTCTTAATGTGGGCTTACTTAACCAACGCGGAAGTATTTTAAAAGCATTGATTCTTGCCTCTTAATTCTGGTTTCATCATCTTGGGATGAATTAGCAGTAAAAAAATAATTACACGGAAAATAAAAAAAAAAAAAAAAGATCATCCATCATTTTCTAACGCGATGAAATAAAAATTAGGAGTGTAATAAGTACAGGCCAAGCCACATCATTGTTGTGCACACACCAAGCGTGTCAGCCTGATTAGAAACAAAAAATCAAGATCCTCCACCAAAGCCTGCCCTGCCGCAGAGCTGGGTTTGCAGCTGACACAGCCCAACTGCGAGCAGCTTTCTCCATTTTCTGAGAAAATAATATCTAAAAAAACATAGAAAGCGAGATTTGGTTGATCATTTAGATCAAATTCTAGTGCTTGGTGTTTTAAATCAGATCTGGACCGGGCGCTGCGAAGCCTCCCACGCTGACAGGGATGCTACGGTGGCATCATGGCAAACCCGCTGTCCCGAGGGACAGGGAGCAACGTCAGCCCTTCGTGCCCAGGGGGGAGCGTTCACACCAACCCTGCCCCTGCCCCAGCAGGGACCCTGCCAGCCCCGTGCTGGGAGCGGTGCCGGTAGCCAGGGCTTCCCACAAGCACGGCAGCGCGGTCCCGTCACTGGCAGCATGTGGCACTGGCCGAGACGAGGCTCTCGCCAGCCGGCAAAGCCGTGTTTACGTAACGGCGGGAGAGAGGCAGCGCGGAGTGGGGCAGCCTATTTTTATCAGAAATGCTCAGTGACGTTATGAAACGAGAAGCTTCAGCTCCAGAACGGAGCGGCGGAGGAGCAGGACCCTGCACCGAGGGGCAAGAGTGCCGAGGGATGGATGCTCCTCTGGGCAGGCAGAAATCCCATGGCATGGGCTCAGCACCCCCCACCAAGAGCTGAGCTGCTCCAGTGATGAAGCCAGGGGCTCCCAGGGGCTTCCCTCTCACCTGCCCCACACCTCAGAGACACACGGTGCTGAGCTACGGGGCAGCAGCCAAGGGCACTTTGCAGTCCTGCGTGTAAGAATGCCACCTGAGCAGAGAGGACCCCAGGGATCCCAGGCAAGGAGCTCCTCCAAGGAGCTAGCAGAGCAGGAGGTGGTTGGAGACATCCAGAGCTGTAGTGCTCAGTCCTGGCCCCAAGTGTGTGCCAAGGACCTGGCATGGCCCTGTATGTCCGAATGCCATCCAGACAGAGGGGACCCCAAGGATCACGGTCAATGGGCTCCTCAATGGAGCTGGTGGAGCAGGTAACTACCAGTTCCTGCCCTAAACATGTGCTGAAGGCCCTGCATGGCTCTGCCAGGGCACAGAAACCTGGCATAGTATCCACCCCATGCTGTATTGGGTAAAGCCCCCATCCCCGTCTGGCACAGCCCAGATTCAGCTGCCCCAGTCGGCAGTGCAGCGAGGATGCTCTGGACACTGAGCTCGGAACCAGGCAGCCTTGCACCCCTCTGCACCCCTCTGCTCTCAGCCAGCCCCATGGCACCCACATCACCCATCACTCATGTACACAAAACAGCCCAGAAAAATCCCTGCTTTGCCATAGCAATGGTGGTGGGGATGACGCAGGGGCGGGAGCAGGATTCAGCCCTGCTCCCAAACATCCACCTCGGGTACAGCCACCGCAGCAAGAGCTGGGAGGAGCACCCCCCCCCCCCCAGGTATTTCAGAAAGATGAAGGCCTATGGGGGCCAACACAGTGGCCGGGCACTGGGATACTCTGGCACAGCCGGGACGGGCGCCTGGGAGCACCCATGGGAGAGCAGCGCCCTGCCCAGGCACAGAGGGCAGAGCCAGCCCTGCCCAGCCAGGCGAGCAGCGCTGCTCCATTTACTGCATTTGCCTACACTGGAATTTTCCTTCGCTCCAGTAATTAAAACAAACCACTTTAACACAGCTGCTGGCACCAGGCTGCGGAGGAGGACATCGGCCGTGGCTGGCAGAGAGGAAGGGATGGGAAGCAGAACCCCCTGGTGTTTGTTGCCTTCATCCAGGGCTACAGGACAGTGGCTCTTCAGGAAATCCTGGACCTGCTCTCCCTTCCTGTGGTGCTGAGCCCATCCCAGGCCCTCCAGCCCCAATTTCTCTCCATCATTCAGCCAGCCCCAAGCACCACCTGAGAGCTGTGCACCAGTGCATCCCAGGATGCTCCCTGTCCCCCTCCACCAGCCGTTAGGCCAGGCTGGAGCAGCTCTGATAGCTGAGCTGATAGTAAACGATATTATGGCAGTAATTGCCCTAAGACGGCCACACAGCACTCTCTGCCAACATTTCCCCAGGCTGTCAGGGGGATTAATGCCCAGAGGAGATTTATTTTCCTGCCACTGGGCATGCTGACTCAGCACAGCTCAGCTCCTCTCCGCGCCAGCTCTGTCACCCTCCAGCTCCACGCTGAGCTGTGTCCCCATTGGGTCCCTCCAGCTCAACCCACCCTGATGGGCAAAGACCCATCAGGGATGTGCCAGGACACTAACCAGGGCAAGAGCAGATGGAGATGAGCAGTGGCTGCAGGGCATGGCCAGGACCAGCATCCCTTCATCCCAGGCAGCAGATCCCAGTACCTCTGCACTCACCAAATCAGCACGGCTTGGGGTAGAAACAGGCTCAGACGTGGGACAAGAACAGCCCAACTGCCCCTTTAAGTGCAGAAGCTGCCTGACCTGGCAGTGATTTTCCAGCCCAGGGATGGTGAGGAAGCGTAACACGAATGAAAACCTGGGAAGTGCAAGTTGTCCCCTCTGCCTGCCCTGGCTGCAGGCATAAATCACAGAATCATAGAAAGGTTTGGGTTGGAAGGGACCTTGAAGATCATCCAGTTCCCCTGCTGTGGGCAGGGACATCTCCCACTACACCAGGCCGCTCAAGACCTCATCCAACCTGGCCTTGAACACCTCCAGAGAGGGGGCAATCTGGAGGAATACAGCGTACTTTATGATAAATCCTCAAAACAAACATTAATAGAAATGAAAGGGAAAGGTGCTTTAGTTGAAAGTGATAACAAAAAGCCCATCACACACAACATTTTAATAGAAGACTAGTAAGGTGCCTTTTTTCACTATCATATCACTTATCTGGCGCTTCTGTGGCAGCTGGAAATAGTAAATATTCAAACAGAACAATGCAGACCCCTCATGTCAGCGGGAAGGATGCAGCCATGTGCACGCTGGCAGTGCCAGCTCTGCCCCACGGACCCCAGTGCTGCTGGGATGGCGAGGCTCTGGCCAAGGCAGGTTGCACATCATGGGCACGTGGGCACTGGAGCTCACGGTGCTGTGGAAAGTAGTGCCCGTGGGCCGCTCTGACACAGTGTCCCACGGAGACCTGGAAGCACCAGGCAGGGAGCCCGTGAGTCACAGCCCACTCCCCGCCCCGACAGCACGGAGCCCTTTCAACCCAGCGTATTAATTTCTCCTAATTGGCTTTGACAGGGAACCGTATCACCATCCAGAACGCAATCGCCCGTGTGCATGGGGGAGCGGGCAGGGAGCAGCACACGGGGAGAGGGAAGGAGAGGAGAAGGAGGGAGAAAAGAGGCACCCCCGGGGGAGCAGATCCGGCTGCCTGGCTCTGTCCCCCTGCTGAGTGGGGTCCAGCTGCACTGCAGCGCTGCGCCAACGCCATCTCCCACGGCAGCCCTGCTGCCAGGCTATGTCAGGGCCAGGGGCTCGCCACACACTGCTGCTGCCCACCCCCAGCACCCCCATAGGCACCAGGACTGCCCCCTGCCTGTGTGCCCAGCTCTTTCTGCCCGTGATCCTGGACAGACGGACGGGTCCCGTACCATTGGCACCTCTGGTGACCATCCCCTCATGGGAAGCGTGCAGTGAGACAGGACACTGGCCATGGCACTGCCCCAGCCAGGCTGCATTCTGCCTCGTCGCAGCCACCATCTTCCTCTCCCACCTCCCTGTCCCAAATCCCCTCTTTGCCCCAGCAGCACTTTCTCCCCATCCACCTCCGGTGCCACCAGCACGGTTGGCACGAGGGTGGGAGCACAAAGGGTGCCCAGCCCTGGGTTTGAGGTATTCTGTGTACTGTGGCCCCTTTGTCACCACAGTGCCCCAAGTCCTTTTCCATCCCCATGCCAGGAGTGGACAGTGATGCTGGACATGGAGCACCAGCGCTCACTGAGCTGTTGCTGCCATGCAGGGCAGGGGATGGTGGCACACATAAGTTGGGACCAAAAACACAGAGTTGGGGGGACTTCTCAGCTGATCCTGCTGTGGGTGCACTGCCAACCCTCACTCCAAAACCCAGGGTCCAGGAGCAGGGTCCTGCAACAAGAGTGGGAAGCAGAGACGCCGCAGCCACCGGCAGCCAGCAACACCTCACCAGCCACCGTGGGACAGGGAGAGGGGCCAGGGCAGGCAAGGGGAGGGAAAAACAGAGAAGAACAAAGAGATGTGGGAGAGAGGATGTTTCTCATGACTTCAAAACATGGTTCTGGGTCTGAGGTGCAGGCTGGGAGCCTGGAGGGCAGGCAGTGGGTCAAGGAGGGGAGCAGCCCTTTCCCCCAGCAGAGACACCCTCATGTCCCCAAACAGTTGTCATCGGCTTCATTGGGAGAGGACAGGGTGCCACTGACCCCAAGCAAAACACTGCTGGGGTCCTTCTGGGTGCTATGGTCCCTTTGCCACAGCGGTCGCCCAAGTCCTTTCCTATCCCCATGCCAGGAGTGGACAGTGATGCTGGACATGGAGCACCAGCGCTCGCCGAGTTGTTGCTGCCACATGGCATGGGGTGATGGAGGGGATGCGGTACTTCACCTTGGCTGGGATGCTGCAAGTCACAGTGCTTCCGGGGCAGGGAGTGGGCACACGGTTTCCATGGGAAGCCTGAGGAATCCAGGCTCCAGGTTTGAGGCAGGCAGTGTGGCAATGCCTCTTGTCAGTAGGACAGTTGGTGTCCCACTGGTGGCTCTGGTGCTCCGTGCACCATATGGGAGCATCTCCAGGTCTGGCCTGTGGATGGGCACAGCAAGACCGGGACCGAGGCCACCAAGCTTGGCACTCCTTCCTGGAGCACCTGGTGAGGGAAGTGAGTGCATCCCCCGAGTGGTGCATGCACAGCCCGGCACGGGTGCATCTGATGGCCAAGCCAAGCACCCTCACCAAAACCAGAAACTGAGGCCAGAGCACAGGTTGCTGCTGTCAGCACATCCCTTCAGCACCTCCATCCCAGGTGACACCAGTGTCACCGCTCCCTGCTGTCAGCTCAGCCAGTGGCCCAGCGGCTGTGGCTTCCCACTACCCTTCCCTGGAGGATGCAAGGACACGGGGCTGGGAATATCTCTGCTCCCCCCACAGAGCTGGAGCCCCTAGGGTTGTCCTGTCTCCCACCGCAGTGCCACGGTGCCACTGAGCCCTGCAAAGCACTTCCTCCTCTTCCATGCCAGCACCACCAAACCCTGGGGAAACCAGGCTGGCGCAGGCGGCCAGCGACACCACACAGGCAGGAGGTGCTGCCAGACGGACAAAACCTACAAAAGCCACGAAATAGAGAATACATTTTGTTCCCCCCTTTAATCCCTCTCCCTGCCAGGAGCCGTGGGTGGCAGCCGTATGGCAGTAGCCGAGCCCCGGCACGCAGCAGCACAGCGATCGGCAGCGATGGAAACCTTCATGCAGAAGGATTTTTAAATCAAACATGCCCTGCAGATCCCCAGGGTGACAGGATTAGCACAGCAAACAGGGCACCTCAGGAAAAGCCAGAGAAAAATCACACCAGGAGCTGCGAGCAGTAAACACGGCTCCATTCCCAGCGCTGCCACATTCCTGATGCAAATAAAAAGGTTTTTCTCTTGAACAGAAATCAATGCCGAGTAGGCTGGGAACAAAGTCTCTGGCAATGGGGACGCGGTTTGGTGAGTCCTGGCATGGTTCATTTTTAAATCCCTCTGTGGATTCAGAACATCCGCAGCCAGGCGAGTGGGAGCCTTGAGCTGCAAAGGCAGGAGGGACAAGGAACCCAGCTGGGAGGGATGCAGGAGCCCAGTACCAACAGCCAGAGCCTCCACTGCCACCACATTCAGCATGGGCAATGCTTCGCCTCCTTCGCGGTGATGGAGGAGGCACAGGAGCCGCGGCATCGCCACTTGGCTGCTGGACCCTGACACACATTTTCCCCGGTTTGGTAAACAAAGGACCAGCGTCAAGAGCTTCACCAGCTTTGTTGGACATCCCCGTGCCTCGCCAGGGCTTCCCACCTTGGCCGTGAGTCCCGCGCACAAGGGCTCCCAACGCCCTGCACGGATGTGATCCCACACCTGCAGGGATACGGGACGAGAGGCAACTGCGGGCATTGGGCAGCCGAGGAGGGGAAAAGGCAGAGGAGAGGAGGAAGCTGCTGCCGCAGCAGCCTCAAAACACGCACACACAAAGCCAGCCCCAGCTCTGCTCCCGCGTCTGCAGCATCCTCCTGCAGCTGCGACGCGGCCGAGGCCGTAGCACAGCACCTTACATAACAGCCTGCACCCCGAAACGCCCGTTCTCTGCCTCCCGGCACCTCGCTGAGCCTCTCCCAGCCCAAAGGGTGACCATCAGCCCCCAGGCCAGCAGGCAAACAGGCATCACAGGCATTCAGGGGCTCAGCCCTGGCACCAGCGTCCTCCCTCGTCCCCATCCCCACCATTCCCGTTGTTATGGTTCTATTCCAGCCCCAGAGATGCCTTCAGAGCCCCCGGGATTCCTCCGCGCGCTCCAGCTTGGGGATCACAATGAGGCTGCGGCAGCAATCCCGCCACCGTGCCCAGGTGTCCCGGGGTGGCCAAAGGCAGCAATTGGGGTGCGGCCAGCAGGACTGGGAGCCCAGGGAGTGACATTTGGGGGTGACAAGGAGGGGATACTCCGTGCGTGGTGCAAAGGGATGGCAAGCAGGGACTGGGGACCAGGGGAGCGGGGATTGGAGGAACAGGAATTGGGGGAGCAGGGAGTGGGGAAAGAGGACTGGGGCAGTGGGGACTAGGGGAGCAGGGAGTCGAGGAGAAGGGATGGTGGGTGCAGGGATTGGGGGAGTGGGGATCAAGGGAGCAGGGAAGAGGGGATCAGGGGAGCGGGGATGGGAAAGCAGGGACTGAGGGAGCAAAGACTGGGTGAGCAGGGACTGGGGAGCGAGGACTAGGGTAGCAAGGATTGGGGGAGAGGGGATTCCGGGAAGCAGGGATCGGGAGAGCAGGGATGGGGGAGCAGGGACCGAGGGAGGGTGAAGCAGGGATCAGGGGAGCGGGGATGGAAGGAGCAGGGATGGGGGGAACAGTGATCGGAGGAGCAGGGATCAGAGAGTGAGGATCAGGGGTGCAGGGATTGGGGGAGCGCGGATGGAGAGAGTGGGGATGGGGGATCGGGGAAACAGGGATGGGGGAGCGGGGATTGGGGGAGCGGAAGATGCGCGGGGAGGGGGGGACCGGGGGGCGCGGGGGATGCGCGGGGGATGCGCGGGGGCACCGGAGCCGCGCGGCGCTCACCGGGGTCGAAGTGGGAGCTGAAGGCGAGGCTGGGGCTGAGGCCGGCGGCCGCCATGGCAGCGGCGAGCGGGCCCATGGCGCGGCGGGAGCCCTCCCGGCCGCCGCTGCCGCTCGCCCCGCGCGCCGCGGCTCCTCCTCCATCGCGGCCCCGGGCCCGCACCGGGGGAGGGGCCGAGCGGGGGGGCGGGGGCGGTGCGGGCGGGGGCGCCGCACCGGGACCGGGACCGGGACCCACACCCGCACCGGGACCGGCATCCGCACTGGGACCGAGCCCCCCCCGGGACCGCACCGGGACCCGCGTTCCCCCTGCACCCTCACCCGCACCGGCATTGGCACCCAGCACTCGAGCTTACCCAGAACCCGCACCGGGACCCGCACCCGCACTGGGACCCGTGTTACCCCGGGACCTGCACCAGCACTCGAACTCTCCCGGGACCGGGACCCGCACCTGCACCCTTATCGACACCGCACCGGGACCCGAGTTCCCTCGCGACCCGCACCGGCACCCGCACGTGGACCGGGACCCGCACCTAGGACCGCACCCAGACCCTCCGCCCCCCACACCCCGCAGATCCACCGGGACCCCCAGGAGCTGGAACGGGACCCCCCGAGGGGCAGCCACCGGGTTCCCGGGCCCGGGGATGAGGATGAGAGCCCGGATGGGGACAGGACCAGGGATGGAGATGGGATTGAGAATGGGGATGGGACCGGCAATGGGACCAGGGATTGGGATCAGGGATGGGACAAAAATGGGGATGGCAATAAGGGATGGGGTTGGGTCCAGGAATGGACATGAGACCAAGGATGGGGATGGGGATCAGGGATGAAGATGGGACCAGGGATGGGAATGGGAATCAGGAATGGGGATGGGACCAGGGATGGGAATGGACATTAGGGACTGGATTGAGGACAGGACAGGCATTTCTGCCCTCCAGCCACCCCTTTGCCCCCCCAGCCAGCCCCACACATGCTATGCTCCCACCCTGCACCCAGGCTGGACACCATCCACACCCCATCTCTGTACCAGCACAGCCTCAGTCCTGCAGCCCTGGGACCCAATCCCAGGATGGGGGGATTAAAGCCCCTCCGGCAGCACCTCACCAGGCCAGCCCATGGCACAGGATCCCTGTCAGGGAGGGGGCTGCCCCACTGCAAGGCTGCACAGCTCGGCCTCGTGTGCTCGACACCACAGCCCCAGCACATGGGACCATATCCTGCAAACATGGGATGCTCTATAAACCAAATGGTCCCAATTCCTTGGCTGGGAACAGCCCACAGCTTCCCCTACAGCCCCAGGAAGCTCCTGACCACCACCTGGCAAAGCTGTGGATGCAGCAGTCACCAACTACACCCAGCTCCAGAGAGCAGCCAGGACTCTGGTTGGATCCAGGTTCCTTTGGGGTAGCACTCCCAACCTCGCCCCATGAGCTCCATTGCAGGGCCCACCGTTGTAGGACAGGGGCTCACCTCATGCAGGCCTCAGCTCTAAGCACGGGGCTCACGCTTCCTCACAGTTGGGTTTTAATATTTAAAGCCAAATTTTGCCTACACGATTAATTTTTTACAAGATTTTAAGCTTGCAAAGAACACCACGCGGCACATGTCACGTCGCCGCAAATAGATACAGGGCTGGAAAAATTACAGACTGCTGGGAGAATAAACACACTCCCGGCAGCCGGAGCCAGCTTGCTTCTCCAGAGCCTCTGCATTTTGCAGCTTAGACCTGTGTGGCTCCAAGGTCCCTCTGCGAGGGGCAGCAGGTGATGGCTGACCCCCTCACCACTCATTTGATGCTCCCTGGCCAGGGTGCAGCCAATGGGCATCCCACTGCCCTCACCAGCCACCCTGGGTCCCTGGTCCCTCCTGGCCACGTAAAGGGCCACATCCCCACGAGCCTGTTCAGCACATCCTGGGAGCCTCCCAAGTTCTCCCATACACCTTCCATGCAAATCCAGCACTGACCCAGCATGGCACCCAGCACCCTAGGAGTGGATTTGGGCTGTCTCGGAGGTGTGGTGGCATCCACACCAGACGGAGAAGGCTTGGGGAGTGGGATCCGCGTACCACCAGAGGACCAGGACAAGGGTGGGCTGGTGACAGGTCTGGGGCTGGGATAAGGACATGGAAGAGGATGAGGTCAGGGATGGGACAGTGTGTGTGCCTGCCCAGCACAGCTGCACTACCCTGACCTCCTTGGGGAGACCTGGGACCCCCAACTAAGCTGGGACCCTGTGCACAGCAACCTGGACCCCCAGCTCAGCCAGAACCCACACACGCCCCCCTCCCATGCATTCTCCTTGCCCAGGTGACAGCCCCAGCAGCTCCATTCAACACAACCAGGAGCAGGGTTGAGCCGTGTTGGAACGCCTCAAACCCAGCACCCTTGATGGGTTCTGTGCCTCTGTCTGCCCTCCTCACACCCCAGTTCCTTGCAGCTCTCTGATGTGAAAGAGAGGATCCCAAACAACTGAGGCCAAAAGCCCCAGCAAGGATCTGGGGTGAAGTCCTGAGCTCAGGACTGTGGTGGGCATAGTCCCACCTTGGGCAGAGCCCTGCACCCAGCAAGGGAGACAACGTGGCACCATCCCGAGAGGCGTCCCCTCCTCGGCCGAGCAGTGCTGCTCTGTGTCTCGGGCAGGCGAGGAGCACGCTCGCCCCAATTAGCAGGAGAGATTACCCAGCATGGATCCTGCCAACTTGCTCCAGCTTGTCGGCTGATTTGTCTGGGGCCGCAGCTAATCCCCGCCGGGGCAGACACCAGATTGAGCCACGATCTCTGTGCCGCGGCTGCCAAAAGCACCCTGCGCTCCTGACCTCCTTCCCAGCCCAGCTCCGCTCATCCCACCTAATCCCGGCAGGGGGAGAGGGGCTCCTTGGGGATCTTTGGCAGAGCTTGTGAGGGCCACACTGCCACTGCCAGTGTGGCCAACCGCCCGCTGTGCCACTGGCCAACTGGGACAGGGTTTGTGCCATGTGGCTGACAGTCCCGGTCCCGGGGGAGCCCCGGGATGGAGGGAGGTGGGCACAGCAGCAGGGCCCAGGCAGCCAGCCGGTGAAAATCTGCATCCCTGGTTATGCAACGCCGCTGATTTATTCATGCCTGAACCGGGCACTGGCCTAGAAATGAGCCTTGGCGATGGTGGGGAGGGGCAGGGCTGGGAAGACACCGGAGGAGCGAGCTCAGGAGAGGCTGCAGAAGCAGGGCTGGGCACACAGGGTACATAGAGGACCGTGCAGGGGTGCCACACGGGGCACAGGGTGCCACCACCCAACACATGGCCAACAGGGCTGTGCAACAGGCAGCGAGGGGGCTGATGCCCTCTTCTCCTCACAAGCCAGATTTCATGTTACTAATCAGTTTAAGCACAGCAGCGCCCAGCGCCCAGCCAGGGCTGCGCTGGGCCAAGAGCAGGAGACGCCAGCAAAAGGCTCTGGATGGCCCAAGCGGAGGCTGGGAAGGGGTGGAAAACGGAAGCGGCGCTCAGGAAACAGAAAAGCAACAACAGTGAAAACAAGCACCGTGCCCAGCCTTTCCCAGCAAAATGGGGCTGCCTGCTCCTTCCTGGCCTTGCTGAGAGGGGTGGCTCAACCAGTGGAGACCAGCACAGCTGGGCAGGACCCAGCCAACCCCTACCTCTCCCACCACAGCCAGCAGCAGCCTAGGGCTGGAGCAGCTGCTCGTGCACCAGGACATCCACACCAAGTGCCATGGGCAGGGTCAAGAGGCATCCATGTGTGCCTTGGGACCACATCCCCACCCCGGGAAGCTGCAGCCCACACCAGGATAAATGCCAGCACTGGGAAGCAGCCAAGCTCCTCTGCAGCTTCCTGGGGTGACAAAGAGTCCCTCTGCGCCTCACCCTCTGGCTCCACTTCTCCACAAGAGGAAGAGGGATCTGCCATGGAGCGGAGGGCAGACCACCCCGTGCTGCCCAGCAGAGTGCACGGGCCAGCAGGATGGATGGAAAACACCCTGGGATTCAGATAAGCAAACCTCTGCTCGCCCCCTGCACTGAGCCCCAGCCTCCTTGGAGGGAAAGGGCTGCAGCAGAGCGGTCGCACGCTCCCTGCCAAGAGGAAACAGATGCCGCCGGCCCGGCCCAGGCATTTCCCGTCACTATCAGGGGGTGCTGAGAGATTTGCAGGTAGCAGAGGCTGTGGGACCACGTCCTGCCCTGGCATCATCCCAGATATTTCATTTTAGGAGGGAAGCAAGGCACAGAACAGGGAGTTGTGCGCAGGCTACTGGGTGGCAGCTCTCCCCCATCAGTTGGTGGGAATAGAGGGGCTCAGCCTGGCCCTCAGAACAGGGGCCCTGACCTCAAGATCTCCAGCTACTCATGAAGGGTCCCCCAGCTCAGCTCCCATGCGAAGATGTCACTGCTTATGCCCAGGCATGGATAGGCACAGGCGAGGGAAGAATGAAGTGAAGAACAAGAAGTGGTGGATGCCAGTAGGGCAGAGGTCTCCTTCCCTCAGGGACACAGATGGAACATGGACAGCTGTAGAAACCAGCGCGGATTTATTGTTGAAACACAACTTCCCAACACTCAAAGGCTGCCGAGTGCCCCCGCAGGGCTCATGGCCACAGGACCAGGACTGTGGTGTGGAAAACGAGGGTGGAGGGGAGGGAGAGCCCGACCCTAGTCCCACACACAGGGGTGATCATTTGGTGGCCAGCAGCTGCTTTCGCTGTTGCTCAAGGAGGGCTTCCAGGTGGTCAGCTCTCTGCACAACTGCCTGCAGCAGAGTAGATGAGAGCGAGAGCTTGCTGTGCCCTGGGGCTGAGCCACAGCCTGAGGGGCAGGGGGCACTGGGGCTGGCCAGCCCCTCACTCACCTCATACTGCTTCCGAAGGCTGCTCACGCTCTCCTCCTTCCTCACAAGGGCCATCTTCACCCTGAGACAGACACCGAGAAGCTGAGGACCCCATCGCCAGTGCCCGGCTCTGAACACCAGGCTGGCACTGTGCCCCAGGAGGGCAATTTCAGCTGCAGGGGGAGGCCCAGCCCCTCTTCTATGATTCCCTGACCCAGTGTGCTGCAGCAAGTCAAGAAGCAGCAGTTCTGAGCTCAGGGTGCCGTTACACGCTATAGGCACCTTTATTCCCTTGGTGAGCATTACGTAGTTTGGATGGAGTCATCTCTAGGAAGAATGGGACATGAAGGTCAAGTCTTAACCAACCACAGGGAGGGGATTTTATGTTTCTTCCCATTTCTCAAGCCCAGGGTTGCTGCTTCATGGCTGGACTATTCCCCACAGCACCCAAAGCACCAGATTTTCTGCACTTTGCCTTTGCCAGGCTATAAGGAAGGGACTGAGGGGGAAAGGGGATCCTTGTTATCTCATACTCAAGGTACGACCCTGGCTCTCAAGAGTGGGAATCACTCAGCAGGACCTGGGAAAGCCAGTGAGCTCCATATGCCCATACAACAGCCTCTCGTTACAGCTGGTGGTGAGTGGCTCTGTATGGACATTGACAGGAGAACAGTTCAGCACCAAGCTGGAGCTGTTAGCACAGCACACTCTGCCCCACGCAGAAAGAGCTCCCACAGGAGACCACGCGCTTCCCCTTCCGATTCTCCTTTCACTTGCAAAATGCCTCCACCGCAGGCAGACTTGAGGGAAGAGGAAGCCTTACATCCTTGCTTAATCCAAGCCTGGCTCCCAGAGCCCAGCTCCCCGTGTCGTCTCCTCATTGAGCATAGGATGGAGCCAAGCCCCATGGCACAGCCCTTCCTCTCTGCAGCTGACAATCGGAGGCTCCAGCGCCTTTTGGGAAAGTCTCAGTTGCCCTCAAGCCCTACAGCTGTGCAGTGGCTGGACAAGCCCTGGCCCACCACAGGCTGCTCCCTCCCCTACAGTCAGGGTCGGGGAATTGGTTGCCTGGAGCAGCAAATCTGCAGAGCAAGACACACGGCTGCAATCACAGGTATCATGTGCTACCCACAGCAGAGCCCTCCAGGAGCTGACCGTGAGCACAGCCAGCTGCAGCGCTCCTGCCCAGGAGGAACTGCAGACAGAGCTGCACACCACTGGCCTCTCCTGGCAGGAGCCTTCACACTGCTCCAGCTGCCTTCCAGGCATGAAAGAGAGCAGCCCTGCAGACAGGATGACACAGAGCAGGCCAGAAGTCAAAAAGGCCAGAGTATTCCCAGCAGCTGAGCAGACTCAGGTGACTCTACTGCCCATTTTGCCCTGATGGGATGGGAAGCCACATCGGAGGGTGCAGCAAAGCCCAGGCAGTCTCACCTCTTGTGAACCTCCTCCAGCTCTTTGTCCTTCTCCCGTACTACCCTGTCCAGCTCCAGGCGCTGCCGGGCTCTCATCTCTGCCATCTCTGCCTTCAGCCGCTTGTTCTCCTCCTCTGCCCCCACCAGCCTGTCGGCGAACTCCTGCCGAATCACATCTGCCAGGCTGTTCCGCTCCTGGGCCAGCTGGTCCCTCGCCTGCAGCAGGGCAGAAAGGTGACATCAAGGTGCTGACAGGCACAGGGGAAGGCAGGGGGATGGAGCCAGGCAGGGCGGGAAGCAGGGAGAGGAGCCGGAGTCCCAGGCTTCGCTCCTCACCCACCTTCTGGATCTCCTGCACCTCCTGCTCCTTGTGCTTCAGCAGGCCCTGCAAACGAATGCTCTCCCCTTCCAGCTCTGCCAGCCTCCCCTTCAGCTCATTGCAGCGCTCCTGCAGCTTTCGCTCAGACCTCTCCAACTCCTGAAGCTCTACTTCGTACTTGTCTCGAATCCTCTTAATCCTAACATAAGGAAAGGACAGACAGCCCAGTTCAGCCCGGCGCTGTAGGGACCATTCACCAACCACCTCTGTGCTGCAGAAGGGATAACACAGCAGCAAGGTAGGGATTTGCCCCATGGGAAATATAGGGCTGTTTCCCTGTGAGGAAGACTTCACCCCTGCCAGCCGTTCACACCTGCAAGGTGCTCCCTGGAGAGGCACACAGAGGTCAGGGGAAGGGGACCAGGCCATGATGAGCGGGGACTCACAGGCTCCCTGCTCTCTCTGCTCCTCACCTGTTCTCTGCTGCCCTCTCGCACTCCTCCTTGGCCGAGGACATGTCAGCCTCCAGGCGCTCAATCACCAGCTCTATCTCTTTGTCCCTCTCCTTCCTCACCTCCTCCCGCAGCTCCCGTTCCCGGGAGAGCAGCCAGGCTTCCTGAGGACAGAGATGGCAAATGTTGCCTCAATCTCTCTTGAAGCCCAAGGGTGACACCCTCAGAGAAGGGCAGCCCTCGCTGTTACCTCCTTCTTCATGTAGTTTGCCTCCCATGCTTGCTTCTCGAGCTCCAGCCGGTCCTTCAGCACCTTCACTTCTGCCTGCGGAGAGACAAGACAACAACTGCTTAGCTCTGGCAGCCGTGGCAGCCCACGCTGGCTGGGAACAGCTCTCAGCACCAGCCCGGTGGTGATCTGGGACTCAGGGGTGCCAGCACATGTCACCACAGCCACACGCTGCAGCCCAGACTGCTCACACCCAGAACAGCAACCCATGACCCAGAGGTGAGGGGAAAACCAGACCTGATGCCGCCTCTCTTGCTCCTCCTTCTCCTTTGAATATTCCTCCTTCAGTGCCCTGGTGACAGCCGAGCTGCTCTCCTCCAGCTGCTGCCGCAGCTCCTCCAGCTCCGCTCTCTGCCTGTCCACACAGAGACCGCAGCTCCCAATGCCAGCCCAGCCTCACCACCCTCTCCTCGGGCTGCTCGCCCTTGCCCCCCTCAAGCACCGGCCTTCTTATCACCACAGCCTGCCCTGGAGGAACCAGCCCTGAGCTCAGAGTTGCCTCCAGCCCTCAGCTTCCACGCAGGACCTGCTGCTGGCCCTCTCACCTGGCCGCTTGCTGGCTGAGCCGCTCCTTCTCCTCCGCCACCTCGGCGTAGAGCCGGCGCCGCTGCTGCTGCAGCGCCTGCTCCTCCTGCTCCAGCTGCTGCTCACACCTGTGGGGCACAGCAGCCTTAGGGCTTTAGGCAGTTGTCCACCTCTCTGCCCTGACCCATCCCATCCCTTCCACGGCCAACCACCAGCATCTCCCACTTCAGGCTGGTGGAGAGAAAGGGGCTGCTCCCCATGGATATTAATTACAAATACTAGGAACCTTCTGGCATGTAGGTGCTGGACACCGCCCCATGCTGTGAGCCCCAAACTGCCCTCAGGCTTCCCCTGGAGCCAACATACCGCTGCCGGGCCAGCTCCCTCTCCCGCTGGCTCTGCTCCTCCTTCTCCCTCTCCAGCATGTCCCGCAGCTCCTCCGCCTGCCGGTGGTAGCGTTGGGCCGCCCGCTCATCCGACTGCAGCAGCTCGGCCTCGTGCAGCATCTTCAGCTTCCTGATGTCTTGCCTGTGCTTGGCAATGAGCTTCTGGATCTCTGGCTCCAGCCCTGGGGCAGCAGGAAGGACAGTTACTGCTTAGGGCTGTCCAGACCCCAATGCCCAGTACCCTTGGCTCTGTCCAGGAGACTGCCAACACATCAACTAGCAAAGAGGGGGCTGGTCAGAAAGTGGGGGAGGACGCAGGGGTTTTCTTGCCCTCCTGCATCTGTCTCAGCCAAACACAGGGAGCAGGGACTGTCCACACTCTGGAGCTCTCCTCCAACCTGCCAGCAGCTTCTGCAAGCATGGCCCCTCTCCTGGACCAGTAGGGAGGTGACCGCCACACCAGCCCAACTCCAGCCACCACCAAGGCAATGGCCGTACCTTTCACAGTGATTTCTTTGATCTTTTTGGTTTTCTCTTCAATCCACTTCTCCCGCCTGATTTTCTCTGTTGCGCTCATCAGTTCCTTTAGTTTCTTAATCTCCTGTTTGGAAGCAAATGGGAATGCTTCAGAAACAAGCTCATGGAGAAAATGCCTGTTATCTGGAGCCTGGCTGTTGAGAAGGAGGTCATAGGTGAGAGCAAACAGCCTGAGCTGTGCACAGACGATGCACACAGCCCTGGCCAGGCATGTTCTCCCAATGTCTCTCTCTCTCATGGGATGGGGCTGCTGCTGCCTCATGGATGTTGAGCACAGGGGAAAAGAGCAAAACCCTTGGGAAAGCACTTGCTGGCTGAGACAGGAGAGCGGCTACAAAGCAGAGAGGGGAACCGGGTCTGCTGATGGTCCTTGTGTGCAGGGCAGCCTGTCAGCAGATACAGGGTTGTGTGTGAAGATGCTTCCTTCTCCAGCCTTTACCCTCCCTGGTGTGGAAAACCCTCCAGCAGGAGGACAGACAGACAGGCACACCTCCTAGCAACATGGTACCACTGCAGAACAAGCTTCTGCAACACTTCAAAATGCTTCAAAGACTCAAAGGCTGCACAGCCACTGCTCTTGCTTCCTCCTCTGCCTGCATTTACCTCCTCAGTTCTCCTCTCCAGTGTAAAAAGCTGGAGGAACACTCAAGCCCTGCTGCTCAAAGCTCTTCCCCAGTTTTCCCACCAGCAAAAGCTGGTCAAAGCACTCAGCAATGTGCTTCTGTGCTGGGGTTTCTGGCAAAGAAGATCCAACCTGGCCAGAAATGGCTCTGTTTTGGCACGGGTAGATGATGTCTGCATGCAGGATGTGGGACACAGCTCTGGAGGGCGAGTATGGGGCTGGACACCCAGGAGCTTGGTTAGGGAGAAGAGTAGGGAATAGCAGGGACCACCCACACAGCATGGGACTCACTCTTAGGGAAAAAAGGGCACAAAAAATCGCTATGGGAAGATAGGGATAGCCCAAAGGCAGCAGCTGAGCACGCAGCCTGGGCAGATGGGGTGAAGGGGCTCCTTCATGGGGTTGATCCTGCTGCTGAGCAGAGTTCCCATCCCAGCCCTGCTGCCTGCAGGTACCTGCGGAGCTGGAGCAGGTCAGGGCATGAGAGCAGAAGGGAAATGCATAAAAAAGAGCAAAGACCACATTTACCTCGCAAAAAGGGCCCAAAGTGCTCCAGACCTGAAGAGAAAGAAAGGAGGGGATGGAGAGAGAAGGGAAATCGTGGAGTCACAGGGGGACAGGACAGATGGGAGGGGAGAGAGGCAAAACCAAATGGTCACGTGTATACAGGAATACCGGGAAGGAGTCCCAGGGAAGCTCAAGGAAAGAGTCCCATGGGAGCAAGGAGCAGCACAGCCAAACTGGGCAGGTACACAGCTGTGTCAAGGGCCCAGCACCACCACTGGTGATGGCAGCTCCAGGGAGGCAGAGCCAGCCCTGCCAGGGAATGTGCCACATGGCTGGGGATCTGCTCTGGCAACCATGGACCTCACAGGGACAAATGTCACTCAGTGGCTGTCCCCACCCATGCAGAGGAAGCAGGGAGCCGTATGGAAGAGCTGGGAGCCTGGATCACCGGGAGCAGGGACAACAAAGGGGCTGCAGAGCAAATATAGCAGCCGTTCCCAGTGCCGCTGCCCAGTGGGGAGCAAGAGGATACAGAGGCACCTCTGCCCTGTGCAGGCTACAGAACTAAAACTAGTCCCATCCCTCCACAGAAAGGGGCCCCTTCAGGCTCCAAGGACAGCAGCTCTGTACTGGCTTCTTCCTCTCAGCTGGGCTCAAAACTCAGGCTTAAACAGTAAGGCCCAGTGAGTGAAGTGAGCCTACATTTTGTTTGTGGGAGAGCATCTGTCTGAACAGGCTTGGGCTGGTGCAAACACCTGCCTGACTCCAGAGCCCTCGGCATGAGCTTGGCTGCAAGGCTGAGGGCAAGCAGGAGCCAGGGCAGCAAGGCCAGGAAGACCCCTGTGCAGAGCTGCGAGTCAGCAGCACTGCCTTCCTGCCAGGCTAGCACAGGGCAAACTGAGCTGTTTCCACTTGTGGGAGCTCTCTGCAGACTCCAGAGGGAAGCTGCCAGCCAGCTTCCAGGAGCAGGCAGCACATCCCAGGAGCCCAAATGCATGGAGCCCGCTGTGCAAGCTCGCCAGGGAACAGCCCTCTCTTTGGGCACAGCAGCCTGGTGAAACCTACAGAGGTCTGTTACTATCACCTACCCCCTGTTCCTTTATAATCTCGTTCCCACTCAGCTCCAAGAGCATCCCCACTCCTGCAAAGGGGGCTGGAAGTCACTCAGCTCAGAAGGATGCAGCCACAGGTACAAATTCATCTGTGGCATCAGGTTTGTGCCAACACCTGCTTTCACCTCTGCCAAAGCGAGATTCCACGTGCCACCCCCCAGCCAGGGCAGAGCTCTGTCTGCAGCAGGATGTGTGGGAATGGTCTTCCCCAGCAGAGACCCTGGGAGGTGGCACTGTCCCTTGGTCCTGGGGTGCCTGGCTTTGGACAGCAGAGGACAGCAGCCTCTTGGGGACACAAGGCAAACTGCTGCAGGCAACACAGAGTTTGTGTGCACAGAGAGGGCTCCCCAGAATGAACAGGAGCAAAACCAACCACCTCATGGTGGCACATCTTCTCTCCCCGTCCTCTGACCTTCCCAATCCCCTCACCAGCTCGTGCTGCTCCTGCATCTGGGTGATTTTCTTGCCATACTTCTGGTCCACTTGTTTCAGCTCAGCTACCACAGCTTCACACTTCTCACTCAGCACCTTCTTATCGTTAATGAGCTGCACAGGCAAAGAGGAGGCGTCAGGCAGCCCGGCAGGGTACAGCAACCTCCACTTCTGGCTTCAGAACCATCAGCCTGAGTTGGGATGGGAGATTACCTGGTCGATGAAGGCCAGATGCCTCTGGATAGCTGCCTCATACTGTTCCCTCTGCAGCTTGAGCTGGTGGCCAAGCTCATTCTCAGTCTGCTTGACGTGCCGGACAGTCAGTTCCCTCTGCTGAGTCTTTTGGATGCACAGGAGAAACAGCCATGAGACATGAAGAGGGAGAAGCTGTACCAGCCCCAGCACGTATATGGAAGATAAAAACTGAATCTGGAAGGCACTGTCAGGCCAGGACAAGAGAAACACAGCTAAATCCCAGTCCCTGGTACTCAGACCTCCTGCTGCCAGTGAGAACACCCAAACCCCTGTGGGACAAAGGGAAAGAGGGTTCAGCCCTGGTCCTGACTAAGCAGGAGGAACAGGCGCTGATCTCTTCTCTCTGGTAACCAATGACAGGACTCCAGGGAATGGCAGGAAGATGTGCCAGGGGAGGGTTAGGTTGGACATTAGGAGAAAGTTCTTCACCCAGAGGGTGGTGAAGCACTGGAACAACTGCTCAGGGAAGAAATCACAGTGCCAAGCCTGACAATATTTAAGAAGCATTTGGACAATGCCCTCAGACACACAGTGTGAATGTTGGGGTTGTCCTAGGCAGGGACAGGAGTTGTACTCAATGATCCTTGTGGGTCCCTTCCAACTCAGGTCATTCTATTATTCTATGATAAACACCTCTGGAGCAGCCAGGCACTTGCCAGGGAAGGGAGCTTAAGGAAGGTTCTCAAATCAGGGGGATAGTAAGGAGAAATTGGAGAAAATCCCACACCAGACTGAGAAGGGACCTTGCAGATCTTTCCCACGCTAACAGCGACTGTGACTGCAGCATGCCCAGCAGCCTCTGGCCCTCCACCTCCTTGGCATTAGCTCCAGGAACACTGCTCTGCTTTGCTGGGGATGCAGAGAAGGGAAGCCCTATTCACAGAGCCCTGATTTTGTGCTTCAAAGCCACTGCCCTAGGAAACATCTGCTGAGGGCTTTTGGTTTTCATTCCCCAGCAAGTAAGAACATCTGGCTCACACACCAGGGCCGTCTGCAGCAGGCTGATGGTTCGCTTCTTCTCCTCCACTTCCAGCTTCAGCCTCATGATGGAGCTTGTGACCTCCGTGGCAACAGCCGATGCCTGCTCCAAGTGAGCCAGCTCCTCTTCTGAGAGGAGACCCTGCCACAGGGAAAAAAGGATTGGAAGGACGTGGGGACCACCTGGAACCAGGACAAGGAGACCCTTCCCATCAGGGTCTCTCACCACCTCTGCATTACAAACAGGCTCTCCCTTCAGCACTCACCTCCCGCTGCGTGGCTGAGGCAGCTGACCGGGGCCTCTCCTGTTCAGACTTCTCCATCTCATCCAGGAAACTGATGATACTTTGGAGCTTGGCCTCTGAGAGCAGGGCCCCGTCCTCAGGGACCCCCGGGGAGTGGTTCAGCTTCCCAAACTTCTCCAGATTATCAGCAGTCAGGGAATTGGAGATGGGTTCCTGCTGGGTAGACACAGCTCTGAGTGAGCACCCAGGGGAAGACTCCAGAGAAGAGGTGATAGCTTTTCCCCACCACTGGAGCCCAGTCCTCCCACTGCATTCCAGTAACGAGCCTTATCCTTTGGGCTAACCCTGCTTCCAACACAGCTCTCATAGGGTTTTACTCTTCCTTCCAAGTGCCCCAAAACCCAGCTGCACCAAACTCCTCCACTGTGTGACCCAGCTGTGTTTCTCACCCTCCATCACCCAGCAAGCACAGGGAGAAGGCAGCATCCAGGGGAACCTGCTCCCAATAGGCAGCCATCACTGCCTGGGGATGGATGCCACCAGCTTCAGCCCTCTGCCTACCCCATCTATCCAGGCATATCTGTCCTTCCTGAAGGCCTTTGGTGGGGGCAGCAGCTCTGGCTCCTCCTCCAACAGTCTGAGCGTGTCCAGCAGCTCACTGAGCGTGGCCTTGGACTGAGCAGTCACCACCGTCTGCAGGTCCTCACCACCTGTCTCTCTGGAGCTCACATCCTAAGGAAGAAGTCAACGCACTTAGCAGCAGAACAGTTTGCCAGATCTCTCCAGTAGTCAATGAAGGCTCCAAAGCCACTCTGGTAGAACAGCCAGTGCCAGGAGCCCCACGAGACAAAGCCAGACCCACCTGCAGTTTGTCCTCTGCTCCAGTGTCCTGCGAGGGCACAGAGCCGAGGTCTGCAAAGCCGCCTTCTTCTGGCTCTGCAGCCACCGAGTGGAAATTGGCCTCTGCAGGAACCAGAAAGTTCTCAGACACTTGCAACAACCAGACCCTTCAAAGCAGCTCCCCAGAGCGAGAACCACCGCTCCCTCATCCTCCTTCCTCCTGATGAGGAAAAGGAGCACTGGAGACCTGCAGAAGGGACTCACCAGCATTATTGGCTTTGGTGATGCTGCTGGCTGGACTGACGTTCCTTGCAGAGGCAGGTTTGGCAGGCTTCTTCTTTGATACCCTCCTGCTCTCCTTCACCAGTGTAAGCTCTTCTTCCGCCAAGCGCTTTGCATCCAAAACCTTTTGGGCCCTTTTCTGGTGCAGCTCCTGTAGGGATTGAGAAGCTGTCAGCATCCCACCCAGCACAGGGTACATTCTGAGACATCCCTGCACTCCTTCAGGTGCCAGCAAGGCCCTGGGAGACAGCAACAACCCACACATGTGCTGCTAAAGGGTTAACAAGGACGACTCTCCAGAAAGGGACAGCACAGGACCAACAGTTCTGCTCTTTCCTGCTCTGAGCATAGGGGAGGTGGTGGCCACAGTCTTGCAAGCTCCACATGTGAACAAGGGCTGTTCACATGCCTCTGCACCGCGTCCTTTGCTGCTCTGTAAAGGGCCTCTGAATCCCAAGGGCCAAGCCCCATGCTGTGCAGCGACGCCGCAGTGCCCAAGGGACTGCCTTAGCCGAGTTTTGGGAAGTCACAAGCACGTGTTCGCAAGCTGTTGCAGCATTTTGCTGTCCTCCGGCTGCTCAACTGCTGTGTCTCTCTTGACTCACCCTATCCAAAATGATTCCATTTAGGGCAAAGAGAAACGGGGTTTTAAAAACATCTTCAGCTACTCTGCAAGCCAACACACAACTCCTCATCATCCGTGCCAGCCCCCATCTGTGCCCCAGGAGCGCCAGCACCTTCCTGTTGCAAAGAGGGCTGCAAGAACAGGGTGCAGACAGTGAGGTGCTTCCTGCCAGCAGACACAACACGGTGCTCAGCCTACCCTGCTCCTGAGGAGGGTCCCCCTTCCAGAGCACTCTTGTCCTCAGCCACTCCAAGGAGCTGCAGTTCTCCCTGTTTCAACACCATCACCCTTTTCCCAAAAACTAGATGGGACCCAGCACTGTCTTCGCAAGCTCCGAATGAGCTGCCAAGGCTTGGCAGGAGCACAACGGGAAACTGCTCTATGGCACCTCCGCCTCCGCAGGGAACACTCCATTGCCAAGACTGGCTCTAATTCTGTTCCTTGCAAAGCCCCAGGAGATGCAGAGGAGAGGCCCTCTTGCTGCCTCCCAAGAAGATGCCAACAAACTGGTCTCATGCAGGCCACAACACCCTTGCCTCGTCCCTACCTGGATGGCAGCGCGTCGGGCCAGGCGTGCCTTCTCCTCTCGGATCTTCCGGCGTTCCTCATCCTTCTTCTGCAAATCCAGGATATTCCCTTCCTCCATCTGCTGCTGCCTTTCCTTCCAGAGAGGAGTAAAACAAATGCTACCAAGAGCTTTCCAGCACCCACCACCCACAGCAGAGAAGTGGGAAAGGGTGTAGCGCACCTGAGGTTACCCCATATCCAGGTTTTCCATCCCCCCAATCCTCCTCTCTGTGCAGATAAAAAGCCCTCAGAAAAGCTCCACTTTAGAGCAGCTTATTTTCTTTAGATACTAAATGCAATTATTAGTCATCTGGGTCTGAAACCAACGAGGAGACAGGCTTAAAAATAGACTCTTCACATGCAAGAGCTACGGTACTTTTTGTTATTGGGATAAATAATTGAACACAAAGACACACAAATAGCTGGAGATGACTCGTCACTCACTAATGAGCCAGCTCGTTAGTGATTCGATATGATGAGCTGAGACAGGGCATCCCTCCTCTGGCCACCAGCATGTCCGAGACAATAAGAATTCAGCAGGATTTGTGTGCTGGTGCCAAGGTCTGTCTGCTCACAGCCAAAGTGAGCTGGGAGACTGGAGCTGTGCAACACTAAGTCCAGGGGCTCCCGGCCCAGACTCCCCCCTGGAACCAAACCCACACATCTCTGCAGGGATAAGACCCTCCTGAGTGCTCTGGACTGCAACGGGCTGGCTAGATGGAAAGCCAAAGCCTCCTCATGTGACAATTCAGGTCTCAGTTTGAGGGTCTGGCAACTAACGGGACTCAAATTCCCCCACCAGTGATGCAAATGGGACACGGGTGTCGGTGGGGTCTGCACAAGGCAGCATCAGGACTGACCTCCCTTTTGGAAGCCAACAAACGCTCCAGAGCCGTGGCTCCTGCCCTGTGTCGCTGCGAGTGGCGTCGGTACCAGCGCTGGATGGTGATGGCAGCCAGGTTCACCTGCTGGATGAACCTGTGCGGAGAGGGAGCGTCAGCGCAGCCCCAGAGTCCTCCTCAGCCTCTGGACAGGCAGCACCACCCCATCCTGCTCCAGCAGAACACCAGCTGCTCACCCATAGCACCAGGACCTGTTCTGTCCACTCACACCCCAAATCAACCAGGCCCTCTCCCAGGAGGACTTTTGGGGTGGAAAGAACTTGTGCCTTTGATGAGAACAACTCAAAGAGTAGAGCCAAATAACAGGGTGGGCAAATCAGATACTGTGGGTGCACTAAGAGGGGCCCTTCCCAAATCTGTAGCCCCACAGGATAAACTGACACCAACTCCCATGGTGCTCATGCCTCCTGTCTCTTCCCACCAGCCATCAAGCACCAGCTCCACCTTACCTCTCTGCCTCCTCCTCGGTCACCTCCTTCCTCTGGGGCAGGCTGCTGTTGTTGTTGTGGGTCATGATGTTGTTGCTGGAGAAATTCTTCTGAGATTTCACAAAGCTGCTGCTTTCACCATCCTCATTTGAGGTCGCTTTGACAACATTGCTGAGAAAGAAGATGAAGCTGCTTGGTACCAACCTGCCCCATCCCATGCTACGTCAGCTCAGCCCCCAAGCCAGGACCTCACCACACTTACTTGAGGGAGCTGGATGCCTGGTTGGAGCTTTTGGGTCCAGGGCCCTTCTCAGCAGTGGAGTAGTTGTTGTGCACCATGGTTGTGACACAGTTGCCCATCGCACCCTTGTTGCTCCTTTTGTGTAGAGAAGATGAGGTGTTATGAGTTGCTGGGTCTGAAGGTGACAGAATGCAGCACAGACACTCCCTGCATCGCAACCTTCAACCCAACCGTGACCGTCTGGAGCAGCCCCGAGGCGAGGAGCAGGCGAGGGCTCACAAGTGACCTGCCCACTCCTCAGTAGCTGTTACAGGAACACAGACAGAGCCCAAGCAGACCTAACAGCCTGCTGTGTGGGCTATTCTACACCCAGTCTTAGCTTATGTCTCTCCTGGCTCTAAGGGGTTCAAGTTTCACTCGTTCCCTTTCCTAGGGCAAGAGCAGCTTCTCTCGCACATCCATTGAACTCTCGTGCAGCACCCAGAGGTGTCCTGGCCACAGTCACCCATCTGCCCCGACAGAGCCAAAGCACCCACACCCTCTCCTCTGCCCAGGTGTTTTCTCCCAACTACCCTCTCACCTGTTGTTGGCAGTGAAGTTGGCAGCCAGGAGCACGGTGGCTTCCTTCCTCCTCATGCCTGCTGGCAGCTCAACTCCATGGGAGCCGGAGGGGCCTGGGAACGCTCGCGGCTGATCGTCCTGCCAAAAGACCACAGGAATAAACACAAGCAAGTCTTCAACCACCCTCTCCCTTCAGCAGCCAGCTTCTCCCACACACAAGAAACCTTCATTCCACAGCACAGCAGCCTCGAGGCTTTGCCTGCGCCTCTGCCTGCCTCCACCAGAAGCCAGGAGCATGGAGGTGATGCATCAAAAGCACCAGGCCAGAGACAAGATCAGTTGAGCATGTTGGCCATTCAAACCACACCAGCTTTGCCTGCAGGCTGAGGAAGGACCATCCTGGCTGTCACGGATGTACCACCCCATCCTTGGGCCTAGGGAAACCCTCCCACTCCTCCACAAACCCAGCCAGGCAGAGCTGACTTATCTCACACGTCCCAGGACAATCCCATCCTCACCAAGATGTTCCACGTGGTTTTCTTTTCCGGGGAGGCTTTGCTCAGGCTGGTTGGTTTCTTTCTTCCCCCAGAACTGCTCTCAAAGAAGGTCAGGAAGTCTCCGCTCTGCTCTAAGCTTCAGCCCGAGCGCAGGGAAGGCAGAGGGGAGGAGAGAACACGTGTTCTGGAGTTAATATTGCATGCAGACAAACAGTGACACAACAGGGATAGCAGGATTCCCATCCTGTACAGGCTGCTGCAGAGAGAAGCATGTTCTGGTGGCAGCAGGGCACACTGGCAGCACAGAGCTGAGGCACCCCTTGCACCTGCCATGGTGACACGGGGAAAAAAAAGGGCTGAAGGGTCATTTCACAGCCACAAAACCTATGAGTGATTTGGTTTTATACAGAGATTTAGACTTCAGCATGACGTGTGGGGATAGAATATATTAAAGGGATGGGCAGAGGGCAACAAGAGAATGGAAAACCATTATTCAGAGACACCCCTGCAAGGTCACTGGAGACAGGAGGAGAACTTTCATCTCCTAACACACTGCAGCTGTAGTCTGGAGGGTCCACAAGGGGCTGTTGTAAGTGAACGGTCCTTTCCTTGGAATTAAATTGAGTGTCTTTTGTGACAGAACCTTCTCTGCTACAAAAATACACTGTTTCCCAAAATCCTAATCACCTCCCCTCCAAAAAAATATCCAAATAAAAACAGAGCCTGGCTTTCCAAAGCCAGGTTGTAACCCTCAATTGTGTATAATAGAGCTTAATGTACAGTTCTGAAAGGCTTTAGTTCCTCCACAGAACAAGGGAGGACAGACAGACTGGTGGGGTTTCACAGTGCCATCCATGGAGAGATGGACACTGGCTGGTGGCTGGAGTTGTACCTGCACGTGCTGTTCACCCTCTGGTTAACCTGGGTGGTGCTGTTGGACCTCCGGAGGTTGTTCATGGCCCGGGATCCTGCATCCTCCTGCGGAACAGAAAGCGCTAAATTCAGTAGCTATGTGAAGGAGAAGCACGAGCAGGTGGAGCTGGGATGCCTGGCCTAGGCTGCCCCTGTGAGTCAGGCATCCTAAAATAGCACTGCTGGTGGTGCTCCCCTTCCACCCAGCCTTGACACGATGTTTCTGATATCCCCACAGTCTCTCCTTGAGGCAGCGCGCAGTGTCACCTCGATCCCTTTCAGGCTCCTGCTGGTTTGTGTGAGCTCCCCAGCTGAGACTGCCCATGCTCATTACCTGCCCTCGGAAGGTAAGAGTGGGAGAAAAGCTACCAGGGCAGCAGGAATTAGCCAGTAAAAAGCATAGACTCCTCTACTGGATCTTCACAGAGCCAAGAAGAACCTGGGTCTCATTCAGTCTGCTGAAAAAACACTCACAGAAACCCCTACTCAGTGAGACACTGAGTCCCAGCTCCTGCTGTGAGTGGCAGGAATGGAGAGTGCTTAGAAAGGAACAGGCCAGGCCTGGAAACCCCACAGCAGCAGACAGCAGGAACTTGGGAGTTTCCAGAAGGAAATCGGCACAGGGAGGTCAAGGACAAGGAAGGGAAAAGGATGCAGCTTCCCTACTTGCTCTTCCACATATGATAACGCATTGAGAAAAGATCTAATGAGCAGGCAATCACTGAGGACAACCAGATTTGGAGAGAGCACGTGGCTTGGCATCACCCAGAACTGCTGCTCCAACTGGCACCTGGACCAGCCCCATTCTCCCCTCCCAAAGCAACCGGATCCTCCCCACAAACCCCCAGCCCTGCCACACGGTGCTGAGGGCAACCAGGGCACTTCTCAATGCCACCTCCTGTCCCAGGCTGTGCTTCGAAGCCCAGCGTGGGAGAGTCGGCGCGCATCACATCCCACAGCCCGGGCACAAGTGGAGCAGCAGAGATGAGGGATTTCTCCTGCCCAGGACTCACCAAAGCATTCCTCTTGGGTTTGCCATCGGCGGTGACCGAGATGGAGCGTGCCATGTGTTTGGCAGGAGAGGTGCTTCCAGGGCGCCGCGAGAGCGGGGCGGGAAGTCCCATCAGGCTCAGATCCACACTGCCTGCACTGGCACCCTGGAAGGAGGAGCTGCTGCGGGTGCTCTTCATACTGAAGCAGAGAGAAGGGGCCCTGGAAGCAGAGCACAGACAAAGAAGTGAAGGCATGGAGAGTGCATAAAGCCTCGTGTGGCAGGGAAATCACATGCTTTGTTCCCAGCTGCCTCCACACAGAGCCAGAACCGTTTTCAAACAGGACAAAGCACCTTCCTCTATACTTCCACACGACAATTCACAGAATCATGGAATGGTTTGGGTTGGAAGGGACCTCAAAGTCCATCCAGTTCCAATCTCCCTGCCATGGGCAGGGACAACTCCCACTAGATCAGAGGGCTCAAGGCCCCATCCAGCCTGACCTTAAACACCTCCAGGGATGGGGCAGCCACAGCCTCCCCGGACAACCTGTGCCAGGGCCCCAACACCCTCATCATGAAGAATTTCTTCCTAATGTCTAATCTAAGTTTTCCCCCTTCCAGTTTAAAGCCATTCCCCCTTGTGTTATCACTATAGGCCCTTGTAAAAACTCTCTTCACATCCTTCCTATAGCCCCTTTCAGTATTGAGAGGCTGCTCTAAGGTCTCCTCAGAGCCTTCTCTTCTCCAGGCTGAACAACAATAACCCTGAGCACAAGGCCTGGCTCCATAGGGAAATCCTCAGTGCCCAACACCAGCAGCCGTCTCCTCACTGCTTTGCCCTAACACTCCATCCCATGTCCTGCTGCCCCATTTACAGAACAGGATGCTTGCTCCAAGGCTGGCAGATGGCTCAGACAGAGGAGAAAAGCCTTGCTCCCTACACTGAGCTCCTTCTCTCCATATGGACTGTGGCTATGAGAGGATCACACAAGCCCACCTCCCTGGGCAGCCCCTGCCAGCACCTGACCACCCTTTCGGTGAAACAATTTTTCCTGATGTCTGATCTGAACCTCCCCTGGTGCAACTTGAGGCCAATTCCTCTCATCCTATCGCTTGTCACTTGGGAGAAGATTTACCCCCTTCGTACCCCCTCCAGGCTCTGTCACTCTCCCCTAGAAAACACCACTGCCACTTCACTTTATTTCTTTACACAGCACAAAGCACCCCTAAATCCACCATCCTGCAGCAGCTCTGGTTTCACTGTGCCTTGGAGCTTGGCAATGCCTCGGCCTCCAACAGCCTGGGTAAACAAAAGCCTCTCGATGGAAACAGAGGGTAAACTCCGGGATAACAGGGCTGGGGCACAGAGCACCAAGGGCCAGGCACCGCAGGGACCAGGCTGCAGGTCCAGCTCAGGTTCCCAAGATCCCAAGGCCCCAGATCCCCCCCAACACCAGGCCCCACATGGGGGGTGGTAACACGGATGAGGCTCCAGCAGACGGGGTGGACCAGAGGGTGGACAAAGAGAGAAGAAAGGCACAAAGGAGGAAGAGGAGGGGGAAGACGGAGGGGGGAGAAGAATGGCCAGAGGGGGACAAAAAGGGACCAGAGGAGGGACCGGGTGGGGGGAGCTCAGACTGGGGCCAGAGGGGACCGGCGCAGGAGTGAGAAGGGACCAGAGGGCTGGAGAGGAGGGACTTGTGTGCGTGTGTGTGAGGAGGACAAAGAGGGAACAGAAGGTGAAAAGTGAAACAGAAGGGGGCTGGAGGAGGCTGAAGAGAGACCAGAGGAGGATGAGGAGGGACCAGAGAGGGGGGGCATGAGGAGGGGGACACAAAGAGGGGCAACAGAAGGGGGGCGAGGAGACGGATACAGGAGGGACCAGAAGGGAATGAGGAAGGACCAGAGAGAGGAGTGAGGGGGAATGAGGAGAATCCAGAAGGGTGGCAAGGGAGGAACCAGAGAAGGGCACAGGGGGTGGAGAAAGGCCTAGAGGGGTGAATGAGTGGGGACCAAACGGGAAAACGAAGTGGGACACAGAGGGTGAGTGAGAGAAAGGAACAGAAGAGGAGACGAGAACAGGGACCAGAGGAGGCTGAGGAGGGTGAAGGGGAACCAGAGATGGGTGAGGAGAGCAAAGAAGGACCAGAGAGGGACAAGGGGGGAAAAGTGGGACCAGAGGAAGGGGAAGGAGGGGAGCAGAGAGCGGGGAGCAAGAAGGAACCAGAGGTGGTGAGGAGGGCGAGGAGGAAGCAGAAGGGAGGGAGCAAAGAAGGGGGCACAGAGGGACCAGAAAGGGAAGAGAATGGATGCGGGGGGATGGATGGACCAGAAAAGAGCGAGAAGGAAGCACCAAGGATGAAGCCGGGGCTGAGGCAGAGGCCATTCCCCCGGCCTCACCCAAGGCGCTAGCGTCTCCCCGCAAAGCGTCCCGGTACCGCTTCCACCCCCCACCACCAAAGAGCCCCGCAGCCCCTACCGCCGCCGCTCGCCCTGCGCCGCCCCGCCCGCAGCCACTGGGCGGGCCCTTGGCGGAGATGACCAATGGGGTGAGGCGGCGCGGCGCCAAGTGGACAGGGATAGGCTGAGACTGGTGAAGAGGGCGGGAGGAGGGAGTGTCTTGAGAGCGGCGATGGGCGGTGCTACAGGAGAGGGGCCGGGTTTGCCGAGGGCCGGGGGAGCTGTGGGGCACTGTGGGACAAGGGGGGGGGGGGGGGGGAGGACTGTGGGGCAGGGGGAGCCGTGACGCAGGGATGGAGCCATGGGGATGGAGGGAGCTTTGAGGCAGAAGCAACTCTGGGGCAGGAGGAGCTATCATAGAATGATAGAATGATCTGGTTGGAAAAGACCTCTGAGATCAAGTCCACTTGTACCTGTCCCCTTAATAATCCATGTCCCTAAGAAACTCATGCACCTGCCTTTTAAACACCTGCAGGGACTGCAACTCATCCACCTCCCTGGGCAGCTGTTCCAGTGCCTGACCACCCTTTCAGTGAAGAAATTTTTCCTGATCTCCAGTCTGAACCTCCCCTGGCGCAACTTACAGCCGTTTCCTCTCATTCCATCACCTGTCACTTGCGAGAAGAGACCAGCACTGAACTCATCACAACCTCCTTTCAGATAGTACAGACAGTGATGAGGTCTCCCCTCAGTCTCCTCTTCTCCAAGCTAAACAACCTCAGTTCCCTCAGCCACTCCTTATAGGACTTGTTATTCAGCCCGTTCCCCAGCCTCATCACCCTTCTCTGGACACGCTCCAGCCCCTCACCGTCCTTCTTGACCCAGAATTGACCCCAGTACTCGAGGTGCAGTCTCACCAGTGCTGAACACAGGGGCACAATCACTACCCTGGTCCTGCTGGCCACGCTGTTTCTGATACAGGCCAAGATACCATTGGGGCAGGGGGGAGATGTGGAGCAAGAGGAGCTGTGGGGCAGGGGCGGAGCTACAGGCCAAGGGGAGCTGTGGGGCATGGAGGCTGGGGGGCAGAGGGGGGAGCTGCGGGGCAAGCCCCAAGACCGGTGCAGGAAGAAGCCACACGTTCCCATGCGTGAGTGTGGGGGTTTATTGGCTGGGCCTCCCCCCACCCCACAGGTGCTGGGGGGTGTCCAGGACCCCCCATAGCCGTGCCAGAGTCCCCAAACACCCATAGTCGAGAGATGGGGGCTCCAGCCAGACCCTTTGGCTCTGAAAAAATGGGATTTGGGGAAAAATGCTCCTTTGCTTTTCCCGATTCTGGTGCCAGAGCAGCTCCCAGGGGTCCATGGCCCAACAGCCCCTCAGGGAAGGAGGGCAAAGCCCAGCTACACGTTGAGGAACGCAAAGGCTGATGGCTGCTGTTTGCCCTCTGCGCCTGTCTGTCTGTCCGGGGGCTGGGACAGCGTCCGTGCCTCTGTCAGCGAAGAGTCCTGGTACAGCACCGTGCCAGGATGGGCCACCAGCTCCATGCCAGCAAAGAGGGAGAGGCTGCTGTCCCCTGGCAGCCTGCTTGCAACCTCCTGCTCACGAGGACACACTGGCAGGGTACACGATGGCACCGTGGCCCCCGGATGCCAGAGGGGTTCCCCTTCCAGCCCCTGCTCCTGGGCTGGCACAGGTAGTGGGGCCACACTTAATGGGGTGAGGAGTTTCTCGCCAGCCAGGAGTGGGATGTCCGTCAGCAGGTCCTCAGGGCTTGGGGCTGAGCCCACGCAGGGGTCCGAGTCTGGGCGAGCACTTTTCGGGGACAGCTGGTCTCTGCAGAGAGCCTCAAACTGCCGCAGGATCTGGGAGAAAGGTGGAACAGAGCAAGAGTGAGAGCAGCATCGGAGGGCATCTTTTCCCAGTGCCAGGAATCCACACTTGCATCCCATCCCAAGGCTGAGCCTGGGCTGGGAGGGAGCATCCCCACTCCCAGGAGAGGTGAACAATTCCCACCCCTTTGGGACACACAGACCCACTCCCAAGCACTAGGTGTCCCTGAGGAGGGGCAGTCCAATTCCCAGGACTCCCTTCTCTGGGGATAGGTCACAGGAAAATCCCAGGAGTCACCTTGGTTGCCCGGTTGGCGACAGGGCCAGGGCTGCCTTGGCTGAGCTGCTGCAGGTGCTGCCGCGTGGCAGCAAAGATCTGATCCAGGGAGAGCAGGTCGGAGCACATGAGGGAGGAGATGGCACACATGGACCTCTGCAGGGAGGAGAGTGCAGCTGAGCCCAGAGGACACTGCAACGGCTCAGCAGCACTTCTTCCCCATCTTAGCCCCATTGGCTAAGAAAGCCAACAGCATCTAGGCCTGTATAGCATGGCCAGCAGGATCAGGGAAGTGCTTGTGCCCTGGACTTGGCACTGGTGAGACCACACTTCGAATCCTGGGTTCAGTTTTGGGCCCCTCGCTACAAGAAGGACATTGAGGTGCTGGAGTGTGTCCAGAGAAGGGAACAGAGCTGGAGAACAAGAGTTATGAGAGGTGGCTGAGGGCCCCTGGGGCTGTTTAGCCTAGGGAAGACGAGGCTGAGAGGAGACCTCATCACTGTCTACGACTCCCTGAAAGGAGGTTGTAGCAAGGCGGTCGTTGTTCTCTTCTCCCAAGTGGCAGGTGATGGGATGAGAGGAAATGGTTGTACATTGCACCAGGGGAGGTCCAGACTAGACATCAGGAAAAAATTTTTCACAGAAAGGGTTCTTGGGCACTGGCAGAGGGTGCCCAGGGATGTGTTGGGAGTCCCCATCCCTGGAGGTGTTTAAAAGATGGGAAGACAAGTTTCTCAGGAATCTGGTTTAGTAGGAGACAGGTACGGTTGGACTCAGTGATCTCAATGGTCTTTTCCAACCAGGCAATTCTATGATTCCATGATCCCTCCCTTCTGTGCCAGCAGCACGCCCAGACTGCCATGCTCACCATGCGGATGCTGTCCTGGGGATCCTCCAGTGCCCGGCTGAGCAGTTCCAGTACGACCTCGCAGTTCAGCAGCCCACACCTGCCCACACCAATGGGAAGCATTATAGCCGTGCTGGGAACGGGCAGCCCTCCTGCCTGGCAGCATCTCAGCTGTGGAGGTCCAGCCCAAGGTGACCAGGCAGGTGAGAAGTGCTTGGGCTGCCCCTCAAAGCCCCCACAGCACCCATGAAGCATCCACTTTGTGTACTTACTCCTTGAGGAAGTGCTGTGCTTCTTCCCTGGTGAGGAAGACTCTGGCACCACGGGTCAGCGCCGACACCAGGCTCACCTCCCGCACGCAGTCACCCAGGCTGTCAGCATCCACCCTGCCCGGGGAGAGGCCTCAGTGGGGCTCGGAGCTGGCCCTGATCCCACAGGGATCCCTATGCAGACCCTCCCAGGAATCCCTCCCAAACCCATGCCCCTGCCCACGGTTCTGCCACCCATGGGCTGCCCATTGCAGGAGGCCAGGAGGAATCCAGCCAGCAGTGCCAGGGGACTCCGGATTAACTATGTGGAAAACAAGGGAGAGGATAGAAATATGTCAGAAGGTCCCAGGGGATGGGGAGCCCCTCCGGCCCAGTTTCTCACCTCTCAGCCGTGTGTGCCAGCTCCCGGCTGGCCCCAGAGTGGCTGTCGCTGCCCGATTTGCTGCAGGAGTCCGAGGTGCGGCTCAACTCGCCATTCCCCTGCGAGGAGTCCTGGGAGCTGTGCCCGCTGTCCACCTCCTCCCAGCCGCCGCCAGCCAGCCCTGGCTGGTGGCTCACTGCTGAGATAGCAGCACAGATGTCGAGACCCCCAGACCAGCCCCGGTACCCCGTAAGGAGCCACAGCAGCCAACAGCCACCCTGGCCCCACGGCGCATGGACCCACCTCGGGCACTGTGCGCTGTAGTAGCTGCTGGGGGCTTCACAGCCCCTACTGAGCTCCTGGTGGGAGATGGGGCTCTCACGGGTTGGTACGAGTCCTCGTGGAGCTCCGTGCAGTGAGGTCGGGGCTGCGCCGGGGAGGGGAGCACAGCATGGGCCACTGCTTCGGCCGCTCGCTGGATGGAGCTCAGCAGGGCTTCCCCTGGCGAAGCTGTGGGATGAACAGGGCACTGGGAGCATCCCAGGGAGCCCAGCCCCCAGCACCCACCGCTTCCGGACCAGGAACACCCCCAAGAACCAGGTTCCAGGCTCAGTGAGGGATTTCTGGCTGGACAATGGGGGCAAGGAACACACGGGAGCTTCTGGGAAAGGCAGAAGCCAGCCTCCCACCCCTCCGTCACACATCCCAGCAGGGAAGGTCCCCACTGATAGCCCCTTCCCTGTCTCAGACCGGACAAGGAGCAGCAAACACCGCTGGCACGAACACACAAGCGTTTAGCCACAACGAGCTCTGCTCAGCAAAACGCTGGAAGGTGTCACTCTAACCATGGTTTGCAGTGCTCCCTGGGGAATTGCTTCCGGATCACAGCTGTGAGTAACTGCACAAAGGCAGAGCAGCTGGGCAGGTGATCCAGATGGGGCATGGGGATGGCAGCAGGCAAGGGAACAGCCAGGACTTACCAGATCCACTGTGCTCAGTGCTGAAGCCAAATCCCTGCAGGGAGCTGCAGGGGCTGGGGCTGGAGCCCATGCCTGGGGGAGGCAGGAGGCAGGTTCAGAGGGCACACAGGCATTCGGGGCTGCCCCCCATTGCTGTTCCTCCCTGTTGCAAGCCCAGGGGAGCACCTGGGGCAGCCAGGGTGCAGGGTCGGGCCCACACAGAGAATATCTCAGAGGGAAGTTAAGGGCAGCCTGTCCCTCTGCTCCCCAGGGAACAGTTTTCCCTCTGATCCCGTACCCGGCATCCAGCTCTGCCCAGAGCTGCAGGACATCCCCAGTGAGCAGAGCCGGGGTCCACAGAGGAGCAGAGGCAGCAGCAAGGCACCCTGCCCTCACCCCACAGACACCCCCCTTGCCACAGACCCTCTGCACACTCAAGACTCCAGCCAAAGGGCCCAGTGCAGCACTGCCAGCACCCACAGGAGGTGGCAGAGCCACGAGGGACCTGTTCTTACCTGCAGGAGGCAGGGGACGGGCAAGCAGTGCAGCAGGCGGAGGGAGTGGTGCATCGGAAAAGAGAACACTGGCCAAGTCCTGCAGGGAAGGATGGGAGGTGGGGAGCACCCAGCACCCCAAAGGAATCTGGGTGTTCTTCAGACTCAGATCCATCCTCAACAGCCTAAACCTTTACTATGACACAATCTGTCAGGGCAGTCATTTTACAACACTGGGAACAGAGCTGGCACTCACCTGTGCAGCTGCCCGGACCTTCTGGTTCAAGCTGTTTCCATGGAGGGGGTCTGGGGGCCCAGAAAACACTGCAAGGGACAAGGACAAGAGCACTGGGGGATGTTTGACTCCCAGGCATGGAACAGGACCCTGGTCCCCAGCAACATTCAGCCTCTGGAGCAGCCCCTGCTGGCAAAAGCTGCACTGGGCTGTGCTTCACAGCCAGGCTGGGTTCTCCAGCACCACGCATGGCTGCTTCCCACTCTGCCAACCCCTGTCCCTCACCCTGTTACCTGCTGCCTCCCGGATGAAGCAGGCGTTCCTCTTCAGCTGTTGGACAAACTGGGGGGAGCCCTGGGTGCAGGTGTGCTGCAGGATCTTCAGCACCTGTGGACATGGGGCTTATGCAGGGTGAGAGGGCCATGAGGCAGCTGTCCTGCCAGCTCCCAGCTCACGCTTTGCCCGTCACCCCGGCCTCAGGGCTCCTCCGTGCCCATGGGAGCCCAGCAGCAGCCACCCCGCTCTCTGCTGCCAACCAACCTTCAGCTTGACATGGCAGGAGCTGTTCTGTAGCCGGTTGAGCAGATATTCCAGCAGGCACTGGCTGTTGCCCGGCGACTCGTGGGAGATCTCTGGGGTGGGGGTTAGGGAGCCTGCACCCCCCAGCTGGGACTGCAGCTGCTCTGGCTGCCAGCACTTCTTCCCCTCCAGCCCCAGTTGCCCCTGGGGGCCGTGGCTAGCCCTGTCCAGCCCCATCCTGATGGCCTGCAGCAGCCCCACAGACACCCCTGGCCCTGGGCACCATCCTGCTCCTGTCCCAGGAACCTCCTCACGCCACCCCAGGGACCATCATTGCCCTGGGGAAGCCCTGATCCTACCCCAGGGATCCCGGCCTGGCTTGGTTCCACAGACCCTCATCCCAGCTCAGAGACCCCTCTGGCTCTGGGGATGTCCCATTCCACTCTGAGGACCCCTCTCTTGGCCCCAGAGACTCACTCATGCCACTCCAAGGACCTTCCCCCCCGGCTCTGGGGACCCCTCCTGGCTGCAAGGACCCCCCATTCCGCTCTGGGGACCGTCCCTCAGCCCCGGGAACCCCCTCTCTCTGCCCCGGAGACCCTTTCTAGCTCTAGGGTCCCCATCATCCCGCTCTGGGGACCCCTCCCTGTCCCGGGGGCCCCCTCATCCCGCTCCAGGGACCCCTGCTTGGTCCCAGGGACGCATCCTGGCTATGGGGACCCCCTAATCCCACCCCAGCTCCCCCCCAGCCCTCCCAGCTCCCCGCTCCCCCAAAGGATACTGGCGATTTCCTCGAAGAGGTACCCCGGGCAGGGGGCTTCGTCATCCGCCGTGCCCCTCAGCAGCACCGGCAGCTAGAGAGGAGAAGGAAGAGCAGGAACTGCGTGAGGACAGAGTTCCCCCACGAATCCCCCTCCCAACCCAGCTCGTCCCGTGACCGGCCCGTACCCGGCTCAGGAAACTCAGCCGGTCCCGCAGCGGCGCCGCCATAGCGCTCCCAGCGCCCGCCCTGCCCACACCCAAAACAACTTCATGTCCCCGCCCCCCGGAAGGCGCTTCGGACCAATGAGAGCGCGAAACTCTGCCGCTCGGCCAGTTACAAAGAGGTTAGGGCGGCGCTCCTGGCGGAAGCGTCTCCCACC